>UESW01004261.1:291630-485448 GCA_900491605.1 Calamus simplicifolius
GCACCTGCTCCTACCCCCGCTCAGTTATTTGATCAAGCTTCATCCTCTTCTGCTGGCTTCTCAGATCTACAATTAAAGCAACTCAAAGGACTTTTAGAAGATCAGTCAGAAAAATTAAAGTCTGAGTTTGAATTTAAGTTCATGAACCTAAAGGACACTCTATATTCATTGGATGATAGAATCACTAAAATTGAGTCTACTCTCAGCACCTCTTCAAAGTCTTTAAGTGGAGATCTCAAGAACATTTTTGAAGAACTTAAAGATATTTGCAGAGATGGCGAAACCTAGTCTAAGTGCAATGCTGAGCTTCAAGACAAGATTTTGACTGCTTGCACTTTTGTAGATGAAAGACTGAAAGATTATGTAAGATCAAACAGATGGAATGAAGAATATATAGATCATTTGACTAGGATTGTAAGGACTCATTTTGATGTATTAGATTTTCAGTCCTTGCAATGTATTGAAATTAATTATGTTTTACATTTTGATATCAATGTATTAGACATTTTGATGTATTAGACTCTTTGATGAATGAAATGTCAATTTTTACTCAATGTTTCTTTCTATTAACGAATGAATGAATGTTTATGCTTCTCTACCTTTTTGTTGATAACAAAAAAGGGGGAGAGTTTTATAGTTTTATGATTGTATATGCATATGAGAAAATCAAATTAATCAATGAGATAATTAATTGAATGATTTAAGTTTCATAGGGGGAGCTACCTCATTCAGGGGGAGCCTAGCCTATTATGAAATAAAATAAATTCTTTAATCAATCATGCATAAACTCAATGTTTTTGTCATCATCAAAAAGGGGAGATTGTTGGGGAGATTGTTGAGAAATTATGCCCCAATCTTATTGATTTTGATGATTACCAAAAGCCATGAGTATTAAAAGATGCAATGAGTTTATTTACATGAGCAATGAATTTATTTAGAATAATCAATGAGTATGTTAAGTATGACTTTAATCAATTTGAAAGTAACTTCAAGCTCCATGTTTAAGCTTTCAAAAAGAAATTTTATACTTCATATTAATCAATGAGTTTTTGGAACATTTCTTGAATTGATTCTAATGTCAATTTTATTATATTCAAGTCAAAAAATGATTTAAAATGAATCTGGAACGAATTTAAAGTCAATCAGAAAATTCTCTGATTTTTGATACGTTCCGGAGCCGACTCTGAGTTTCAGAGTCGACTCCACTCAGATACAGAAATGTCTATTGTCTCGAGTCGACCCACGTGATTTCACGAGTCGACCCCCGATTTTGTCGAGCCGACTCCATGACTGTGTGAGTCGACTCCGCTCAGACACCAGAGGTGTTTTTCTGAGCACTTCGCGAGTCGACCCCAACTTTTCATGAGTCGACCCCCGACTGTCAGGAGTCGACACTTTATTTTTGAGTCGACCCCTTAACTTTCTGAACATTTCTATTTTTGGTATCACGTCTTCGAGCCGACTCGCCTAAAGCATGGAGTCGACTCCAACAAATCTGGGCGATTTTTCGAATGCCAACTCAGCGCCAACGGTAAGATTTTTCAATTAACGGCTATTTTTTTTGTTCTAACGGCTATATTTTGCAGAATCTATAAATAGAGAAGCCGTTTTCAAATCAAAGAGAGACAATAGAGAGATAATTTCAAGAAAAAGAAGAGAAAAAGAAAAAACAGAGCTTCATTTGAAAAAATCCGAGATTCAAAATAGAGTGAAAGAAAGAGTGTGAAATCAAAGGAAGTTCCTTCTGTGTTCAAGTTCATCAATCCAAGGAAGCTTCTAGAAGAAAATCCAAGAGCTATTCAAGAGTCAAGAGATTTTCAACATTCAAAGAAAAGAGGAAAAGCTCAAATCAACTCCAACACTCTTCCGTGAAGAATCTGAGCTGAGGCCGATTCACACTTCAAAGGAGTTGAAGAAAAGAAGAAAAGCTCAAAGCCAACCAACTCAAATCAGGCTTTTCTAAACCTTTCTTAATTTGAATATTGCTCATTGAGGAGCTTTGTAAAAACAATATTTCTTTCTTTGTGTCTAGTTCAATCTGGGGGATTGAACTAGTGGAGGTAGTCTTACCTCGGTCAAGCTTGGTTAGCTTGTGTTAGGGTTTTTGTGCTGGTGAGCCCGAAAACCGGCTGGGTTCGTTGTGATCCCGGGAAAACAACAAGTTTGAGTTGTGAGCTTGTAAAACAACTCGCTGTAATCTAGGGTGATTATAGTGTGGACCCAAGTGAATCTTGGGAGTGGACGTAGGTTGGATACACCGAACCACTATAAAATCTTTGTGTTTGCCGTGTTTTGTCTCTATCTCTATCTCTTTTTATTTGCTTTATATTTTTGCATTTTTCATTCAAAGCAAATATTTTAAAAGGTTAATTTTTAAAATCTCATTTGTGTTTGCCGTGCCTTCATTGACTCTTTCTCTATCTCTGTTTTATTCTCTGCACTTTGTATTTACATTGCTATTGCCTTCATTCATCTTAAGCAAACTATTTTAAAAGGCTAATTTTTTAAAGAACCCAATTCACCCCCCCCCCCCCCCCTCTTGGGTTGTCATCTGGGCCAACACGTATGCTTTGCTATGTTTCTGGATTGGGTGGATTCATCAGTCTGTTGAGGTTTCACAACCTCTGTTACCCTCACCACGGGATGCTAATTATGTTATGATCCATGAAACAGATCTAAAATAAAATAATAAAAAAGGTTAAAATTATTTTACATTTTTGATCTGAATGTCATGATATTTTAGATTAGATCTAATATTAAATTATGACATAAATGTTAATTAAATTAACATTAAAATTTTGGATCATAAATAAAATATTGTAAAATTGTTTTACAAGATAAATCTTGAAATTGTTTCAAATTAGAAAATCGGATTAACTTAATTAAGAATTAAGTTGATGATTAAAATATTTTAAATCATAAATCCATAAATTGGGTAAATGGGTTAGCTAGGGTCAGGTTCAGTAATTGGGTTAGACCTGAGTTTAGAATGAATGGACCAAGTAGAGAATTAAGTCTAATCAAATGTTGAATTAGGTTTCTTCTCTCACTGATTAGTTAGATTGATCAGTCCATACATCTAAATGGACTTGATTTTGGCTCAGCGATGAGCCCGAGTCTCTAGGCTAGTCTAATTGAGTCTGGTAAACCGGATGATGTCTAAGGCAAGATGGTTAATGGCACAACCCATCTCTTGATCCCACTTACCTGGCCAATGTGGTCAACCAGAATCCATTGGATAGCTTATTGATTCGAGTTAACCCATGTCAATTAAGGCTTATCAGTCCTGACTGATTTTAGGAGCCCATGGACCGATTGTTCATAAACCCCTCTAATAGTTAGTGGGAGGATTCTTGATTAAGGTTCATGTCTTTCCTCATTTGTCACAATTTGATCAAACCCTAAAAATTATTAGGTCCTTAAAAAGATGAAGTTATGAGATAACTAAGTCTTAGCCTCCCATTAAGTGGATGGTAATGGGTCCAATAGTTGGGTGATCATTGGCAGACCCAAAGGTCGGGTGATCATCAGGCTATTGGAATTGCCATTCATAATATGATGACTTAGTGCAACTCTCTTAACGGTAGTCAGGTGAGCCGACCAAAGTTGGCTTGACTATTCGTTGGTTAGAAACATTAAATTTTGTCATGTTAATGGTTGGACCTAACTAGGACCTTCAATAGGAGGCCCAAAGGCCGATTGAAGTGCACCCTAGGGCAAAATAGATTACTAGAAATTGCTTGGAGAAGCAATTGGTTAAAGAACCTACCTTTAGATGCACATGGGTGGGCCGACCAAAGTCGGGCTCATGTGTTGTCTATTGGATTCTAGTACCCACTAAGGAATTAGGGATAATTTCTTGGATTAGAAGTAAAGACTACAATCTGAATAATATAGTGGCAAGTCCTTTAGACTAAAGTCCATGCCTTTAGGATTAATAAATCATGTAAGCTAATAGGTTTTGGTTATCCTTTCAGATCATGTCAACCAATTTGTCGCTCCGTTCATTGTTGGACAATGACAAACTAATGGGTCCCAACTTCGATAGCTGGTATCGAAGACTCAGGATAGTCTTAGAACATGAGAGGATTCTTTATGTGATAATGGATCCTGAACCTGAGGAGCCAGCTTCGAATGCTCACACTGTGGTCAGAGATACTTATCAGAAGTGGGTCAATGATCGCACCGCAGTACGGTGCATTATGCTGGCCTCCATGAATGATGAGTTCAATAGGAAGTTTGAGGAAGCCCAACCTAAAGAGATCCTTCAAAAGTTGAAGGAGTCCTTCGGCACACCAGATGACGTTGAAAGGTACAGAGTGTCTAGTGCCATTTTCAATGCTCGAATGCGTGAAGGGGCGTCGGTCACTGATCATGTATTGTACATGATTGAGATGATCGAGCGCCTGGGCAAGCTCGGTTTTCCCTTGCATGAGCAGCTTGGGAAGGATGCTATATTGAACTCCCTGCCTGGTTCCTACTTGGATTTTCTCAGTCATTTTAGAATGACAAAACCTGTAGTAAACTACCATGGTTTACTGGGTTTACTGCAGACTTATGAGAAGGATCACCAGCTCCAAAAGGGCTCGGTAAATTTAGTGGGAGTTTCTGGAGCAGGTCATTGTTCCTTTAAGAAAGGGATGAAGAAAAGGAATAAGAATAAAAAAATGCAAAATGATGGGCATAATCAGGCTAAGAAGAAAGCTAATGCTGACAAGAACCAAGCGGAATGCTTCTTATGCAAAAAGCTAGGTCATTGGAAGAGGAACTGCCCTCAATACATTGCAACCCTGGATCCTAACAGACCGAGGAAGAAAAAGCAGCAAGTAGTTACTGGACAAGGTACTTATGTGATAACGCCTTGTAGTTTCTCTATTTGTGATACTACTAATTGGGTATTAGATACCGGCAGCCCAATTCATATTTGCAATTCTTTGCAGGGACTTCGAATTAGTAGGATATTCAAGGATGGCGAAAGATTCCTGAACATGGGTGATGGAAGTCGAGTTCCAGTCCTAGCGTTAGGAGTAGTAGAACTATTTTTTGAATCCTGCAATGTCATGCTAAGTGAATGTCACTATTGTCCTAATTTCTTATTAAATGTCATTTCTGTAGGCCAATTGGCCATTGAAGGATTTGATTTTTCAATAAAGAATGACGTTATGAATATCATTGTGAATGATACTTCTGTAATGTGTGGACAATTGTGCAATGGCATTTTTATGTTATCACAACCTATAAATGTGATGTGTACTCCAAACAAACGGCCTAGGATAGATAATGTTAGTGATTCATACCTGTGGCACTATAGGCTGGGTCACATTAACAAGAACAGGGTTAATAGATTAGTCAGAGAGGGTATCCTCAATGACATTGATTGTGAATCAATTCCAATCTGTGAATCTTGTCTTCTTGGTAAATGACCAAATCACCCTTTACTGGAAAAGGTGAAAGAGCTAGAGATATTCTAAGTCTCATACATACGGATGTATGTGGACCCATGAATACCACTGCTATGGGTGGGTTTAGCTATTTCATTACGTTTACAGATGACCACTTTAGGTTTGGTTATGTTTTCTTGATGAAACATAAATCTGAGTCGTTTGAAATGTTCAAACGATATCGTAATGAAGTAGAGAAACAGACTGAAAAGAATATTAAAATCCTTATTCAGATCGAGGAGGTGAATATCTTTCAAGTGAGTTCCTGACATATCTTGAGGAGAATGTGATTCTCTCTCAATGGACTCCTCTAGGGACACCCCAGTTAAATGGTGTGTCTGAAAGAAGGAATCGAACCCTGTTGGACATGGTTCGATCCATGATGAGCTTTGCCAATATGTCTCTTTCCTTTTGGGGATATGCCCTCGAGACATCATGTTATATTCTTAATAGGGTTCCAAGCAAGTCTGTTACTAAGACTCCATATGAGATATGGACTTAACGTAAGCCGATACTTTCACACCTTAGAGTATGGGGGTGTCCAGCTTATGTCAAACGATTGCAGATAGATAAACTAGGACCTAGGCCTGACAAATGTTTTTTGTTGGGTATCCCAAAGAGACTAAAGGATATTATTTCTACTATACTGAATAACGAAACTTGTTCGTAAGTCTTAGAGCTACCTTTTTGGAAAAGGAGTTCCTTGCTAAAAGATCTAAGGCTGCTAATGTTGAACTTGATGAAGTTCGACAGGTAGAAGTACCTATATGCTCTGAAGCCTCTATAGAACCGGCTTTGATTAAATCAAACTCAGAGCCCATTGAGAAAACATTGAGGAGATCTGATAGAGTACCACGTCAACCGAACAGATACTCCAGTTACTTGGTCCATGATGGCGATCCTGTTGAGCTCGATAAGAACAACGAGGATCCCATCACCTATATGATGCAATGCAGAGGTCTGATTCTGAGAAATGGCTTGAGGCCATGAAATCCGAAATGGAATCCATGGAGATCAACAGTGTATGGACACTTGTGGATCCACCTGAAGAGATAAAACCCATTGGGTGCAAATGGATTTTTAAGAAGAAACGAGGCGCAGACGGAAAGATGGAGACCTATAAAGCTCGTCTGGTTGCTAAGGGGTATCGTCAATGTCATGGTATAGACTATGACGAGACTTTTCTCTTGTAGCAATGCTCAAGTCCATTCGGATCATGCTTACTCTGGCTGCATATTTTGACTATGAAATCTGGCAAATGGATGTTCGAACAGCTTTTTGAATGGAAAGCTGGAAGAGGAGGTGTATATGATACAACCTGAAGGATTCATATCTGCAGATGTATCAAAAATATGCAAACTCCAAAAGTCCATCTATGGACTAAAGCAAGCATCTCGGAGTTGGAACATATGTTTTGATAAGTGTATCAAAACATATGGCTTCATTAAGAACGGAGAAGAACCCTGCATATATAAATGGGCTAATGGTTCTGTAGTTATATTTCTTGTATTGTATGTAGATGACATTCTCTTAATTGGGAATGACATTCCTGCATTACAGGGAATAAAGGTTTGGTTAATGTCACAGTTCTCCATAAAGGACTTGGGAGAAGCTTCTTACATTCTAGGGATGAAGATCTATAGAGATAGATCAAAGAGCTGCTGGGATTATCACAGTCAACGTACATCGAGACTGTGCTGAAAAGGTTCAGCATGAAAAATTCCAAGAAAGCTATCTTCCGATAGGCCATGGGATTTCACTCTCTAAGAAGGATTGTGCGACAACTCCTGACGAGAGGGAACATATGAGTAGGATTCCATATGCTTCGGCAGTGGGTTCTATTATGTACGCCATGACATGTACGAGACCGGACGTAGCATATTCACTAGGAGTAGTGAGTAGATATCAGTCTAACCCAGGTGAAGCACATTGGAAAGTGGTGAAAACCATCCTTAAGTATTTGCGAAATACCAAAGACCAATGGCTTATCTATGGAGAACCTGACTTGAAGCTTGTGGGATATACTGACTCCAGTTTTTAGTCAGACAAAGATGATAGCAAAAGTGTATCAGGGTTTGTCTTTACCCTAAATGGAGGAGCGATCTGCTGAAAGAGTTCCAAGCAGCACACAGTGGCGGATTTGTATGCGAAGCAGAGTATATCGCAGCATCAGATGCAGCAAAGGAAGCGATATGGCTACAAAAATTTTTGGGCGAATTGGAAGTGGCGCCTGCCATGGGTGGTCTTGTTCCAGTGTACTGTGACAGCTCTGAAGCAATTGCCCAAGCCAAAGAGCCAAAATCTCATCACCGCACCAAGCATATATTGTCGTCGCTACCACCTTGTATGAGAAATCATGGAATGAGGTGACGTCGAGCTTCGAAAGAATGACGGAAAGGAGAACCTAGCCGACCCATTTACTAAAGCTCTCGGAGTCAAGGAGTTCGATGAACACAAATGGAAGATGGGCATTAGATACTGTTCCGATTGGCTCTAGTCCAAGTGGGAGTTGTTAGGAAATATGTCCTACAGCCAATCGTCTAGCTTATAGACGGTTGTGATTCATTGTACATGATTTATTTGATTAATAAAAGTTATTTTGGCAGTACAACATATTTTTCATCTTCCAATAGAACTCTTATATGTTGTAGTCCTTAGAATTATATTTATTCGAGAAAGGAGGAATTATCGAGTAATTCTTAAATAGGTTCACGACCAAATGATACGTTATTACCTAGGACAATAACGTAGTCAAGTATAGGTCGTTGTGTGCCATATATGTTGGTTTGTCCTCTTAAACCAAGGAGTGTATGATATTAGTATGGCATGCAGGTGAGTGTAGGAGTACATTCACTGAACAGTGGCTCATCTCTGTTGAGTACTCTACTGTCAAGGGTATCTCACAGAAGGGCAATGGGTATAAGTGTCCCTTTGACCTGAGACTATCATAGTGACTTAGTAAGCAACTCACTGTACTTAGGCGCTGGACTACCTGGATTTATAATCCAGTGATGAAGGATGCTGGGTACAGTCAAGTACTTATTAAATCAGTGATGAGTCAAGATGGAATTGTCCACTCTAAGTATTAGAGTTAATACTCTTTTGTGTTTTAATTTTGCAAAACCTTGGCCAGGGTAATCCATGTGAGGAGTCACAGGATTGTACATGTTGAAACACACTTAGATGTTTTTAGAAGTTGGCAGTGAACTCTAAATTCATCTTGAGTATTTGGACAAGGGGATGAATTATACGGTAACCATAGCCTAGGTTCCTGAATATTACTTTGCATGTATTCGGTCTATTCGGACGTCGGGTACCATTGCTAGATGGTCACATCGATTGGTATAGGAAGTGTTCCTATGCTATCGACTTAGATTCGAACCTATGGAGTCACGCACATAGTCAGGTGACCTGGAGACAGGCTTAACCCATGATCTAAGTGGGACTTGGTCATATGGGTAATACCGAGTTTGTACTAGCAATGTCTAGCTAGCACTGGGCATTAGCGGTAGTACTTATTTTGGGGATGAACTTGAGTTAGTTTGTAACTCAAGTGAATTTTTGGTATTTATTAGACCCATTGTGGGATAAGACTTGAACTATAGACCAATTGTTGGTTTGACGATAGAGTAGTTTAGATCTGGTTTAAAGTGGTTTGAATCGGATATCCAATATAGCCTCTGATTATTTATTTATAAATTTTAAAATTATAAATTACTTTAAATTGGAAATTAAATAAGTCCAATGCGAAGTATGGTTCGAGATCTTCGCATGGGTTCTTCCGGATTTTAATTTGGACTTCAAACGAATTTAATCTGATTATTTTATATTTATAAATATTTTAAATATTTTTATATTATCACGGGCAGCCAACGATCTTTAAAATTTTAAAAAATTTACGATTCTACCATTTCATATGAATTACGAGTCTATCATTTTATTTAAATTACAATTTTACCATTGGGATGGTGTGAATTTAAAATTTATATAAATTACAATTTTATCATAATTTAAAATTTTATTTAAATTATAATCTTGCCATTGAGATGATATGAATCCGTAAATTTTTTTATAAAATTTTCTTTACGCGTTGTTAACGCGTGAACGCCCGTAACCCATGAAAATTGGATATTATCGTATCGTAAAACAAATTCAAAATCGTTTTGGATTGTTTTACGATGGGTTTATCTAAGAAACTTTTCTCAACTTCAAGGATAAGAGAGCAAGAGTCCAAAAATCAGAGAAGTCTAAGTAGAGAGGGTCTCTTCTCTCGAAGAAGAGTTCTCCATCCCTTCTGTTTCTATATCTTTTGTCTCAAGATTTCTTGGCGTGCCTACGAAATAGAGGAGTGGCACGTGGGACTCTCGCAAGGCATCAGAAGGAAACTATTCACAGGAGATTAGATCTACATTCAGTTTCTGCATCAGATACGCAAACTGACATAGTATAAAATTTAATTTTAAATTTTGTATGCTTTCAATTACAGATATACATGACGTATTTATAAATTTAATTAGATTAAATTTAAATAAAATACATGCATACAAATTTTGGAGAATCGTAAAATCAAATTTTCTCTACATCAACGTCTTATCACCAGTGGTTACGATCATCCAAACTATTATCAACCGATCAACACTGCTATAATCAGTCATGATCATCCGCATATGTGGGGGTATACATCACCCTTAATTTTTTTACTTATGATAAGCTTAAAAATTTAAGCAAGAAAAAAAAAAATTCATACAGATAAACCTTTGTTTCTTAATACTTTGAATGCGGAACTAAAATTTTATTAATTTTTTAATAACATACATAAGAACGTAACGAACTTTGGAGACCCATTTGAATATTCAAGGCTTATTGGCCATTACCCAATATCCACATCCATTCATTATTTCTTTTTATGCATAACAACAATTTTTGATTCAAGTTACGTACTTTTTTAAATATAAATGATAATAAATACGCGTCATGCTGATGAATTATTTGTATGATCCCGGTGTCCGTACAAACACATGCAACGAAGATGGAAGCCCAAAGGTTCCTCCACTTTTCCGGTTAACCGCGCGGTGACGTCCGTGCCGCTCTGCGCCGCCCTCTCATTTTTGCACGGCCCCCGGCAATTCCTCACAATTGCAGGAAGAAACTTCTCTCCTGGTTTTTTCCGAGAAGGAAATTAAAGCGAAGTCCGCCTCTCTTTTCACCTCCTTGTTTAACCCTTCTCCAATCCACTCCATTCCCTCCGCCCTTCTCCTCCACCAATTCCTAGGTTTTTTCCTCGACCCCGAACCATCTCTATCGATTTCGCCCATTTCGATCCCCAAACCCTTGAATCCTCCTCTCATCTAGGGTTTCGCATGGATTCCTAGCCTGTCAATGACCCCCTTCCTAGGGTTTCTCTCTCCCCAATCGAGATCACGCCATGGGCGCCCTGACGGACCACCGCAAGCGCTGGTTCGTCGACCTCTGCCTCCCCTTCTCCTCTCACTCCCTCTGCGGTTCCTCGTCCTGCACGGCTCCTCCCTCGAAGAAGCCCAGGCTCCAATTCTCCCCTTCCAACCCCGATCGCGCGGCACCGCCACCGCCACCGCAGCCGCAGCCGCAGCCGCTCTATAGCCTCCGTACTTCCCCCCAGCCCTCTCCCCTGCCCCGGCCGCTCCACGGTCCTCAGCGAATTCTCAAGGCTTTTGGTCTGGGATCCGTCAGAAGGACTCCGCTCGAGTGGGTTAGCCGGACAAAGCGGAGCTTTCAGATGGGGAGCTTTATTTCGAGGTTCTTTCAGCAAAAGAAAGCAGCTTTGAGCTCGTTGTCGTCTCGCCATGAGAGTGGGAGCCATGAGAGGTTGGGATTGAAGGAATACAAGCGGTTGGTGGGCTCGCAAGAGGAGCATTCGGCGGTGGTCTCGGATTCCACGAAAGTAGATCTCCTGCGGTCCTTCGCTTCGGTGGCGTCGGATTTGACCGCCGTGACTCGGGAGGATGAGGAGCTGTCTGATCCATATGTTTTGAGTCGGAAGGTGGAGAATGCAAGAAAGGTTGCATTGGAGGCCATTCCGGTGAGGGAGGAGAGAGCATGGATAAAGAAGGGTCCTTTGTACAAAGAGTTGTACGAGGAGGCGAAGAAGCATGATGCTATATTGAGTAGCTTGGAATTCGAGGTGAAGTTAACCGAGGAGAAGATCTCCAGATTCCGCTTAGCATCAGAGGCACGGAGAAAGGAACCAAAGGAGGTATGTTCTATTATTCTTTGGATCGCAAGCAAGAAAGTCATAATTTAATCGATTTCTTTGTCTAAAAAATTGTTATACAAAAAAAAAAAAAATCTTGATTTCCAGTTTTAGATTGAAGATTTTGCTTCATCACTGCGTCCAAACCATAGATCAGGCTTTTAATGTTTAAAGAGATTCTTAAAGTTAATTGGAAGAGATTTCAAATCGTATGACATGGATTTGGAAAGGGTGTAGACCTTTTATGCCCATGTGACGCCTTTTACAGCGCTTATCAGAGTGTTGGTACAGACCAAAGCAAAAATGTTGTATATTTGGAAAGGGTAGACATTGTATAGACCTTTATAACCTGTTGATTCAATCCCCTGATCCAACTGGGGACTAATGCCTACGAAAGGATTTCTTACATTTGTGAAAACTTTGACAATTCTTATTGATACATTAGCACATGCATATCAAAAATGATGTGGCCTAGCACACAATATACAACTTTATATGCCATTGTACTGCATTCATCAGTGCATCTGCCCTTCTGTCTGCCCCTACTGTCTTTCTTCTTTCATAAGATAGACTATGGTTCTGAATGGTACTTTAACCTATGTTGGGTAATGGTACCATTATAAACTTGGTTTGTGGAGGATGCAGTAAGTGGGACGGACAAATGACTTGAAAGGAAGGTTTATTTATGAAACACAGTAAAAAAAGAGGATCCAATTACTGGAATTAGTCAGTATGGAGAACTAAGTTTTTGATGTTTGGAGTGAATTATAGACTCAACCCAGGATGCAATAAGTGGGACAGACAAATTACTTGAGAGGAAAAAAAGAGGATCCAATTACTGGAATTAGTCAGTAGGGAGAAGTAAGTTTTTGATGTTTGGAGTGAATTATAGACTCAACCCAGGATGCAGTAAGTGGGACAGACAAATTACTTGAGATTTATGAAACACAGTAAAAAAAGCGGATCCAATTCCTGGAATTAGTCAGTATGGAGAAGTAAGTTTTTGATGTTTGGAGTGAATTATAGACTCAACCCAAAGGATGTAGTGTGATTCTGAAATATGAACAAACGCACTAATGCAGTGTGGGATTTAGAAAGTGACATGGATATGGGTGTCTGGCAAGGCAAATTCTGAAAAATCTGGACCTGGTATTGTGGCTTATTTATTTACATAATGTATCAAGAACATGTTAATGCCATAGTGCCACAATGCAGCATGGCTGTCTTAAAGATGCGTAAGGCATAGCACATGTGAGAGAGAGATGTAAATTTTTAGTGACCTAGCAACCTTCTCAAATGAGTTTTTGTTCCTTTTCTCCCTGCTTTAAATTCATTATGTCAAATTACTTGATGAAAGCAATGGCAATACTCTTAATACATACTCTATGTGGAAGATGTAGACTCCCTTCAGATTTAAATGATCTTCAATATTGTAAATTCTGTTTCAGGTGGGAGATTTCTCAACTACCTTCCATCTTACTATTTCATCACTGCATATATTTAGGTCGATAACCATGCATCTGTTCAACCATTTGGCAAGTTTTTGCTATTTGTCTCCACTGACCTTCACTGTGAACACCAAGTAAATTTCACGTTGATGACTTGTGTTTGACCTCTTAAAAGTAAATCAGTATTTGGTGTTCATCTAATTCAGTTCAGTACTGCATCAGCATATTGCTTGATGTGCTTTTAATGAACTTTAGAACCTGTTGCTTCGTCACTGTCAGGCTGACTTGAGCTTTATGATATCTTGGAAGCAGTGACCAGTATCAATGATTTATGAATTACAAATTATTTATAAATGCATTACTGTTGATTGTTCAGAGTTCAGAAACACGTTTTCCTAACTTCTATGGGAACGTAAATCTTCATACTGCAGAAGTCAATAAACTATAGTCTGGTGATGAGGTTTCTTTTATTTAGCTGCAGTGAAATCTGTGGTGTTATTTTCCTTATTTGCAATCAGATTAAGAATATGTTGCCAAGTATCGTATACTTTCTGTTTCCTCTATTAGACTTTTGTGCTTTTCTTTCAACATCCATAATATTTTCAGGATCTGCACAAACCTTTTACCCCTCTTACAGATGAAGAAGAGAGTGAAGTCTCTCATGCATTGTGGGGTGGTGGCAGGTATATTTGAATGCCATATGTCAGTCTTAACATGGAGTTCAAGTTAATAGACTGGTAGTAGATTATCACACTCACATTTTCATGTGCAGTCATGAAGTTCTGGTCTTACATGAGGCATCTAATATTCAAATTACAAGAGACATATTGCAATGCTTGCGTACTGGTGCCTGGTTGAATGATGAGGTGATTCTATCTGCAATATTTCCAGCTTTTTTAACCATTCCACTTTCTACCATATGGATAATGATAGTACTGTTCAAAATAGTAACTTCATTGGGAGAAACTTATTTCTTTTACAAACATATTTTCTATTTTTGTAGGTCATAAATGTGTACCTTGGGTTACTGAAGGAGAGGGAAAGAAGAGAATCTGGAAAGTTTTTGAAATGCCATTTCTTCAATACATTTTTCTATGAAAGGGTTAGCTTATTTATATCTTTTGCTTGCCTTTTCATCTACTTAATTCTTTCCATTCAAAGTTCTTTCTATTTTTTAGCTAAGTACTTCTATAAAACACATTGTTCTAGTTGATAAACTTACTGAAATCTTGTGCTTCAGTTGATTCATGATTTATGAAATACAGAGTTATTCTTTTAGTTGTGTCATAAATACCAAGAGTGGTAAAACTTTTTATATGCATGGTAATATCTGTTTCAACAGATGCAGAATTGATGAAACTGCTGGTATTTTGAAGGTACATGTTCATGATACTATGGTGAATGTGTTTTATTTTGTGTTCATACTGCTTGGATGGTGTCTTGCAGCTTCTGCTACAGAATGAAATCAGTTTAAATTTTCTGTGTAACAGATCCACTAAATATGAACACAAAAAATTCTTATGCATCAACCACTATCACAAGCACTTCTGTCAGAAATTATTGAGTGGGTAAGAACAGATTAATGAATGAAGTGCCTTGTTAATTTGCAGTATAATAGCTATGATTGGTTGACTGAAGTATAGAGTTGAAATCTTATAAACTACCTTCTTGCCTAGGACTGTGTTGTTTTCAGAGCATACCTAGATTCTTATTAAAATGTTGAATCTACACTGCCATTTATATGATGGATCTTTCATGACATGTTAGAGTATGCCATTATGCTTATTTCATCTTGTTAACTTGGCAACCATCTTGGAAAGGTCAGACTATTGTATAAGAACTTATATCAATCTTAGTAACACTCCTCTGGCTTGTTGCAAATTTGGAAAAAGAAGTCAAGCTATAGTTGTAGGTCTTTCTTCATATTTTGTATGCTTTTGCTTACATGTTGGAGCTGACGCTTGTCTAAGAATCAAGTTATAAAGGTCTTTTCCTTTTCTGTCAACTAGTTGAAATTATCTATTATTACTATTTTGACATTGCTTATTGGTGGAATTTTGTTTTGAGTATAAATGAATTTTCTAAAACTATTGAGTTCTGATACTTTGTTGGTTACTATTCAGCTGAGCAGAGATGGTTACGATTTCAAGGCTGTAAGAAGATGGACTACCCAAAAGAAGTTAGGGTATGGCCTTATCGAGTGTGACAAAGTAAAGTTGTTATTGGACCTTCTATACCTTTTTTTCTAAAATTTAATTGACTCCTTTGTTTAATTGGCCATTCTCTTTTCTTATGTTTAACTCATCTCTAAAGTTCACTGTGCAGATATTTGTCCCTATACACAAAGATATCCACTGGTGTTTAGCAGTTATTAATGTAAAGGATGAAACCTTCCAATATCTTGATTCACTCGGTGGCACGGATACTCTCGTGCTAAGAGTGCTGGTGAGCTTTACTGATATCTTTCCATTTAATAAATTATGATGTGACATAATATTGGAGCACTTAAGGTTTGTGCATTGGACCAATTCACATAACTGATGCCTGGCCCAACTTCAAGATACACTCGGTTAGTGGAAATCTATATCCTATAAAAAATTGAACCCCCACCCTGTATCAGATCTAGGTCAATGGGGTTGAAGTGGCCTTTTCCTTTCTTTAGGAGCCTATCTGAACACGCATGCAATACTGGCACATTAGTAACTGTGTCAGGAAAGCCTGTAGTGGTGCCTCTTTTAACTGTGGTCAACTGTTTAGGTCAACACATGGAACACTTATGTTGGAATTAGAACACATTCTGAAGCTTGGCAGGACCATGATTTCTCGTAGGCCATAGTAGGATTCTACTTGTTCAGTTATTTGGGAAACATCCCAATATCTACATTCTATCATTCCAAACTAAAATGTTCTGAGTACATAAACTGTAAAGTCTATATCACATTTAGCAGTATTGGACTAATATCTGGGAAGACTTGTATTTATGTTAGTATCTTTCTATATATTTCAGGCTAAATATTTCATGGATGAAGTGAAGGATAAGAGTGACAAACAGATCGACACAACAACTTGGAAGCAAGAATCGTTTGATAACATTCCCCTACAGAAAAATGGGCAAGTCATCTTCTTCATGGTTTCACTAGTAAATATATTTCTCTTATGGCCATTATTTTGTAGAATGTTTGTGAACTGCTATTCTATTTGTGATCAGTTTACATGTGATTCTCACATACATTTGCTCTGCTCTGTGCTTTTTATGTCTAATTTAGCTTATAAGTTAAAGTAAAGGAGTAACATTGACAAATTGGGAGCCATTCATTATGAAAGGAGATAATAGACCTCTCATTTTTCTAATGAGTGGTTCCTTTACTTTGTCCAATCATCCTGTGTTAATTTTAACTTTTTCCTAATAATATCATGTAGAAAACAGGTATTTTCTTTGATGTTGTCTTTGTGTGCAATAATTTGAATATACTTTTAAGTTTATGCATCTATTTCCATGCAGAAAAATAAATTTGATAACCTGTTGAATTTCTAATTGCATTATATTTTAGCAAACGAAGTCATCATTCGAATTAAATAGTGTATGATAGACTGATCACACATTAAATAATACCCAACACTATAAATAAGATACCTGGAAAATACTTGTCAGCATCATGTGGCAGAGAGGAAACAATAATAGGCTCACTTTTAAGAGGGATGAAATATAGAAATTATAATAAAATAATCATAGTAACTATTTGATATGAAACAAGATATTTGTGATCTGTGAAGTTAATATAGAAGACCTGTTTGCACTTTAATTGGAAAATCAATCCAGTGATATCCATTATTCTTAATTACATTTTGCATCTTAGCATGGTCAAGATTGCACAAATGGTGTTCCAAAGGGATATAGATTAAAATGAAGGGATAAGAAAAGATAATATCAAGGTTTGAAGTGAGAGAGACATAAATATTGCCATTGAGGGAGTAGGTTAAGTGTTGCATGGCACTCAATGTGGTAGCGCATGAATAAATATGCATTAACTGCCAATGCAGCGCCAGTGGATTGAGCTGATGCCACCTATGCTCTGTATTGTAACATTTGACATCTCGTCTCCCTAGTTGCAAGTTTAGCTTGCTATCCTTATGGTTTTTTTATTAAGTTAAAATTAGTAAATTTTCATGCATTCCTTTAAGTTTTTTTTTTTTTTTTTTAAGCTGTTAGTTTCCTGAAGTTTTCCTAGGTCATGCACCTTGCCGTAATATTTGGGAACATTGATATTACATTATTGAAGTTTCCAAGTACCTTGGATTTCAACAGGTGGGACTGTGGAATGTTCATGCTGAAGTACGCTGACTTCTACAGTAGAGGTTTAACCCTTTCTTTCAGCCAGGTTAGCAACATGCGATTGTTTGTCATCTTAAGTTTGTCACATTTATTGGGTTCAAGAATTTTGGTGTTTTATTGCTTCTTCAGAGGTCTATTGTGTCTGTGTTACCATGCTGTTTATTATTCTGTGGTTGCCAGCTGAAGTAGCACAGCTAAATGCTGGTCTGCTTGTCAAGTTCATGGATACTTGACTGATTCAAGTTACAGTAGTTCTTGCAAGCCTCTTTGGCCCAATGAGCTCCTCATAGCAGGGCAACTGGTAGTTGTTGATAGTTAAAAAACTTGGTTTGTTGTCACAAATAACTAAACCTGTTTCTTTCTCCTTTATAGGAACATATGGAATATTTCAGAAAGAGAACTGCCAAGGAAATCCTGAGGTTGAGAGCTGAATAAATCATAAAACAAGTCTTCGTAGATTATATCCAGCCTCTTGTTTGGTGGATGAAAAGATGGTAAAAAAGCATATGCTTGCATATGGGTTGTTTTGAGTTGTTGGCAGTGTGGATTTATCAGTGCTTGATATTGAAATGGCTTCCCTGAGAGGTGGCTAAGCTAAAATGATGCATGCTGTGTTTGCAAGTGTGTATAGTTTTTCTCATGGTTTTGTAATGCCAGCTAGGTGGCGTACATTCTTGTGCTAGTTGTTTGTATAGCATGAAGATCGAGGGCTGGGAATTACAGTTTTGCTTTAATTAGTGTTCTGGGTGGGGTGGGATGCTATCATTTTCTTTTGTTAGCCCTGCTCTGCTTTCAAACGTCTGTGCTGATTGTTTTGTCAAATCCAAGGCCCCTAATTTCGTTTTGTGCATCATGTTCATATTTAAATATTTTATTATGGGTTAAGATATGCATGCAACTTTAAATGTCTATCTTTTAGGAAAAATCCTAGACCAAAGCGTTTCCAGTAAAAAATCTGACAGGTCCTATGTATTCTTCTGTGTAAATAAAATAAGAGTTCTAATGCTTCAGTTCTAAACAACAATAAACAGAATATTTCCTAAAAATTAACTAATTATATCCATAATAAACATTTTCCAACAAAATAATTATGAGATGATGGCTTCAGCTTGACGCTATGCGCTTGCTCGACTGATGCAATGAACGCTATTTTTGGTCCACTGAAAACATCCTGCTTTAACAAATTTATCTCATTTTTTTTTTACTTGAATTAAATCTCCAAAGCTTCTGGTAGGCCAATGCAAATATTGTTGAAAATGTAAATAAACACGAAAAAAAATTTAGAAATGGACGAAACTTTGGTGCGATGTGTTGGATATTTGTATCTTAACCTCTTAATAAATAATAAAAAGATATTGTGTGCAATCATCTTCATTATCCTGGGGACTCTTTTGATTGCAGCTATGCTCCCAAGTGCTCAGAAGGTCTCCAAGGGAAGAAGGAAGAATAATCCCCTAGTTAATCAGAGTGTTAAGATGCTTACCATGGATTCAATCTTTCAATTCAAGGCTAAACTTCTGCTGATCAGGCTGAGACCCCCTCTATGTCTAAGGATGTTGATTCTCAGCTTGGAGCTCAGATGCCGGTGGATGGGAAAGTAGCAGTAAATCCTTTTACTCTTATTGGTTCGGATCGTTGGACCGGATGTCCTAAGGTCCGGGAGGATGCCAATCCAGCCTCCTTGAAACGGGCCCGGGCAGCTGAGTTCAGTGGGCCGAGAATGTCCCCTAAGCCTTCGAAAGGCAAGGGCCGGGTGCATTCTTTAAGTAAGGGCCCATATGTAAAAGTTGATCCTCCTCCCCAGGGTAAAGATGCTCATGAGATTGCCTTCTCTACACTGAAAGAGGCCTTAGTCGTTTCCCCTTCTGTTCCTCGGGGAGTCGGATCGCATCCTATGGACCAGAGTGGAGTTGCTCCCATGGAATCAGCTCAGCAGCCGGCTCTCCATGATCAGATTGAGTGTCAGTTGCCTGATCAGGGACTTCAGGTGCAGTGTACTGATTCGGAAGACATTTCAGACATGATAATGTCTGGGACTCAGGGTGGGACCTAAGGCTCCCTGGTTTCTTTTTTTGTTGATGAAGATCCTCATATAGAATGTTCGAGGAGCACAGAAACCATCTTTTCGGTCCTCCTTTGGCAGGCTTTTGCAGATTCATCATTTTGATATATGTGTTTTGTTGGAAACTCGTTTGTTGGGTATTAATCTTCAGCACTTCCGGCAGCGTGTTTCCCGTAACTGGTCTTCCTATGCTGTGGAAGCTAATGGTCTCTCGGGAGGTATTATGGCTCTTTGGCGGAATCCTACAATCCGAGTCGATGCTTTTCACCATAGTCATCAGCAAGTGGCCTTGGTTATTTCGGAGGGAATCTCTCTGCCCTTGTTGCTTCTGGGAGTCTATGCTAGTACTGACTATCACCAGCGGCGTGGTCTCTGGTCTGAGATTCTTACATTGTTAGGCCAGGCCTCCCCACTCTTATCGCTGGTGATTTCAATTGTATAGTGGATGCTTCTGAGAAGCGTGGGGGGCGTTGGTTTGTGGATTCTCCGAACTCCAGTGAGTTTCGCTCTTTCATATCCTCAGCTGGTCTTTTTGATCTGGGTTTTTCGGGACCGCAGTTTACTTGGTGCAATAATCGTAGTGGATTTGCTCGGGTGTGGGAGCGGTTGGATCGGGCCTTGGCCTCCTCTTCTTGGATGCAGTCCTTTTCCGGCGCTACTACTTCTCATCTCCCTCGAATTGCGTCAGACCATTGTCCCCTCCTCATCTTTACTGAGGTGTCATCTCACAGGCGGGGGCCTTTTCGGTTTGAGCAATTTTGGTCGTGTTATTCTTCGACTCGGTCCTTAATTAGTCAGGTGTGGCGTACGCCAGTTAGAGGAACTCTACTTACCGTCTCTCTCGCCGCTTAGAGCTCACTAAACGTAGGCTCTTAGGGTGGCATAGAAGAGAGGTGGGGGATCTATTACACCAAGTCCAGGTGGTGGAAGCTGATATTTCTACCCTTCAGGCTAAGGAGGATGCGGAGGGTTATCTATCTGACACTGATCTGCAGTCTCTCAGGAGTAGCTTGGCTTTGCATCATTCCTTGCTCTGGCAGCAGGAAACTTATTGGAGGCAGCGATCCCGGGTTCAGTGGATTCAGCAAGGTGATCGGAATACCAGGTTCTTTCACCAGCCACAGTGGCTCAGCGTGCTGCTAATCGGATCCGGCGGCTTAGTGACGTTGATGGTAACATCCTTGAGGATGATGGGGCTATTCGCGAGCAGCTGCTCCATTTCTTCCAGTCTCGCTGGTCAGAGGTGTCTACCTTTGTTTCCCCTATTATCACTGCTACTCGAGCTGGCAGGGTTTCTGAGAGTGATAATGGGATTTTGACTCGGGAGGTCCTGGCGGAGGAGATTCGTGCTGCGGTTTGGGCCTTGGGTCCTGATAAAGCTCCTGGTCCGGATGGCTTCCCGCCTTTCTTCTTCCGCTTCTACTGGGACATTGTTGGGCGAGATGTTATTTTAGCTGTTCAGCATGCTTTCTCTTCCAGAACTATTCCTGCTGATTGGCAGAGGACTTTTCTTGCCCTTGTTTCAAAGAGAGTTAATGCTCTTCTCCCCCAGCACTTTAGGCTGATTAGCTTGTGTACCACCCTATATAAAGTCTGCACTCGTATCCTGGTTACTCGGTTGCAGGGGGTGATTCCCCATCTTATCTCTCCGGAGCAAGGAGCTTTCATTCGTGGGCGTAGTATCACTGATAATGCTCTCATTGCCTAGGAGTTTATGCATGACCTCCAGCGTGCCCCAGGCCGACGGTCTCTTATGGCCGTCCAGTTAGATATGGAGAGAGCTTATGATAGGATGAGTTGGATATTTCTCCGGCATACGCTTCGGGTGTTTGGGTTTGCTGACCTCTTCATCGATTGGGTTATGGCTTGTGTTCAAGGGCCTACCTTTTCTATTATTATTAATGGTAGTCCGACGGAGTTTTTTTCTCTGCTGTTGGTCTCCGTCAGGGATGCCCTCTCTCTTCATTCCTTTTTGTGCTATGTGCGGATAACCTGTCTCGTGCTCTTCACCAGGTGGTAGGGTCGTCTTTGTTGAAGCCTTACATGCCTGGGCCCCACGGACCTGCTCTTACCCATCTTCTCTTTGCTGACGACTCCATTCTACTTAGCCCAGCATCTGTTCAGAATGCTGCCACTTGTTCGGCTATCATTCAGTCTTACTGCCGAAATTCGGGGCAGCGAGTTAACTTGCACAAATCTACCCTCTGCTTCAGCCCTTCGACCCCTCCCCGCTGTCATGCTGCCATTTCTCGGTTGTTAGGGATTTCCACTTTCTCTGATCTCCTGACCTACCTCGGAATCCCAATTTTGGGTCGGCGGCCCCGTCGGCAGGATTTCATTGACCTTGATCGTCGGATTTCTGCTCGACTGGATCGTTGGAAGGTTTCGGGTCTTTCTATGATGGGCCGCATTACCCTGATCCGATCTATCCTTACTTCGCTGCCTCTCTATTTGTTATCCAATTCTTTGGTCCCGACTACCTTCCTTCGTCGGATAGAGAGACGTATTCGGGACTTTCTCTGGACGTCTATGAAGGGGGGCCATGGTCTTCACCTATTGGCCTGGGATATTGTTTGTTTGCCTATTTTCGAGGGCGATCTTGGGATCCAGTCATTGGTGCTCCGTCGTGATGTTGTTATTGCGAGACATGCCTCTAAATACCTGATGGACCCTCATTGCTTCTGGAGTTCTATCATGCAAGGTAGATACGGTGGTAGGACTTCTGACTCAGCTTTCAGCTTCCCCAGGGGATGTTCTTTCATATGGCGTGCGATCTGCGAGGCAACTCCTACTGTTATGTCTGATATCCATTGTATGATTGGGGATGGGACCTCAGTTGATGTTATTTAGGACACTTGGATAGCTGATCTCCCTCTTTCTCGATGGCCGACTTTCATTAGTTTGGATGTTGAACCCTCTTTGCATGTCTCATCTTTGATTTCCCAGGAGAATGCTGGATGGAATGCCCCTATGGTGGCTCGGCTGTTTGGGACTGAGCTGGCGCAAAGGATCCTCGCTATGCCTCTTCCTCTTTCTGCTGGCCCGGATATTAGACTATGGCATCGGTCCTGTCTTCCTTGTGCTCCCACTAGGGACCTGGTTGCCAGTTTTCGATCTTCGATGTTGGGCCTAGCTGATGTTGCTTGGATTTGGCGTTTGCCAGTTCATCCCATGGTCCAGCTTTTTCTGTGGAAGCTCAGGTGGGATCGTCTTCCTACCTGTTCCCTTTTGGCTGATCGCGGTCTTTCTATTCTGCCTCTCTACCCGATATGTGGGATGCACAATGAATCGGTTGATCATGTCATTCTTAACTGTTCTCGTGCGTCTCAGATTTGGCAGTTGACCCACTTTACCCCTTGGTTGCTGGATGATGGACCCACCCGGCTTTCTTTCCTGCATGCTATCCGTTTGGTTATCCAAAGCGGTCTCCGCTTTCAGGGTATTTTTTCGGTCTACTTGGCTTATTATATCTGGCTGACTCGGAATCAAATTGTCTTTGCTGAGGAGACGGCTGCTCCGCAGTGGTTATCCGTCGTGCTCTCGTTCATGCCCGGGAGTACACTCACTGTCATTTTGGTATTCACTCTGATGGGCCTGGTCACTGAGACTCTCCTGCTGCTCCGGCAGCGCACCGTTCTACGGTCTTTGTCTCTTGGGAGCCCCATCCCCGGGTTTCATCAAAGTGAACTTTGATGGTTCTGTCTCCGAATGTATTGCTGGTTTTGGGTTTGTCATACGTGGCTCTGAGGGTCAGTTACTTGCGGCTGGCGGTCATAGCTCTATGGATATTTCGGTCCCAATGGCGGAGCTCCAAGCTGCTTGGGCTGGCATCTCTTATGATGTTCATCGTTTGGGCTATCGTAGGTTGATCATTGAGGGAGACTCTCTGTCGATCATCAGGTGGATTAGACGTGATGGGGATTCTCATTCTCTTCTTAATCCCCTGATTAGAGATATCAGAGTCTCTCTTCAGGCCACTTGTGCCTCTGTGATTTGTCATATTTATAGAGAAGCCAATGCTGCAGCTGATTGGGTAGCTTCTATGGTCGCTCGCCATCCTGGTCAGTAGGAATGGCACGTCGGTGTCCCTTGTCCTGTTATTTTTAATTAAATTTTGTACTCTGATAGTTTGGGTTTGACTCGCGCCAGAGTGGTGTGATCGCCCGCCTGTAACAAAAAAAAAAAAAAAGTAGGACACATCTGCCATCTCCTTTCTTATTGGATAAAATTTATAATATTGGCCTTAATGTTGCCCATCTCCTTTTTTTGGGCAAGATTTATAATATTGGCTTCAATCCTAGTAACATTTCGAAAGATATCTATAGACTCAGAATGTCTATCCGTTGTGACTCTTAGGTTGACCCCGAGCCTCCTTCCATTTTTGAGTAAGATTTATAATATTAACCTTAATCTCAATAATATTTCGTATATGGGGAACAAAAATAACGGTGCTTTAATCACAATAATAGTTCTATGTGACATGTAACAATGAAACAAATGATGGTCTTTATCACTAACTGATTTATGATAATCATCTTAATTATAATAGCAATTCTCATATATCTATACAATAATATATTTAGTATTATAAAGCAATAATATTATTTGTTTTTATACTGTTGCTTTATATAAAATAATATATTTCTCAAATATTAAACTTAGAACAAAATATTTCTTCCACCACCTTTAGAAGATCTGTTATTTGTCCTCCTAACATATAACATTAAATTTAACATTAAAATATAATTATAATTGTATTGATGGTATCAAATGATAGAAAAGATGGTATAATGATAGTTATAATATTATTTGAGATAGTAAAAAATTTGGTTAAATTTGAATGTAGCGAAAGTTATATCCAATCACCTTCGTTCTTGGATCGATATAATTTTAAGTTTAAAGGTAAAAAATAAAAATGATGGTGTTGACATGAGATCTTGAATTCAAGAATAAGAAAGTGACTAAATTCTAAATTTAGCTATATTAAAATAAGTGGCAAAGAGAAATAATTTAATATAAATTTGAAATCTAAGAAATATGTTACTTTATTTAAAATAGGAGTAGATATAAATATTAATATTATTTGACGATGACCGTTATTTTGTTTCACTATTAAGATAAAGCCAACATTATAAATTAGTTAGTTACCGTGAACATTATTTTGTTTCCCAATATTTGATAGCAATAATATGAATCATATTGAAAAGAGCAAAAGGAGATGCGTGGCGAGACCTGCTTCCAGTCTGCTTAGGAGTCATGGTGGATGGATGTTGCTAATCCACGCTCGAATAAGGTTGTTTCAGGCAATGGACAGATAATTCCATTGTTGAATCAATCGCTTATATATCCCATCACACATGGCAAATCTAATACCACTTCGATGGACGGATAACTAAGAATTCCGTCTGGCATCACAAATGTTGCTATCTATGCGCTCAAGGATTCACAAAAGCATCATGCCTTAAATAAAGAACGCCTTGAATTCTTCTCAAACTCATGGACCAATTAAAATCAAAATTATTAATGCTTTTTGTCTGGCCTTTCCCACCAATAGATGAGATTGGTTAAAGGAAGAATCGAGTAGGGCACAATCTTGGCATAAAAAATCAACTTTGATCACGAACTCAGCCTAACAACTCATCAATTTTTTTTTATTTAAATTTCTGCACTCAATTGAGAAACACATAAGAGGCTTCTAAGTATCCTCTAAAAAACTTTTCAATACTTGTCAATAATAAAGATAAAAAATGATAACTCAACTCATCTAAGCCTTTTTCCCACTTACATAGGGTCAGCAAAAAAAAATTACAAGAAAAAAAAAATAAAAAAACAGAAGAAAAAAGAAAATGAGCCTTATAGTCATATAAGCAATCAATGACCTAGAATTACTCATAGATTTTGATGATGGATTAAATCATTTCTTAGGGTGATTAAGATAGTTATAGGTAATCTAAATCATTTAATTTCAACCAAACAGAAAATAACTCATTGGTTTTAATTTTTTCTTATCTTTTTATGTGTCATCATCAAATTTACTTATCAAATATATCCTCATCATTTGTTCCTTACTTTAGAGATATAATACTTTATTTAACTATATATAAGTGTGTAAAAGAGATTCCATTCCTATATTTATACGATTCTTTTAATACAAATCGAGGAATTAGACAAGCTAAAATTGATAAAATTTATATTGGCCTTTTTTGTATTATGAAAAAAGAAGGATAACAATGAGAATTCCTTTTTTTTTTTTTTTTTCCATCTCTACTGCCCTTTAAGTATGTTTATTTTTCATGGTATTTCGTAGAGAGCAGGAGTTAAATAGGATGGTCCTTGATTAGAAAACTTACAAATTAATTACTTAAGCTGGTTTTATGTTTATAAACAACCAAAATAAATAGAAGATTTTATAAAAATAAAAAATAATTATTAAACCTGTTTTTAAAAGAGATAATCATGTGCTGGGAATTTATCTCGAAGAATATATAATCCCACGTTGCACAATAAAAAAAAAATTGAAAGGTTTAATCACTGGAGCCGAGTTGTGCTGGCCACGGCGTTCTTAGTTAACAAAAGTGGATCCAATGGACCAAGATGCTGGTTTGGAGCATGCTGATATGGAGCACGTTGCACAGAGTGCTAGCTCGAAAGGGGGCACGACGGTGGGTGAAGATGAGTGGAGTTCACGCATTAGACTTCAAATCCCTTGTCTTTAAAACATGACAATAGAAAACAAAGCCTTTTAGGTAGTGTTTGAAATAGGGGATAAGAGAGAAATAGCAAGGAATAAAGTTAACCAAAGGGATAATCCATGATTAACCATGGGATATCTCCTTAATTTATTCCCTAAAAAATGCAAGAATAACTGGTTATCCCTCCAAATAAGAGTAAAAAAAAGGTTATCCTATGATTTATCTTTTTGCATTTGATATGATCAATGGGATAGCCAAGGGATATCCCT
Source organism: Calamus simplicifolius (assembly GCA_900491605.1). Lineage (NCBI taxonomy): Eukaryota > Viridiplantae > Streptophyta > Magnoliopsida > Arecales > Arecaceae > Calamus > Calamus simplicifolius. The sequence goes on from UESW01004261.1 coordinate 318,105, forward strand.
AGGAATAACTAGGGGATAAACTCTATCTCGTACACTTATCCATGGATAATATTTTTTCTACGCTACCTTAAAAGAATTGAACTGATTGGGCCTGAGACGAACAATATACGAATTCATGCCAATTGAGATGATACGAGTATCATTTATGCTACCTGTGCCACATAAATATTATATTTATGCCTTTCTTTCACATTCATAAACTTGTCATTAGCATACAATAGAATTTAAATGTTTTTATTTACTATAAACAGCATTTGAGTTACTTCTTCTGATCCATTCTTTTCTTTATAATAAAAAAAATAGGTAGTGTTTTAGATTTTGTTAAAACGTAACTCAAAAAGCATATATCTCAGCATAGTGGAGGAGCATTACAAAAGCCATCGTACCGTAAACGACGTTGTTTGAATTGATAGGGATCCAAAACGTAATTTACCAACTGCGAAGGACTTAATCGTAAAATGCACGAGGGGTTAAACCATCGTTGCGAAGCCTCTTAAAAAACCCTAGCGTTTGTTTAGATCTGTGGAGAGGAAGGAAGGGAAGAGTGCAAGAAATCCAGACTCGATCGCGGAGATCGAGAGATCGCCATGGCTCGATCGCGGCGAAAGTACCAGAAATCCAGGCCCAAGGTGCGAGTCGGGCTTCCAAAGAAGAAGCGCGGCGTCTTCAAGCCCGCCGTCGACATCCCGCCGGCTCTCGCCGCCGCCGCCGCTGCCGCGGGGGAATCGAGTGCTTGGGACGACAAGGGTAGCGTGATCCGAAACTACCGCTCTTTCGGCATCGTCTCGAATCCTAATATTCTCGGCGTCCGCGCCCGCACCCCTCACATCGTCCAAAGCCTCTCCCTTCAAGTTCCAGATCGTGAGGCACCGCCGTTTCTGAGTTCGATCCTATTGACAGTGGCTTCGATATCGAATCCGACGGTTAGTTATGCTTTCTAACTAATAAGAAAGATTATAAAGATTATAATATTCTGGATATTTTTAATAAAATTAGGTTATTGTTGGTTTATTTAGGCATGGTTATATAATGAAAAATATGTACTTTTGTCAGCTTTGTTTTATGATTCATTAATTTAAATATTCTGTCTTTAAGAATATAATCTTATACTTTTCCTATATTTTTTTATCTCCTCTCGATATATATCTGAATGAAACCTAATAATATGATGATCATGAAGGTCATATGTAATTTTTTTTCCAATAGATGTCGTAATTGACGTGGATTTGAGTTTCTCAAGACTTTGTATCATTTATCATTCCTATATAGAATCATTGATTAACCTTATGTAGAATTATATTGTATGCAACAATATTGTACCATAGATGGCATGCAACGACATGATGGAGATGAGAAAAAAATCCAAGGTTACCTTCTTATCATATAAATATTTTGGACTGTTTAACATTTCTTGAGTTATAAACATCATCTATAGTCCATAGCATAGGTAGAACAGAACAGCCTGTCATAAATAATGAATTTGAATTAGAAACTAGCATAACTTAAAGTAATTCTTATAGTGAACAAAATGCATCTTCAATAAGTTGCAGGTTTGATTAACACATGAAAGGGTTGAAACTTTGTTATTCAGGGAGGGAACTTGTTTAGAATTTATTGAAGAATGTCAAACTTTTAGTGGTAATATTAAATGGTGGGGTAGGATATATTTTGTTTGACAAACCGTTGGTGCTGGAACATAAAGTGCCATGCAAGTGCAAGCACTTTTTGAGGGTGCATGCTGTGCATGGTGCTTATCAATCAGTGCTAACTTATATAGGTCAATGCCAACATGTCAATCAACGTGGATTTGTATGGACCAAGGTTTTAAGTACTGCCAAATCTGACAAGTATTGTATCTCTTATATTAATACAGGTGTAAGGGACTGGTTTTCTTGCACTGGTTTGTACTAGTCATACTGGTTGGAAGCATTTACGAACAGACAGTTCGTTCCAACTGCATCAGCTAGCTTACCAGTTGTTATGCTTGTTGTAGTTTTTATCCTTATTTTTATTGACTATCTCAATCCATCTGACCGTATAGGTGCCAGACCAGTATTTTATCATTCAGAGACAAATTCAGTGTGGTGTTCGGTGCGAATGTTTAAACCCTTGTTTTGGACTCTCTTTTTTCTTGAGATCTCTAATGTGATCAGTAGAATAGTATATGGTATAGTATGGTATAGTATGGCATGAATATCACATCTTGCCAGCCATTGACTAGCCTGGTACTATGTGGTATTTTAATATTTAGCTTTTAAGATTGTAATGAGAAAATTGGGCAAATGGATCAGAGAGCTAGGATCAAATGAGAACATTCATTTCTATTTTTAATTGAGCACTTGTGTGCTTATAGAGTATGACAAAATTGTGCACGAGTAGGAGAGGCTTGACTTGAACAGGGAAAAATTGAGCAAGCATGTGCTATATTGAAATAGAAGCCTTCCTTAAGCTTTGTAAGCCTGCTGATTTCCTGTAGAACTATATGGATGGACTTATTGTTGTATTTAAAGAATAAGCTATCCATCCTTGTACATGGGTCCCTCCTTGGAGTAATGCATTGGGAATGAGGTTTGAGGCATGAAACTCCTTTTCCCATCTTCTCATAATTGTAACTCAATAAAATGTATCTTAGGTTTAGAGGACTGCTTGATTAAGGCTTTTTAACTGGATTCTAGGTGGAGGATTTTAATCTGATGATATTTGATCATGGTTGATGCTTATCAGAAAGGTATTGCAAATGACTTGTGCAAATGTTGCGCAACAAAGATATTGGCCAGTGTATAAGATCCATTTGCAAGCAAAGATAATGGAATTCATAGTTTCTAGCTTCCTTGAAATACATGACTCCTGCAGGTTGTATGACAAAGAATTAAAAAAAAATTACACATCGAATGGGAAAGTACTTTTTGTTGAGCGGTAGGATTGCCCTTACCAAGACTTTTCTTTTGAAAAGTCCCTAGTAGCATGTGTCCATTTTATGCAATTTCTATATATGTGGCTTGAAATGCTAAATCTATGAGAAATTGTTGCTTCAAAGGGGTAGCAGAACTTGTAAAAGAAAAGAGGGAATGACAGGCTGGAAACTGTTTAAATGTTTAGCTTTATTTTGGAGTTGATTTGGGGATTAGTGAAATTTTGCCAAGACGTTTTCCACAAGAGATTGCTGTTGAGTTGGCAATTCGGCTTCATTGGAACGTCTTTTCATTCTGGTCTTTTGATTAAAACCTAGTCAATTTAAGGTTGAGAAAATATTTTTTTATTTAGTAGGTTTTATTTGAAATGTTTATATAGTATAAATGAACAATAACAATAATAATAATATTCAGAAGAGTCTTCTACTAAATTGAAGAGATGGCATCTGACAGCAGGCCCAACTAGCTGTTATAATCAGTTCTTAAAAATTTAGAATTGCTAGTTGAAATATCAGGCACCAGTTGCTATTGAAGTCTAGGAGGACCATCTAAAAGATGTCTTTAAGTTATTGTTTTAGGGATTATGTTTATCTTAGTTATGATCGAACATTATAAGTCCTCGTGTCTTTAGACTTGTTAGATGCCTTCAGGAGCTTTTATATGTACGGTTTTATGGGGATTGGACTTCAGCAAATAAACCAAGCAAGAGTGCTTAATAATTTAATAAACTTCCTTTTCCCTCTAATTTTCCCTCTGAATCTCAATTCTAAAACCATGTTTCCAAGACTCTGACAATGTGAGTACCTTGAATGAGGTCAAAATGATTTTCAATAGAGAGCATTTCATTGCCATTGTGTCATTCTGTGGAGGAATAATTGTATGGAGGAATCGTGGAATGCCCTCCAAATTGGTTAATTGTTGCAGCACTATTTGGAGGAGATGGAGATAATAAGCTAGTAGAACCGAATAATAAATATTCTTTGAGTAAAAGAATTTTTTTTTTTTTTGAGATATTGGTTTCTGGTGTCTTTAGATGATACTCTAATGCATTGTAATTTTTGTCACCAAATATACTACTCATACTTTTTAATGTAGATGTGAAGTCTGCACTAGGAAAAAAGCGGAGGGATGGAAAAAAAGCACCTTTGCCGCCACTGACCACAATGCAACGTGTTTATATTGGCATGTTGATTGAGAAGTATGGTGATGACTACCAGGTGGTATTTCTTTTGTCTGATTAATTGTGGATGCATGTTGTCTGCTGACGGTGGTCAGATTATTTCTTTTTAAGTTTATAAATGAAAGCCAAAATACCCTCTCTTTTGCAGGCTATGTTCATGGATACAAAGCTGAATAGGATGCAACACTCAATAGCGACCCTAAAGAAGCTATGCCAAAGATATTATGTGCATGGAAAGTATTTTATCACATCCTAGTGCCTTAGCTTGTGCCTATGTGATGCCTTTTGAAGGCTTTGTTTTTTCTACTTTGTTTACTTGTCTTACAATGTGACCTCGATAAGAACTTAATTAATGGATTTTGATTGAAAGAAAGCTGACAGTTTGTCACCAAAATTTCATAGCGTATCTCAGCTCCTTAACTTCGTAATAAGACTTAATTCAGAAAAGAAGATGATGCCATTGGGAGCGATGGAAAGCTTGTTGCATTTATATATTACTTCAAAAGATCACAATACTGCATAATAATTTCCAACTCGAATTTTGGGGTCTCCAAACAGGGAATAAATGGCACGGGAAACTGATCGTGGTCTGCAAACAGGGAATAATAAGATTTATCATAAAAAAATGCTCCAATAAATTGAATCCGTGCTATGAAAAGGCGTGTGGATAAGAAAATCCTAGGTTGAATCAAAAAATACAACCTGCTTGGAAGCCAAATTAGAGGAAGTGAAAAAATCGAAATCCAAATAGAAAAAGATATGAGATTCTTAGACCAGGAAGTTAGTGAGGTAATTTTTTTTTTTTTTAAACAAATGAAAGAGAGATTTTTGGTATGAAAAATGGTAAATGGAATCAACAAAAAAAAAAATTTCTTTTGTTTCAAAATTATCACTTTCATATGTAAGGTGCATATAACAAGGCGAGTACCTGCGGCCTCACCTTAAACCAGTTGGTTAGACTATAGATAAGAAAAACTTGGGACAATTCTAATGGTAACGCAATAGACTCACTGAAACTTCTGTTCAAATTCTTAACACATGCCTTATGACCTGATTGCAGGCTTTCGCAACCATATCCAAAATTGGCAGCTTACTTCTTTGGCTTTGCTCTTTTAAGATGTATCAAAATTATTCGAAGATTCATATTTTTTTGAGTAAGTATTATCCAAATAACACTTAAATGAAAAATAAGATACTCTTTTTCTTTTTTTTTTGTATATTGAAAAGCAACTTTAGTTTATGTTATCCATATTCTTTTACATTATATATAAGTTGCTATGGTTTATTCATCTTCTTATAATACTCTTTATACTATTAAACATACTTTGCATACTAATTATATACTCTCTCCATAATTGAAGCTTAATTTTTCTTATCAAACTATATTTTAAGTTATATTTTTTATGTATAAATTAATTATATAAATTTTATTTTTTTTAAAAAATATTTTTTTATGGTTGCTATTTACTAATTAAATAATATATCCTTTTATAAAACATAAATTATATCATAAGAAAATACAAATATTTTATATCAATTCTAGAATCTTTCACAAATATTATGTTCTAACTTTTTCTTTCTAAAATGTTTTCGAAGTAAAAGGCTAGAAAGAAAATTAAGGAGTATTAGTGGAAGGAAGAATTGTAATCATGCAGGAATATTTAAGGAAGATAAAAAAAATTATCTAATCCGTGGGAAACTAATTTAGATATCCTCTGAATAGGTAGGTGCTATTCTTAATTCGAAAGGTAAATGATAATTTAAAAATATAATTTATTCTTAACTTTTTTATCAAAGCAAAAGAACAATTGTAAGTTGGCCAATGAAAAAGTTGATCAATTTTTTTATAAAATTTTTACACCAAATAATATAGTACATATAGAAAGAGGTGAAGTTAAACAAGATTAAAAAAAGGTGGCAACGGAAGACATTCTCAAAGGCCTATGATCTTGGTGATTCTTTTCTATGAACTTTTAATTTTGTTTTGTTATCCCAGTAGCCTATTGATAGAGGGAAAGCATGTGAAACTAGTGTTGGCAAGTATATAGTCTTATATCGACTGTGTAACTTATATTGAATTAAGAAATTCAAATAATACCTTCTGACTAATCTTTTTAAATGAAATTTTATGTTGTTACATGATTAATGTTAGATTTCTTTCATGGCGATCATAGCTATCTTTATTTATATAGTTGTCTGATTTTTGCTATTTCAATTCTAAAGGAAATGCAGATTGTTGAAGAATTTTTCAAAAGGGAATGCTGCAACAAGTATAGGTTCCATGGAACCTTGCCCTCAGGAATCCCATGATATCTCTTAATTATGAGATTATAAGTTAAGGTATTGGATAAGATTGACCATCAACATTATCCAAAGTTTCTTGACCTCCTTCAAAGTTAGAAGGTTTTCTTATCCCCAAATGATACACCTAACATTCAATCAAATTATTGTAGCAATTAATCTTATGGTTTGGTCGTAAAGAAAGAAATGATGTTTGTCTATAGATCTAAAATAAGTTAAGCTTCAATTGCTTACAGGTTAGGGTCAACTAAGGATTAGGTTCGTATTCAGGTTTAACATCAAAAGTTTTTTACATATTAATATGTTTTAGCCTAATCTCAAATTGTCTTTTTTTTCTCTAAATGTTTAACTAAAATATACTTATAACACTCAAACTTTCATTCAAAATTTAAACTTGTTACAATTTATTCTCTCATAACTAACATACCATCCTAACAAAAATACATATATTGGTTGATAACAGCTGATCCATATAATGGAACACCATAAGTGCAACATTCTTAAAAATTTATAAAATTCTTAAAAAAATAAAAGACTACACTACAACAACTGAAAATTTTAAAAACAAAATAAATTTTGAATCAAAGTTGGACCAAAAATATATATTTGCTTTTTTTTAATTAGTTATTATGAATTTGCCGATTTGATCGACTAAGAACAAAAAAACAAATTAAGAAAAGTGAACCACCAGTTTGTCTAAGCAGCTTATAATATAAAAATAGAAAAATTAAAGTAAGATCATTATTTAGTAGATAGCAATTATTAAATCTATTTTTAATTAACAAAACCTATGTTGTTCTTGGAAACAAAAATCAAGTTTTATATGTATTCTTAGGGGGAAAGAAAGACTATTTTGAGATTGCGATGGAGGAAGAGAACACTATGGAATGTCATGTCCAAAGTAAGTTTTTTTTTTTGTTTAACAAGGAAATTGTTAAAGCAAGAAGCACAAGAACAAATGAGATTGTCTTCTTCTTCTTTATCTTCTTCTTCTTCTTCTTTTTAACGCTCATTTATGCCGTCCTCACAGGCCCACACCAAATGGAGACTTGCTTGATACGTTGATTTGCAAAGAGCTGGAGTTATGAATGAACTAGGATTTAGGCTCCCCTCCACAGTCGAAGAATGTCTATCAAGCAGGATAAGACCATTTATACATGATTTCCTCACCAATGAGATGATATTTTACGTTATGATATTGAGAATTAAAGGATTACAAGCCAGTGACAGGCACCACTTGCTAATGGCAAATTGGCAACAACTACATCTAAAGAGAGACTACTGCAGGGCTTAATCTCAATAATATTTCGTATATGGGGAACAAAAATAATGGTGCTTTAATCCCAATAATATTTGTGTGTGATACATATATAATAAGGAATCACATGATCACTATCACTAACTGATTTATGATAACCATCTTAATTATAATAACAATCCTCATATATCTATACGATAATGTATTTAGTATTATAAATAGATAATATTATTTGTTTTTATTCTGCTGCTTTATATAAATAATATATTTCTTAAATTTCAAACTGAGAACAAAATATTTCTTCCACCGCCTTTAGAAGATTTGTTATTTATCCTCCTAATATATAACATTAAATTCTAACATTAAAATATAATTATAATTATATTGATGGTATCAAAAATGATAGAAAAGATGGTACAATGAGTTTTATAATATTATTTGAGATAATCAAAAATTTCGTTAAATTCGAATGTAGTGAAGGTTATATCCAATCATCTCCTTCATTCTTGCATCTATATGATTTTTAAGTTTAAAAGATAATAAAATAAAAATGATGGTGTTGATACGAGATCCTGAATTCAAGAATAAGAAAGTAACTAAATCCTAAATTTAGCTATATTAAAATGTAGCCAATTCAACCTTATATTATTTTACAAGTTATTACCCCATTAATTTAATAATACATACACACACACACACACACACACACACACACACACACACATATATATATATATATATATATATATATATATATATATATATAATGTCTTATTCTTACACAAACAGGTGTAAAATAAGGTGGCAAAGAGAAATAATTTAATATAAATTTAAAATTTAAGAAATATGTTACTTTATTTGAAATAGAAGTAGATATAAATATTTATATTATTTGATGGTGATCGTTACTTTGTTTTACTATTGCGATCAGGCCAATATTATAAATCAATTAGTTACCATGAACATTATTTTTGTTTCCTACTTCCGGTCTGCTTAGGAGTCACAATGGATGTATGTTGCTAATCCATGTGCTCCTAAGTGGAATAGGTTTGTTTTCAGGCAATGGACAAATAATTCCATTGTAAATCATCACTCATATATCTCGTCACACTTGCAAGTCTAATACCACTTTCATGGACGGATAACTACGAATTCCTTCTGGCATCACAAATGTTGCTATCTATGCACTCAAGGATCCACAAAAGCATCATGCCTCAAATAAAGAACGCCTTGAGTTCTTCTCAAACTCATGAACCAATTAAAATCAAAATTATTAATGCTTTTTTGTCTGACCTTTCACACTAATAGATGAGATTTGTTGAAAAAGAATCGAGTAGGGCATAATTTAGGCATAAAAAATCATCTTTGATCAAGAACTCAGCCCAAGGACTCATCATTTTTTTAGAAAAAAATTTTGCACTTAATTGAGAAACATAGAAGAGGCTTCGATATATTCTTTAGAAAACTTTTCAATACTCAAGTCAATAATAAAGATCAAAAAATGACAAGCAGAAAAAATAAAAGAAAACAAAGAGAAGAGAAAATGAGCCTTATATGACCTAGGCTTTGATCCCGTATTTGAATTAATCAGGGTTGAACTTGTTGACAATCAATGACCTAAAATTATTTATTGATTTTGATGGTTTAAATCATTTCTTAGAGTGATTAAGGTAATTATGGGTAATCCAAATCATTTAATTTCAACCAAACAGAAAATAACTCATGAATTTTGAATTTTTTTATTTTTGATCATGTGTCATCTTCAAATTTACTTACCAAATATATCCTCATCATTTGTTCTTCGCTTACATTTATTTGACTATATGTGAATGTGTAATAGAGATTCCATTCCTATATTTATACTATTCTTTTAATACAAATCGAGAAATTGTGCAAGCTAAAATTGATAAATTTTATATTTGCCTTTTTTTTTGTTGGTGAAAAAGAAGGATAAACAGTGAAAAAGGGTATTCCTTTTTCCATCTCTACTTCCTTTCCTTTTTAAGTATGTTTACTTTTCATGATATTTAGTAGAGAGCAGGAGTTAAGTAAGATGGTTCCTCAACTAGAAAGCTTATAAATTAGTTACCTAAGCGGGTTTTAAGCTTACAAACAACTAAAATAACCAAAATAAATAGAAGATTTCATAAAAATAAAAATTATTATTATTATTGAACTTTCTTTTAAAGAGATAATCATGTGCTGGGAATTTATCTCGAAGAATATATAATCCCACGTTGCACAATAAAGAAAAAGGAAAGTGAAAGGTTTAATCACTGGAGCCCAGTTGTGTTTGCCACGGCGTTCTTAGTTAACAAAAGTGGATCCAATGGATCAATATGCTAGTTTGGAGCATGGGTTTCGTGCTGGGAAAAGACTTTGTACTTCGCATCCGATGCAGCAAGTTCTACATAGGCTGCATCGTCTCTTTTTATTAGTCCATATGCATACGATACCCATTAAAAAATGTTAAAACAGCTTTACAACAATTCGATGAAAAAAATTACGATACTACAGTTTTAAAATTATGACATCATAGTTATAAAATTACGACACCCATTCAGAAAGCCAAAAAAAAATACGATACCCCAGTTGTAAATTTATGATATCATAGTTATAAAATTACGACATCCATTTAAAAAACGTGTCGTCTGTACATAATTTTTTTTAAAAAAAAAAAGTTGAACTAAGATTAATGCACGTCACATCAAAATGTAAGATGATACCCTAATTGTAAACTTACGACATTGTAGTTATAAAATTAAGACACCCATTAAGAAAGTCAAAAAAAATTACGATATCCCAGTTGTAAATTTATGACACCATAGTTATAAAATTATGACATCCATTCAGAAAACGTGTCTATACACAAATTTCAAAAAAGCTGAATGGGTATTAATTAAAACACCCATTAAGAAAGTCAAAAAAAATTACGACATCCCAGTTGTAAATTTACGATACCATAGTTATAAAATTACGATACCCACTCAGAAAATTTGTCTGTACACAAATTCTAAAAAAAAGATGAACAGATATTAATGAACGTCATGTCAAAATTTAAGATGACACCAGTTGTAAACTTACGATACCATAGTTATAAAATTAAGACACCCATTCAGAAAGTCAAAAAAAAATTACGACATTCCAGTTGTAAATTTACAACACCGTAATTATAAAATTACGATACCCATTCAGAAAATATGCACCGTAGCCTGTAAAAATATTTCAAAAAAAAACTGAACAAGTATTAATGCACGTCATATTAAAATTTAAGATGATATCTTTGCCTATCATATCAAGCCATGTAGGATTCAAGTAGATCAATAAGAAGGAGCGGTGCAGTCTACGAAGACTTGCTGTATTGGATATGATGTACAAAGACTTTTCCTTCATGCTGATATATAGAGCACGTTGCACATAGTGCTAGCTCGAAAGGGGGCACGATGGTGGGTGAACTTGAGTGTGGTATAATGTAGCTTAGAGTGGTTTCACAGTAACAGATGGAGCATGTGATTAACTCGAATACAAGAAGTTGATGAGGATGCATACAGAGTTCACGCATTAGACCTCAAATCCCCCATCTTTAAAACATGATAATAGAAAACAAAAATTTTGAAGAATTGAACTGATATGAACAATATATGAATTCATGTTAATTGAGATGATAGGAATATCATCTATGCTACCAGTCACATAAAAACTATGCCTTTCTTTCACATTCATAAACTTGTCATTAACATACAACAGAATTTACATGTTTTTATTTACTATAAATAGCACTTGAGTTTCTTCTTCTAATCCATACTTTTTTTATAATCAAAATATCTAGTGTTTTAGATTTCGTTAAATTCTCTATAATTTTTAATGTATGAAAAGCATATGTCTCAAGATAGTGGAGGAAATTGTTACTTTAATCGTGCTTCTACTTTATTTTTATTTTTTAATGAGGGGTTAAACCCTCGTTGCGAAACCTTTCTCAAAAATCCTAAACAAGTAGAAGCCGAATTCCACCGAATCGAGTTGGGATGAATCGTGAGGAACCTATCAGCGATATTGAATAAGTTAAACTTCACTAGACACAAGTAGAAAGAAAGATAATGGTAGTATTCTTTTAATAGAGATTCCATTTCCTATATTTATACTATTCTTTTAATACAAATCGAGAAATTGTACAAGCTTAAATTGATAAAATTTATATTTGCCTTTTTTTTGTTGGTGAAAAAGAAGGATAAACAGTGAAAAAGGGTATTCCTTTTTCCATGTCTACTTCCTTTCCTTTTAAGTATGTTTACTTTTCATGATATTTAGTAGAGAGCAGGAGTTAAGTAGGATGGTTCCTCAACTAGAAAGCTTACAAATTAGTTACCTAAGCGGGTTTTAAGCTTACAAACAACTAAAATAACCAAAATAAATAGAAGATTTCATAAAAATAAAAAATTTATTATTATTATTGAACTTTCTTTTAAAGAGATAATCAGGGAATTTATCTCGGAGAATATATAATCCCACGTTGCACAATAAAGAAAAAGGAAAGTAAAAGGTTTAATCACTGGAGCCCAGTTGTGTTGGCCACGGCGTTCTTAGTTAACAAAAGTGGATCCAATGAATCAATATGCTAGTTTGGAGCATGGGTTTCATGCTGGGAAAAGGCTTTGTACTTTGCATCCGGTGCAGCAAATTCTACATGGGCTGTATCGCCCCTTTTTATTGGTCTATATGCATACGACACCCATTAAAAAATTAAGACAACTTTACAACATTCTGATGAAAAAAATTACGATACCACCATTTTAAAATTATAACATCATAGTTATAAAATTACGATACCCATTCAGAAAGCTAAAAAAAATTACGATACCCCAGTTGTAAATTTATGATATCATAGTTATAAAATTACGACATCCATTTAGAAAAGTACATAATTTTTTTAAAAAAAAAGCTAAACTAATATTAATACACGTCACATCAAAATGTAAGATGATACCCTAATTGTAAACTTACGACATTGTAGTTATAAAATTAAGACACTCATTAAAAAAGTCAAAAAAATTTATGGCATCCCAGTTGTAAATTTACGATACCATAGTTATAAAATTATGACATCCATTCAGAAAACGTGTCTATACACAAATTCCAAAAAAAAAGCTTAATGGGTATTAATTAAAACATCCATTAAGAAAGTCAAAAAAAAATTACGACATCCTAGTTGTAAATTTATGATACCATAGTTATAAAATTATGATACCCACTCAGAAAACGTATCTGTACATAAATTCTAAAAAAAGATGAACGGATATTAATGGACGTCATGTCAAAATTTAAGATGACACCAGTTGTAAACTTACGACACCGTAGTTATAAAATTAAGACACTCATTCAGAAAGTCAAAAAAAATTACGACATTCCAGTTGTAAATTTACAACACCGTAATTATAAAATTACAATACCCATTCAGAAAATGTGCACCGTAGTCTATAAAAATATTTCAAAAAAAACTGAACAAGTATTAATGCACATCATATTAAAATTTAAGATGATATCTTTGCCTATCATATCAAGCCATGTATGATTCATGTAGACCAATAAGAAGGAGCGGTGCCGTCTACGTAAGACTTGCTGCATTGGATATGGTGCATAAAAACTTTTCCTTCATGCTGATATATAGAGCACGTTGCACAGAGTGCTAGCTCGAAAGGGGGCACGGTGGTGGGTGAACTTGAGTGTGGTATAATGTAGCTTAGAGTGGTTTCACAGTAACAGATGGAGCATGTGATTAACTCGAATACAAGAAGTTGATGAGGATGCATACAGAGTTCACGCATTAGACCTCAAATCCCCCATCTTTAAAACATGATAATAGAAAACAAAAATTTTGAAGAATTGAACTGATATGAACAATATATGAATTCATGTTAATTGAGATGATAGGAGCATCATCTATGCTACCTGTCACATAAAAACTATGCCTTTCTTTCACATTCATAAACTTGTCATTAACATACAACAGAATTTACATGTTTTTATTTACTATAAATAGCACTTGAGTTTCTTCTTCTAATCCATACTTTTTTATAATCAAAATATCTAGTGTTTTAGATTTCGTTAAATTCTCTATAATTTTTAATGTATGAAAAGCATATATCTCAAGATAGTGGAGGAAATTGTTACTTTAATCGTGCTTCTACTTTATTTTATTTTTTAATGAGGGGTTAAACCCTCATTGCGAAACCTTTCTCAAAAATCCTAAACAAGTAGAAGCCGAATTCCACCGAATCGAGTTGGGATGAATCGTGAGGAACCTATCAGCGATATTGAATAAGTTAAACTTCACTAGACACAAGTAGAAAGAAAGATAATGGTAGTATTCTTTTAATAGAGATTCCATTTCCTATATTTATACTATTCTTTTAATACAAATCGAGAAATTGTACAAGCTTAAATTGATAAAATTTATATTTGCCTTTTTTTTGTTGGTGAAAAAGAAGGATAAACAGTGAAAAAGGGTATTCCTTTTTCCATGTCTACTTCCTTTCCTTTTAAGTATGTTTACTTTTCATGATATTTAGTAGAGAGCAGGAGTTAAGTAGGATGGTTCCTCAACTAGAAAGCTTACAAATTAGTTACCTAAGCGGGTTTTAAGCTTACAAACAACTAAAATAACCAAAATATATAGAAGATTTCATAAAAATAAAAAATTTATTATTATTATTGAACTTTCTTTTAAAGAGATAATCAGGGAATTTATCTCGGAGAATATATAATCCCACGTTGCACAATAAAGAAAAAGGAAAGTAAAAGGTTTAATCACTGGAGCCCAGTTGTGTTGGCCACGGCGTTCTTAGTTAACAAAAGTGGATCCAATGAATCAATATGCTAGTTTGGAGCATGGGTTTCATGCTGGGAAAAGGCTTTGTACTTTGCATCTGGTGCAACAAATTCTACATGGGCTGTATCGCCCCTTTTTATTGGTCTATATGCATACGACACCCATTAAAAAATATTAAGACAGCTTTACAACATTCTGATGAAAAAATTACGATACCACCATTTTAAAATTATAACATCATAGTTATAAAATTACGATACCCATTCAGAAAGCTAAAAAAAATTACGATACCCCAGTTGTAAATTTATGATATCATAGTTATAAAATTACGACATCCATTTAGAAAACGTGTCTGTACACAATTTTTTTTTAAAAAAAAAAAAGCTAAACTAATATTAATGCACGTCACATCAAATGTAAGATGATACCCTAATTGTAAACTTACGACATTGTAGTTATAAAATTAAGACACTCATTAAAAAAGTCAAAAAAATTTATGGCATCCCAGTTGTAAATTTACGATACCATAGTTATAAAATTATGACATCCATTCAGAAAACGTGTCTATACACAAATTCCAAAAAAAAGCTTAATGGGTATTAATTAAAACATCCATTAAGAAAGTCAAAAAAAAATTACAACATCCTAGTTGTAAATTTATGATACCATAGTTATAAAATTATGATACCCACTCAGAAAACGTGTCTGTACATAAATTCTAAAAAAGATGAACGGATATTAATGGACGTCATGTCAAAATTTAAGATGACACCAGTTGTAAACTTACGACACCGTAGTTATAAAATTAAGACACCCATTCAGAAAGTCAAAAAAAAATTACGACATTCCAGTTGTAAATTTACAACACCGTAATTATAAAATTACAATACCCATTCAGAAAATGTGCACCGTAGTCTATAAAAATATTTCAAAAAAAATTGAACAAGTATTAATGCACGTCATATTAAAATTTAAGATGATATCTTTGCCTATCATATCAAGCCATGTATGATTCATGTAGACCAATAAGAAGGAGCGGTGCCGTCTACGTAAGACTTGCTGCATTGGATATGGTGCATAAAAACTTTTCCTTCATGCTGATATATAGAGCACGTTGCACAGAGTGCTAGCTCGAAAGGGGCACGGCGGTGGGTGAACTTGAGTGTGGTATAATGTAGCTTAGAGTGGTTTCACAGTAACAGATGGAGCATGTGATTAACTCGAATACAAGAAGTTGATGAGGATGCATACAGAGCTCACGCATTAGACCTCAAATCCCCCATCTTTAAAACATGATAATAGAAAACAAAAATTTTGAAGAATTGAACTGATATGAACAATATATGAATTCATGTTAATTGAGATGATAGGAGCATCATCTATGCTACCTGTCACATAAAAACTATGCCTTTCTTTCACATTCATAAACTTGTCATTAACATACAACAAAATTTACATGTTTTTATTTACTATAAATAGCACTTGAGTTTCTTCTTCTAATCCATACTTTTTTATAATCAAAATATCTAGTGTTTTAGATTTCGTTAAATTCTCTATAATTTTTAATGTATGAAAAGCATATATCTCAAGATAGTGGAGGAAATTGTTACTTTAATCGTGCTTCTACTTTATTTTTATTTTCCAATGAGGGGTTAAACCCTCATTGCGAAACCTTTCTCAAAAATCCTAAACAAGTAGCAGCCGAATTCCACCGAATCGAGTTGGGATGAATCGTGAGGAACCTATCAGCGATATTGAATAAATTAAACTTCACTAGACACAAGTAGAAAGAAAGATGATGACAGTCTATATATTTTTTAATAAAATTAGGTTATTGTTGGTTTATTTTTTAGACAGAAATAATTGTTATGTGGATGAAAAATACATATTGTGTGAGCTTCGTTTTAAGATTTATTAATTTAAATATTCTTTCTAGTATAATCTTAAATTTTTCCATGCTTTTGATCTCCTCTCATAGATAGCCTTGCAATCTTGTATGAGTCTTTTCCCTCTTGAACTGAACTTACTACAATCTTGTACGAGTCTTTTCCCTCCTGAACTGAACTTGCTGCATTGATCTTAAATGATGACGTTCATGTGAAAACCTTTTGTTCTAAAAAGAATAATCTGACTATGAAGGTGTAATTTTTTTCAGGAGACTTCGAAATGGATTTTTTCAAGACTTGTTGTATCATATATCATTCCTATATAAAATCATTGATTAACCTAAGGTGAAATTATATTGTATGTAATAATATTGTACCGTATGGATGGCATGGAACAGCATGATGGAGATGAGAAAAAAAAAAGCATGATGGAGATGAGAAAAAAAAAAAATCCAAGATTCCTTCTTATCATATAAATATTTTTCCAACAATGGACTATTTAACATTTCTTGAGTTATAAACATCATTAATAGACATGTATGAGTGTTTGTTACTCATCTTGATATCCATAGCATAGGTAGAACAGAACGGTTGAACTTGAATTAGAAACTAGCATCAAGTGAATCTTATAGTGAACAAAATGCATCTTCAATAAGTTGCAGGTTTGATGAACACATGAAAGGGTTGAAACTTTGTTATTCAGGGGGGAACATGTTTAGAATTTATTGAAGAATGTCAAACTTTTAGTAGTAATATTAAATGGTGGGGTAGGGATAGATTTTGTTTGACAAGACCGTTGGTGCTGAAATTTAAAGTGCCATGCAGGTGCAAGCACTTTTTGAGGGGTGCATGGTGCTTATCGATCGGTGCTGACTTGACAATATGTCAATTAACGTGGATTTGTATGGAGCAAGGTTTCAAGTACTGCCAAGTACTGCCAACTCCGACAAGTATTGTATCTCTCTTATGGAGATAAGGTATTAATAGAGGTGTAAGGTACTAGTTTTCTGAGCCATTTTTTAAATGGGTGTCTTTTTTGCATTAGTTTTAAAGCTAAGGGGAGGGATTCAAAAATTTTATAGAAAAAATGTTAAAGAAGAAAATATCATTTGAAATTGTGTTTTTTCGATGCCATTTCATCCTTCCGAGCTTGGCTCCGTTAGCTAGGGCGCTGACATGAAATGAGCTGAAATCGCCACACCTCAAGTTACTGAAATCGCCACGCCATATGACAACTTCAAGTATGTTGGTCGAGATAGTTAGATAAACGAAATCGCCACATAGAGTGACGATTTCTTAGCTGAAATCGTCACATCATGTAGCGATTTCAAGGCTATCGAAATCGCCACTTGGAGTGACGATTTCCCCTGAGAAATCGTCACTCCATGTGGCTATTTCAGTTACTTGAAATCGCCACATGTTATGGCGATTTTCTCATGCTTTTTAAAGGCCCTCAGCCCGATCGGTAAAAGCCTGTGCCTTCTTCTTCCTTCTTACTCCCCGGCCTCCCGATCGAGCGCTTCTCAAAATCATTCCAATCGAGCCTTCCGATCGAGCGTTCCCAAGCCTTATTTCTCCCCGGCGTTCCGATCGAGCATTCCAAGCCTGCTCGGCAGCAAGCGGAGCCTTATTGAAACTCCCCGGCGACCACCCCCTTCTTCCTTCTCTTCCCTCTCGCTGCCCTCGCCTCCCCGGTCGATTACTAGTGAGTATTTTTTTTTTTTGCATCATCTTTGTGGCACGCATGATCTAAATGGCCCCAATCTATTTTGTCGTGATTCATCCAAATGGCTTATGACTGTCACAACAGCTGGCCGTGGATGAAGCACTGTGACAGTCATGGGCCCTAATGAGATGTTTTATCCGCAACAAAAGGGAGGATCAAAATTAGATGCAACTAGTTATTTAGATGATGATCCAATTAAATCCATATGGCCCCTAATGAAGTAAATGCAAGTAGTTATTTAGATGCTGATTTTATTGATCATATAGATGATTATAGAACAATATTTGGACATGTATATTTTTTCCTTTGATGGCACCGTCATTTCTTGGTTTTGCAAGAAATTAGATTACATTTATAGGTGTACACAAGAGGCTAGATGTATTGCTTGTACTATAGTATCTAATTATGCTATTTAGATTCAACGATTTATAAATGTTAAGTTGTTTGCCTTCTGATAACTAAATTACATTTATAGGCTTACACAAGGGTAATAATGTTAAAGTGTTTTATAAACACATTGATGCAATGAGATATACTGTCAGCTAATAATTCTTTTAACTTGTTATGTCAGACATGGCTCATAATGTCTTAGATTCAAGGCCTCGTGATCCTACTGTTCTCACTTTGCAACAGTTGCATAGATCAACCAATATAGGGCGAGGTGTGTATTATTGATCGATGGTCCTTAATTAATTTACATGTATTTATGTTAATGCGGATGTATCATTGAATTTTTTTTTTCAGGAGTTACCGGTTCTTAGATGTCGTCGGCATGACGCACATATATGGAAAGAGACACCGGGAATGTCACACCCACGAGTACAGTACTACCTAGATCATGTCGGCATGTTTGGCATATATCGGATTGGCCAGATTCGACTGGATGTTGGCCTTATTTCTGCACTGGTTGAGAGATGGCGGCAAGAGACCCACACATTCCATCTACCTTTTGGTGAGGCGACCATTACACTACAGGATGTCAGTATTTTGAGTGGCCTCGGATTGATGGTTTCGCTGTTACTGGGTTAGATCCGTGCCATACCATTCCGGAGTGGCAGGCTATATTTGGGAGGTTATTTGGTGTTGAACCTCCTGTCGAAGCATTTCCGAAAGGTCGTTTTCGATTAGCATTCTTTGATCAATTCTATCGCGACCTTCACTTGGACGAAGATGTGGATGATGAGGTTGTCCAGCAGTTCGTGAGGGGACAACTTCTTCGAATCATTGGTGGAGTTATTCTTCCGGATACCTCTGGTAATTTAGTTAAGTTGATGTACGTGCCATTTCTGGAAGACTTGGAGGCATTTGCCGCTCTTAGCTGGGGATCGGCTACGCTGGCTGGTTTATATAGAGCACTATGTCGTGCAACGAGCCCTACCCAGTCTGACATCGGAGGATATCTCCCATTGCTACAGGTAAACACTTTATTCTTATGTTGAGATCGAGGTAATTTTTATTGTTAATTAACATTTTGAATTATCCAACATGCAGATTTGGGCATGGGAACGATTTCCTATTTTCCATCCCACGAGACTCGAGATTCCGGAGGCTAGACCTTCGGATGCCGATGATGATTGGCACTTAGGTGCACCGTGGGGGTATAGATGGCACGTAAGATATAACATGAAAAATATTCCAACCCATACACTACGTGCTTATAGGGACCAGTTGGATGTGTTGGATGATAGTGAACAACGGGTATGTCATGTTGTAATATGGAATTCAATTAGATCGATTCATTATGTTGATTATGGATTAATTAAATATTTTCTATGCAGTTCTTATGGTGTCCTTACTCGCCGGCAGTTATCTCTATTTTACCTCCAAGCTGCTTGGTAAGTTCGGATATTTGGATGGCACGGATCCCGCTGATATGTTTGATGTAGTTGAGTGGCATTTGCCGGACCGGGTGCTTCGTCAATTTGGATGTCGCCAGTCCATTCCATGTCCATGCGATACGTCGCTACATCTTCATCAGATTGATCGACGGGGAGGTCAAATGCTGCATGGGACGCCATGCACGGGACTTATATTGCAACATGGAATGCACGGCGTCAGCATCTGATTATGGGAGAGCCTATAGTAGCAGGATTCCCATGCACACCCGATTATATGGCCTGGTTTAGGAGCATCACTCGAATATGTGTAGGCCGTTCTGAGTATAGTACAAGGGGCTACGAAGGGGAAGGCACTTCATATGAGTTTCTGGTACTATTTTTAATTTTTTTTGGGTATCTTTTTCTTTCAACTTCATAAGCTTTCATATGAATTTTTGTTGTCATATTATATGCAGCATGAGAGGTTTCAACAGTTGACTGTGGAGCTCGAGCGGGCTGTAGCCGCCCCAGTGGACGATGAGCGGCTAAAGATTTTGAGAAGCGCGACGGTGATGGCTCATGGTACATTGTTTGTCGTCGGCATCGGCATGTTCGGAGCACAGCTCCTTCAGCACTCTACCCGGAGGTGCCGGAGTCACACGAGCCGATGTTGATCCGATGATGGAGACATTTCACTATACCCCATCGCCTTCTTGCATGCGGTCCCCATTAGCACACGAGTATTCGCAGAGGAGGGACGCCGGGGAGGGTACATCTGCCTATCGAGATCACAATGCATATCGCATTGATGACATTGTTGATGCGGACATCGCCGAGATCAGTGAGGATGCTGATGTCTCCGGTCACATTTGGACGCTGCTATGCATGATGTTTTCCATCCTACCTCGATCCCCACGCAGGAGGGGGTATCTCAGGTGATTGATGAGGATCCTATACCATTGGCGACTTATAGGCGACGGACTGGACGCATTCGCCGACCTCCTCGACGAGGATGTGGAACCTAGGTTTTATAGATTGTTGTACTCAAACCAACTGATGTAAAAATTCTTTTTTTAATGTATCAAAAAATTTTAATTTTATGAGAATGTGTTCTTCTAATGCATTTACTTTTTGTCATGATTGGCATTTACTTTCGGTCGAGTTTCGGTCGAGTTTCGATCGAGTTTAGGTTGAGTTTCGGTCAAGTTTCGATCGAGTTTCGGTCGAGTTTCGATCGAGTTTCGGTTGAGTTTCTAATGAGTTTCGGTCTCGGTCGAGTTTCGGTCAAGTTTTGAGTTTCGATCAAGTTTTGGTTCAATTTCGGTCGAGTTTTGGTCGAGTCTCGATCCAGTGTTGGTTGAGTTTCAGTCGAGTTTCAATAAAGTTTCGAGTTTCGATCAAGTTTCGGTTCAATTTTGGTCGAATTTCGGTTGAGTCTCGATCTAGTTTCGATCAAGTCTCGATCCAGTTTCGGTTGAGTCTCGATCCAATTTCTGGGTTGAAATCGCCACCGCCACTTAAATTTCCAACCATTTTCTGGGTTGGAAATTTCAACTAAGGGGAAGAAGGCTAAGGAAATCGCCACTTGAAGTGGCGATTTCAGAACAGCCTGGTTAAGTAGGAGGAAATCGCCGCTTGAAGTGGCGATTTCAGGATTGAAATCGCCACTTCATTTGGCGATTTCAGGCGAAACCATCTACGGAGAAGGAGGAGGAAATCGCCACTTCAAGTGGCGATTTCATTTGTTGAAGTCGCCACTTGGAGTGGCGATTTCAACCCTGAAATCGCCACTCCATGTGATAATTTTCTCAGGGTTCTTGGACGAGGGCTGTGTCCTTTGGGAAACTCAAAATTTCAGTAGAAATCACCCCAACCCCCCCCCCTCGGAAACTCATTTTAGTCCAAAATTTTTTGTACATTTGCCTGAGTGCCAAATGCAAAATAGAAAGACATCAATTGCCAAAACTCAATCAAAACTCGACCGAAACTCAATCGAAACTCACGTCATCAAATGTCAATCATAACAAAAAGAAAATGCATCCATAAATTTTTGATCATAGGCACAAGTACGTCATAAATGCAGCAACATATAGTCTTGTTCCTTAGACAAGTACATCATAGGCACAAGAATGGCCGTTCTACTTAAAGAGTACATAAAATTACGATCCTGAAGGTCCACCAGTTATGACAACGGCGTCTGGAATGACCCGTTTGCTTGCAAATAGAACATTGAGTTGTTCTTCTAGGCTGAACCTCATCCATCTCGTTATGGATCCGAGTTGACTTTGGATTTCCTCTTTTCTTCGGCCTAAGACGATCCCGATCAGGTATGCACGTGATCGGTGTTTGCAACCAGTAGTCTTCATGTGGTACCGGGTTGAACTCCCCACCCCAGGCAGTAATGTACGAGCGAATACTATATACTTTATCAACAAAAGCCGCTGAGTCCATGCCAATCTCCTGGCACATTGCTAACACATGTGTACATGGATATTTATATATTGTCCACTTCCCACATGAACAATTACGGTCACTAAGAGAAACAGTCTGAACGTTGCCTCCACCCCTGAGAGCTTCTTGTCACGACTTCATAAGTAGCTCTTTGCATGTTGTATCTAGTTACTCTGTGCTCATTAGCTTTGGCCTGACCTTCAGCAATCTTAATCAAAATATAAGGAGTGAAAAGGTTGTTAGGGTTCTCCTGTACATACCTTAAGACTTCTGCGCATCTCATGTTGAAGTATTTAAAGAGACGACGAAATGTTATCTGAACACACGTAGTAATTGGCACATTTCTAGCTCCCCTCAACACGCAATTAAAAACCTCCGAGAGATTGGTTGTCAATGTACCGTAGTGAAAGCCCCCATCATGTACCAATATCCACTTTTCTGGCTCTAACTCCGATAGCCAAGTCCAAGCTTATGCATTGACTATTTTAATCCTTTCCATCAGAAAGTTAAACTTCCGAAGCTGATGTTCGCTCCCTGCTTTCCATACTACTCTTTTCAACTGAACATTTTATCAGCATCAGTGCCTGTCGCAATCAGCATCTTTCCTCGGTACTTTCCATAAAGATGTGTTCCATCAATAGAAATCACTGGGCGACAATACCAAAACCCCTCAACAAATGGTTGAAATGCCCAGAATATATAATTCAGGACCCGTTCAGAAGAACTTGCTTCACTGTAGAAATCCCAACATACAACTGTTCCAGGGTTAGCATTCTGCAGTGCAAGCATGTATCTAGGAAGCTTTGCATATGACGGTTCCCATTCACCAAATATATCAATCAATGCCCTCTGTTTTCCATACCATGCTTTGGAATATGACACTGTATAGTGAAATTGTTCTGCAATGGTTGCTATAATAGCTTCAATATTCACACTTGGATCTTTCTCCACAATGTGTCGAACAGCATGGCTAATAACTCGAGAAGTAATATGTTTGTTATCCCGAGTTAAATTACTGAATAAACAAGAGTGCGGCCCTTCATACCTTATGATCTCAAAAAATTCATGCTTCTTCAACTTGGTAGCACGCAACCTCCACGGACACCGTTGGGCAGTACTTGAAGAGGCACATCTCACGGACCAGAATAGTTTCTTCGACTCCACCATATTATATGTGTGATGCTTCTTGATGTGATACATTTCACATGCTCTCTTCAGTTCATCTTTAGTATTAAACAATAATCCTTTAGCAAACTCAGTCATTGATGGATCCCAAAATTGAGAATTGAAGGGTAACTC
The DNA here is from genome assembly GCA_900491605.1 of Calamus simplicifolius. Taxonomy (NCBI): domain Eukaryota; kingdom Viridiplantae; phylum Streptophyta; class Magnoliopsida; order Arecales; family Arecaceae; genus Calamus; species Calamus simplicifolius. The sequence goes on from UESW01004261.1 coordinate 341,761, forward strand.
TCTCGGAGTACTAACACATCCACCATCATGCAAATTCAACTCATCATAAAATTCTAGTACTTGTTCATATGCAAAGGCTTGGCAATCAAGTACCTGAGTTGGAATATGTTCTGGATGACTATATGCAGGAATGGAACTAAAGCCAGTCTCATGAACTATATCATCTCCATATGACTCTTCATCTTCATTTGACTCTTCATCTGAGTTATCATGTTCAGGCCAATAGTCATCATCTGCACTTTTGTCTGACTCCATTCCCCGACTATCAATATTACACTGATTGTTTACCACATCATCACTCTGCACTGCTGGCATAAATCCCTCAATCATTGGAAAATCCACTGGAGTCATAACCTGTTCCTGCTGTTGGGCTATAGGAGAACTGTCATAAACATTCTCTATATGACCAACATTATATGGCTCTGGAACATCATCCTTTAAAACATAGAGTTCAATACACCAATATTCTGGAAACTTCGAGGGAAATGTCAACATATGCTCCACATCGTCGTCGTCCTCAATTGGAAGAAGCACATATTTTTGATGCAATGTTGGAGATCTCCACATCAATCTGATGATATATCTCTGTACTGGAATTGTTAGAACTGTATGTACCTGATCAACCAACTCAGCAAAGCGTGTTCCCATGCTCAATTTCAAACATTTACGTGGAGGTTGATTATAATGTATCCCTTCTTGGCCGCCATCTTCAATTGATCTATCATAATATAGCAAAACACGTACAGTTTCATCTGAAAAAGGTGATCAAAATTTATCTAGCCTCTTGTGTATATGCTTATAAATGTAATCTAATTTCTTGCCAGACCTAGAAATGACGGTGCCATCAAAAGAAAAAATATACATGTCCAAATATTGTTCTATAATCATATATATGATCAATAAAATCAGCATCTGAATAACCAATTGCATTTACTTCATTAGCTTAGCACATTAAACGAATATGATGCAAAGATATCTAGAGCATGAGATTTGTGGTTATAAAAAATAAATAAATAAACACTCACTGCAGTAATTGACCGGGGAGGCGAGGGTGGCGAGAGGGAAGAGGAGGAAGAAGTGGGAGCTCGTCGGGAAAGAGGAGGAAGAAGGGGGTTGCCGCCGAGCAGGCTTGGAAAAAGAGCGAACGGGACGCCGAGGAAAAGGAAGAAGAAGAAGGAGAACCAGGCTCTCAGGTGTTAAAAAGCCTAAGAAAAACGCCACATGGTGTGGCATTTTCAGTATAAGTAAAATCGCCACACCATGTGGCGATTTCAAGCCAACCAAAATCGCCACATGCTGTGGTGATTTCAGAATAAGTGAAATCGCCACATCATGTGGCGATTTCGGTTGGCCTGAAATCGCCACATGCTGTGGCGATTTCTGCTCGGTCCCTATCAGCACCCCAGCTGACGGGGCCAAGTTCGGGGGCTGAAATGGCACCGAAAAAATGCCATCTGAAATGACATTTTTTCCTTTAACACCATTCCTGCAAAATCTTTGGATCCCACCCTTTGGCTTTAAAACCGGTGCCAAAAGGCATCGGTTTGAAAAACAACTCCTGATTTTCTTGCATTGGTTTGTACTAGTCATACTGGTTGGAAGCTTTTACGTATAGACAGTCTGTACCAACTGCATCAGCTAGCTTACCAGTTGTTATGCTTATTGTAGTTTTTATCCTTATTTTTATTCACTATCTCAATCTAGCTGACCGTATAGGTGCCATACCAGTATTTTATTATCATTCATAGACAAATTTAGTGTGGTGTTCGGTGCCAGTGTTTAAACCCTTGTTATGGACCCTCTTTTTTCTTGAGATCTCTAATGTGACCAGTAGAATAGTATATGGTATAGTATGGGATGAATATCACATCTTATCAGCCATTGACTAGCCTTGTACTATGTGGTATTTTAACATTTAGCTTTTAAGTGTGGTAATAATGGATCTTCAATAAATTAATTTGTTATATAAAATAACATATTTACCTGATGCAGAATTCATCCTAATATTATTTACCTGATGCGGATGTGGAGTTCATCATGATAATATGTAGACTTGAGACTTAGAATGTCTTGAGATAGCCTCTTCTGATGTGGATGCGGAGTTCATCATGATAATATGTAGACTTGAGACTTAGAATGTCTTCAGATAGCCTCTTCTGAAGAATAATTAGTTTCTCTCCCTTAGCCTCATTCCTTTCGGTAGCAGAGAACGATGGATTCTTGCTTACTTTTTCAGGCAAAGAGAGGACCAATTATTTATATATATAATGATCAATTGGTATGTCCATCAAACACCAATTAATGTCTTTAATTTCTCTTAATACCTCAGCTTAATGCTAATGGCTTAATCTTTCGGACCATTAACCGGTAACCCTTCATCTTCTGGACACGCAGAAAAGTGGGTGGCCCTTCACCTTTCGAGGCACGATTGAGAAAAGAGCGACTCTTCGCCTTTGTAACAATCTTGCATTAAATAAAGGTTTTGCATTGAAGGGTTAATCTAACATTCTCCCACTTGGGCCGAAAGTTTATGACATTAATATTTAATAATGTAAACATTAGGCGCGCAAAATTAAATTTCATAATATCATTTTTTCATCATGATTGACTTTAACAAAATAAATCATATAATAAGAGTTATAGCGGTCATACACATCCAATTTGCATACTTCCTTCCATATACTACTGTATTAGCAACTTATCATGTTAGGTCACATAATTTATATATAAATAACTTAATGTCCACTTAATTGTCTGAAAGACATAGTAAATTTCTTATTCAAAACAGTAAGTGTATACAAGCATAAGGAACAAAAATAAGAAATAAAACCAGAAATATTTCATATTAATGAGCTCAAGAGTGGCACAACATAATATCATCATAATCAATCTTTAATATATATCATCATAATCAATCTTCAATACAACCAAGATCCATTCTATGTACATGTTCTTTAAATGTTTTTGATTGTAAACCTTTAGTTAAAGGATCTGCTATCATAAGATCCGTTCTAATATGTTCAATGCACACTCTTTGTTTCTGGACCTCCTCCTTGACAGTAAAGTACTTTAATTCCATATGTTTAGCACCTCTGGAATATTTGTCATTCTTGGAGAAGAAAACTGCTACGGAATTATCACAATAAATTTGCAGCGGCTTGGTAATGGTGTCGACAATCCCAAGTCCTGAAATAAAGTTCTGTGGCCATAATGCTTGAATTGTAGCTTCATAACATGCTACAAATTCTGCTTCCATAGTGGATGAGGCAATAATGATTGTTTGATACTTTTCCATGAAATTGCTCCTTCTCCCAATAGGAACACATAGCCAAAAGTTGACTTTCTACTGTCAACACAACCAGCAAAATCTGAATCTGAATATCCAATCACTTCCAACTGATCAGATCTTCTAAATGTGAGCATATAATCCTTAGTTCCTTGAAGATATCTCATCACTTTATTTGCAGCTTTCCAATGATCAATACCAGGATTACTCTGATAGCGGCCCAACATCCCAACCGCGAAGCTGATATCTGGTCTTGTGCAAGTTTGCAAATACATCAAGCTACCCACAACTGAAGCATATGGAATAGATTCCATTTGCTTACGTTTCACATCATTCTTTGGACATTGCATTAGACTAAATTTATCTCCTTTTCGTATTGGGACAATTCCTGCTGAACAATTATTCATATTAAATTTCTCAAGAATTTTCTCGATATAAGTTTTCTGAGACAACCCTAACAATCCATGTGATCTCTTTCTGAATATGGAAATTCCTATCACATAAGATGCCTCTCCCATATCTTTCATCTCAAAATTCTTAGAGAGAAAATTTTTAGTCTCATACAAGATACCTAAATCATTAGCAGCAAGCAAAATATCATCAACACATAGAACCAAAAATATAAACTTACTTCCACAAATCTTTCGGTAAATGCATCGATCAACAATAATTTCATGAAAACCAAAAGATGTAATAGTATCATTGAACTTAATATACAATTGTTTGGAAGCTTGTTTAAGTCCATATATTGATTTCTTAAGTTTACACACCATATGATCCTTTCCTTCCATGGAAAAACCTTCAGGTTGATCCATATAAATTTCTTTCTCTATTTCCCCATTAAGAAAGGCTGTTTTCACATCCATTTAATGTAACTCTAAATCATATTGAGCTACCAAAGCCATAATGATTCTTAATGAATCTTTCTTTGAAACGGATGAAAATGTCTCTTTATAATCAATGCCATCCTTGTGAGTATAACCCTTGGCAACAAGTCTAGCTTTAAAACATTCGATATTGTCATTCAAGTCACGTTTGGTTTTAAAAACCCATTTACATCCAACTTGTTTAAAACCTTCTGGCAATTCGACAAGATCCCAGACATTGTTTTCAGCCATGGATTTTAATTCATCTTTCATAGCATTAATCAATTTATCAGACTTATCACTGTTAATGGCTTGTGAAAATGAAACAGGATCTTCATAAATGCCACAATCAAAATATGACTCTTGCAAATAAACCAAATAATCATCTGAAATAGTTGATTTCTGTATCCTTACAGGTTTACTTAATGCTATTCCATATGGTTCATTTTTGTCAGCTATTGGTAGGTTAGACTCTTCATGGGGTGCTTTTTCATTCAAACATTGTTCATTATTGTTTTGTTTCTGTAATTTTGGAATAATGCATGGAATGATTGTAGGTTCAGAAATATTTATGGGTAATGAAATATTAGCCCTTACTTCATTGATATCCACAATCTATTTGTCAGCACTCCCACTAACCTCACCATTCTTAATAAATTTGGCATTGCCTGTCTCAATAATTCTAGAACTATGGTTTGGACAATAAAACCTATACCCTTTGGATTTCTCTGGATAACCTATAAAGTAACCACTGACAGTTCGAGAATCTAATTTCTTTTCATGTGGATTATAGTCGTGCTTCTACTGGACAACCCCAAACATATAGGTGTCTTAAACTAGGTTTCCTTTCCGTTCATAACTCAAAAGGAGTTTTAGAAACTGCCTTACTAGGAATCCTATTCAGTAAATATACTGCAGTTCTAAGTGCATATGTCCACAAAGATTTGGGTAATGAGGAATTACTTATCATACTCCTAACCATATCCATTAATGTTCTATTTCACCTTTCTTCCACACTATTTTGTTGAGGTGTGCTTGGCATAGTATATTGTGCACATATGCCATGTCTTTCGAGGAATTTTGCAAATGTACCTGGATTTTGCCTTGATTCATTATACTTTCCATAATACTCATCACCTCTATCAGATCTTACTATTTTTACTTTTCTGTCTAATTGTCTTTCAACCTCTTTAGTAAATATCTCAAGAGCATTTACAGCTTGAGATTTCTCTTTAAGCAAATAGACATATCCATAATGACAAAAATCATCTATAAAGGTGATAAAAAACTTTTCTCCACCAAAAGATGGAGTATCAAAAGGTCTACATACATCAGTGTGTATAATTTCAAGAAGCTGAGTACTTCTTGTAGCTCCTTTCTTGTTATGTTTGGTTTGCTTTCTGATGGGGACATCAGCAAGAAGAAAAGGTTGCAGACTGACAATCTTTGGTTTTGTAGTTAATCCACTTTCCGCAGGTTCCACTTACTCGAGCCAAGAGTTTCAATTTCTCAAGTGGCAACTCATGCTGCAAAATTTTAACTTCTGCCAAGTCTCAAAGTATCGACACTTCCTGCCTTGAGTCAACACTGCTATCAAGACATCAAGTCTTCTCTTTGGAAGTCAAATCTTGGAGGACACATGGAGGTATCTGATGATGACACATGGCAACTTAGAAGTCAAATCTTGGAGGACACATGGAGGTATCTGATGATGACACATGGCAAACTAAGGAGGTGCCACATGGAAGCTTGTGCAACCAAATTTGTTAGGGATTGGTTGTAATTAGTTAGCTATATCATAACTAATCCTTAGATTGTTATGATCTTTTAGTTTTTTGGGCTGAAATTTCTGGAAGTCCTTTGGCCTATAAATAGGCCAAGCTTTCCCTCTTGTAGATATGAAGTTTGAGAAATAAAATCAAGTTTATTTGATTTCTTTTGCCAAGTGCCTTGTTCATCTTTGAGTATGAAGAGGGTGAGATGCTCTTAGTTTGAGTTGAGGCTCGTGTTTCCCTAGTCTTAGATCTAGGTCACTCCTTGAGGGAGAGGGTGAGAGGCCCAATTTGCTACTCTAAACCATTCTACCAAGGTTCCATAATAGTTTCAGGAAGAAGGACAAGTGCTACCCAAGTCTCAGCAAAATTTTTCAAATCCTTCCTTTCCTTGTTCGTTTTTTTATTTCCTTCAATTCCTTTGCCTCCACGGTCTTACTTCTGATCACTTGCAGGTTCTCTTGAGGATGTTAGAGTTGAGGATGATGGCTCCACGTCAAGGATCAAGTGCCAAGGTGAGTTCTTAAGTAAGGAGTGTAGATCTTGTCAACCAACCCTCAATTCTTTGAGTGTTGAGTGCATCCCTTCCACTTTAAGATCTTACTTCATTGTTGAAAAAAAAAAAAACCTCTTGGTCCTTTAGATCTGAAGTTTTAAAGGTGGCTTAACTTAGTTTGAAGGTTTCCATACCTTTAGATCCTAATCTTTTTATTTCTTTGAAAGAAGCTTGCACAAGGGTGTTTAGATTTCTGCTTCCGGTTTGATGTTCTTCATTTCTCCCATGCATGAATTCAGCCATAGCTTGGGCTCAAATGTTCATTAAGGTGGTAATCACTTAGAACACATCACCATCCCCTCATTCCACCAATTTTTTTTCGTGCCCCATCAGCTTTGGTATCAGAGCTTTGGTCTCTAAGTTAAGCTTGTAAGTTGCTGGAATTTCTGTTCTAGTTTTAGTCCGAGATTTCCATGAATTTTTTTTTTAATTTTTTAAGGGTTAAAAATAAATAAAAATTCATTTGCTGCACTTTAGGACTTTAGGTTCCGAAATCTAAAATTAAAAAAATATATTTTAGAGTTTTGGAATAAAAAAAATTGAGTTCTTAGGTTGTTTTCTGGAAGACTGTTTTGGTTCCCTCCATTAAATTTGATTTTAAAAAAATAAAAAATAATTTTAATTTGAGATCTGAGATTTAGACTTCAAATTCTGTTATTTTCCACTTAAAGTTTGAATTTAGAGGGGTTTTTAAATTTAAAATTTAAATTTTGAAATAGGTAGTAGAGAGTTTGTTAAGCTGCTAGAATCTTCTAGCAACTACTATCATAACAACTTCCTCAACCAAATTTAAAAAAAAAATTGAATTCAAATTTCAAAATCTAGGATTTTCACTCTGAGATCTAACTAATTCAATTTTCATTTTAAATTTTTAAAAATTTAAAACTTTAAATTTTAAATTTTCAAAACCGGGTTAGTTGAAGGTTAGTTAGAAGCTGCAAATTTTATTTAACCACTTTTACCTCCAAGAATGAAATTTTAATCTAAATTTTAAAATTAAAAAAAAATTAGCTTCTGAAATCTAGACTTCAAGATTTGAATTTCTCAATTTAAGTTTGCATTTGCTGAATTTTAAAATTAGATTAAATTTCACTTAATTGTACTAAGTCTAGTCGATTGTGCTAGTTAATTGCTGAAATTGTGTGCATCCATATATACATAAACCATCTTAAGGGCATTCAATATAACATAAGGGGAGGAGTTAATAACCTTTCCTTAGCCCACAACAACCATCCTCATTATGCATTGACCTAAGCCTTAATTAAAATCAAGTATGCACCTAAATTAAGGACACCAACAAGTCGGGTTCAAGTGCAAGAGGAGACAAAGCACTATTTGAGTTTGTAATTATTCTTAGAAACTGGTGTCTAAGACTAGAGGTCTAATGGCAAATGCCTTAAGCGGACTTGCGGTTCTTTAATTGGGTCCTTGCGAAAGCAAGGGGGGCCTCCCGCATTCCCACCTCTTACCTGGCCAGTGACAAAGGTAATTGCATCCTTAACTAGTACCTAGTCAAGTCCTGTATTTTGAACTTCTAGGTTTAGGAGCCCTAGAAGCTAGGTTTGTACTTCTTGTTTATAGGTCAAAAGTTCTATCTTTCTTGGTTTGTACCTATGGATCCTAATCTTGAACTCTTTATGAGGACCCTGACTGAAAAGTTAGACACTGTAACTGAGCAATTAGGGCAAATCAACAAAGAATTAGGTCAAGTAAAAGATAGAGTTGAGACCCTTGAAGAGCCTCAAAGGATCCCCATCGAACCTGAATCATCTAGGTCAATTCCTCGAGGTCCAAGAGCCCAATATCATGTGCACATCCCTGAATACAATCCAAGGAGACTTGATCCTGATTTCATGGAAGAAGCCCGTCGAGTCCATCGGCCTGACTTTACTCCTGATCGTATCCCTAGGCGACCTCACCAGGATTACTTAGATCAAGATGAAAGAGCCATGAGGAACATTCGATTAGAGGCTCCTATCTTTGATGGAAGCCTAGACCCTAAAGCTTATGTTGACTGGGAGGGAGAAATGGATCAATATTTTGAATGGTATGAGATGACCGAGGAGAGAAAGTATAAGTTTGCCAAACTGAGGTTAGTCCGCCAGGCTAGGTTATACTGGAGAATATCGGGCGAATGCTTAGGCAAAGAGGAGACATGCCCATAACCACTTGGAGAGCTATGAAAATCAAGCTTAGGGAAAAGTATGTCCCTATGTCCTATCACCAAAGACTATTAGATCAGTGGCAAAGATTATACCAGGGCAATAAGACTGTGTCTGAATATATTACCAAGTTTGATGAGTTTGCGATGAGGTGTAACATTGATGAATCAGAAGCTGTAACATTGTCTAGGTTTAGAGCCGGTTTGCGTGAAGAAATTCAAAAGGAATTATTTCTAAGAGAAATCACTGACCTAGACCAAGCCTATCAAATAGCCAGAGATTGTGAAAGGTTTCAAAGGGGACCGATAGTCAGAAGACCCGAACTAAGTAAGATTAGCACCCCTACTCAGAAACCAGGGTTCAACCAAATGCGACCAAATCACCCCACTCCTACTATCCCATCCGGTCAAACGAGTGACAAGGGTAAGGCCCCTGTAGTTCAAAAGAGTAACAACCCGAATGTCCATTGTTTTAAATGTAACAGGAAGGGACACTATGCCAACCAATGCCCTGCCCGTTCTCTACACATAGGAGAACTAGCTGAAGAGGACCCTGAAGATACTAAAGAGTTTGAAAAAGAGGTATATGAGGCTGAATCCAATCTGATCAATGAATATGATGAAGAGGAAGAAGAGATTGATTATGATGAGACTTTGGGTGTTGTTAGAATTTTGACCCAAACAAAGGAAAAGGAGGATTGGAGAAGAACTAATATACTCCAAACATTTGTTAAGATAGGGGAGAAGGTTTATAAAATCATTATAGACAATGGGAGTTGTGTGAATGCTATTTCCACTAAAGCCATTAAGAATTTAAGCTTGACCCCTGTTCCCCATCCCAATCCATACAAAGTTTCTTGGATAGATTCAACATCCATTCCCATTAAATCCAGATGTCAAGTTCCCATTCAAATCCAATCCTATCATGAACAAGTCTGGTGCGATGTACTACCCATGGGAGTAAGTAGCATCATTTTGGGTAGACCTTGGTTGTATGATCATGATGCAACTTTATATGGTCAATCCAATTCTTGTGCTTTCAACCATCTAGGGAAAAAGCTTATCATTAACTCGACCCCACCTAAGGACAATATCAAGAAAGGGTCTAGTGATTTGAAAGAGAAGAAACAAGATCTGAATTTGATCAGTGTCAAGGAAATAGAGAAAGAAATCAATGAAGGATCACCTATGTGGATTTTGGCACTTAAAGAAAGTCGGAATGAAGATCCTAAGGAACCACCTCAAGAAGTCACAAAGATCTTAGAAGACTTTAAGGATGTATTCCCAGAAGATTTACCCAATCACCTGCCCCCACTTAGGGATATTCAACATACAATTGATCTAGTCCCAGGAGCCACCTTGCCTAACCTACCTCACTATAGAATGAATCCTACTGAGCACGCTGAGCTACAAAGACAAGTTGGAGATCTCCTCCAGAAAAAGTTTATTAGGGAGAGTTTAAGTCCTTGTGCAGTACCTGCCCTACTGACCCCGAAGAAGGATGGCACTTGGAGAATGTGCATCGATAGTCATGCCATCAACAAAATTACGGTCAAGTATCAATTTCCTATCCCTCGCCTTGATGATATGCTTGACATGATGACGGAGCCACTATATTTTCCAAGATTGATCTTAAGAGTGGTTATCACCAGGTTAGGATCAAACCTGGAGATGAGTGGAAAACTGCATTCAAAACTAAGGATGGTCTTTATGAGTGGTTGGTTATGCCCTTTGGTCTATCAAATGCCCCTAGTACATTTATGAGGATCATGACTCAAGTTTTAAGACCTTTCATGGGAAAATTTGTTGTAGTATATTTTGATGACATCCTCATCTATAGTAAGACTAGGGAAGACCATTTAGATCATCTTAGACAAGTCTGTTACACCCTTAGAAAGGAAAATCTATATGCCAATCTGAAGAAGTGCGAATTCATGACTAACAGAGTAACCTTTCTAGGGTTCATTGTTACTACTAATGGTGTTTCTGCTGATCCCGAGAAAATTAAGTCCATAGTCGAGTGGCCCGAACCCAAGAACATACATGACGTCCGTAGCTTCCACGGTCTTGCCACCTTCTATAGGAGATTCATCCAAGGGTTTAGCACCATTGTTGCTCCAATCACGGATTGTCTTAAGAAAGAAATTTTGAATGGACCAAACAAGCCAATAAAGCCTTCCTTGAGATTAAAGGAAGAATGACACAAGCACCAATCTTAAGGTTGCCTGACTTCTCTAAAGTTTTTGAGGTTGCTTGTGATGCCTCTGGGATTGGAATTGGTGGAGTTTTAAGTCAAGAGAACCATCCGGTAGCTTTTTTTAGCGAGAAACTAAATGGCGCAAAGTTGAGATATTCCACCTATGACAAGGAGTTATATGCGGTAGTTCAGGCTTTGAAATATTGGAGACATTACTTGTTACCGCAGGAGTTTGTTCTATTTTTCGATCATGAAGCCCTCCGATTCCTTAGCTCCCAAAAGAAGTTAAACCCTAGGCATGGAAAATGGGTAGAGTACATCCAAGCTTACACCTTTGTTCTAAAACACCGTGCTGGTTCTGACAATAAGGTTGCCGATGCTTTAAGTCGACGTTCTATGCTCTTGACGTCCGTAAGTACTGAAGTCACAGGATTTGATAAGTTGAAGGAAGAGTATAAAAGTTGCCCTGACTTTAGTGAGATTTTTGAATCTGTCAGTCTAAGGCCTTCTAGAGAATACAAAGACTTTACTCTTCATGATGGGTTCCTTTTTAAAGGAGATAAGTTGTGTATTCCCGAACCTCAATTAGGGAATTCTTGATTTGGGAAATCCATGCCGGAGGTTTAGCGGGCCATTTCGGAAGGAATAAAACTATTCTAGCTTTGGAGGAACAATTCTTTTGGCCCAGCTTAAAACGAAATGTTGCCCAAGTCGTAGCCCAGTGTAGGACATGTGTTGTTGCTAAAATGCAAAAACAAAACACTGGACTATACACCCCTTTACCCGTCCCTGATCGACCTTGGCAAGACATCAGTATGGACTTTGTGTTGGGACTACCAAAGACCTTAAGGAGACACGATTCCATCTTTGTGGTAGTCGATAGATTTTCTAAAATGGCACATTTTCTGCCTTGTTCCCAGACCTTCGATGCATCAAAAGTGGCCAAGTTATTTCTAGATGAAGTGGTTAGATTACACGGGTTACCTAAAACCATCGTGTCTGATAGGGATGTTAAGTTCACCAGTTACTTTTGGAAAACCCTATGGCACCTGCTAGGAACCAAGTTAAACTTTTCTACCACTTATCACCCCCAAACTGATGGTCAAACAGAAGTTGTAAATAGAAGTCTTGGAAATATGTTGAGATGTTTAGTGGGAAAACATACTGGAAATTGGGACCTTTTACTGCCACGTATAGAGTTTGCCTATAATAGTTCAGTTAACAGATCCACTGGAAAAAGTCCTTTTGAGATTATTCATGGGTACAAACCAAGAAAGCCAATAGACCTCATTCCATTGCCCATGCATGTACGAACATCAGAGTCTGCTGAGTCATATGCACAACACATTAGGGATTTACACAAAGAAATTAGCAAGAAAATCCATATAAGCAATGAGAGTTACAAGCATATGGCTAATTCCCATAGAAGAGCAAAAGAATTTCATGTAGGAGACTTTGTCATGATAAGGCTCAGACCTGAACAGTTTCCAAAGGGAACTATGAAGAAACTACACGCCCGTGGTGCAGGTCCTTTCAAAATAATAAAAAGAATTGGACCTAATGCTTATATACTGGACCTACCTTCTGACTTTGGTATTAGTTCCACCTTTAATATTTCAGATCTGGTAGAATACAAGGAACCAACAATGAATCCCAGTGAGTTTTTAGGACCTGATCCATCCTTTGAGAGTGAACCAATCCCAGAGTGTCCACCAGCCACAAAGCGAGAAAGAATTGAACGGATATTAGATGACAAGATTGTCACTACCCGAAATAAAGACTATCAACGCTACTTGGTCCATTGGCAAGGTAGACCTGATTCTGAAGACTCATGGATCACTCAAGAAGAACTGCAAAGGATCGATCAGATCTGCTTGAATATTACCAAAGCCAAAATGATCCATACTCGTCAGGGCCGAGTTTTTTTCACCCGGGAAGAATTGATGGGGACATCAGCAAGAAGAAAAGGTTGCAGACTGACAATCTTTGGTTTTGTAGTTAATCCACTTTCCGCATGTTCCACTTACTCGAGCCAAGAGTTTCAATTTCTCAAGTGGCAACTCATGCTGCAAAATTTCAACTTCTGCCAAGTCTCAAAGTATCGACACTTCCTGCCTTGAGTCAACACTGCTATCAAGACATCAAGTCTTCTCTTTGGAAGTCAAATCTTGGAGGACACATGGAGGTATCTGATGATGACACATGGCAACTTAGAAGTCAAATCTTGGAGGACACATGGAGGTATCTGATGATGACACATGGCAAACTAAGGAGGTGCCACATGGAAGCTTGTGCAACCAAATTTGTTAGGGATTGGTTGTAATTAGTTAGCTATATCATAACTAATCCTTAGATTGTTATGATCTTTTAGTTTTTTGGGCTGAAATTTCTGGAAGTCCTTTGGCCTATAAATAGGCCAAGCTTTCCCTCTTGTAGATATGAAGTTTGAGAAATAAAATCAAGTTATTTGATTTCTTTTGCCAAGTGCCTTGTTCATCTTTGAGTATGAAGAGGGTGAGATGCTCTTAGTTTGAGTTGAGGCTCGTGTTTCCCTAGTCTTAGATCTAGGTCACTCCTTGAGGGAGACGGTGAGAGGCCCAATTTGCTACTCTAAACCATTCTACCAAGGTTCCATAATAGTTTCAGGAAGAAGGACAAGTGCTACCCAAGTCTCAGCAAAATTTTTCAAATCCTTCCTTTCCTTGTTCAATTTTTTTATTTCCTTCAATTCCTTTGCCTCCACGGTCTTACTTCTGATCACTTGCAGGTTCTCTTGAGGATGTTAGAGTTGAGGATGATGGCTCCACGTCAAGGATCAAGTGCCAAGGTGAGTTCTTAAGTAAGGAGTGTAGATCTTGTCAACCAACCCTCAATTCTTTGAGTGTTGAGTGCATCCCTTCCACTTTAAGATCTTACTTCATTGTCGGGAAAAAAAAAAAACCTCTTGGTCCTTTAGATCTAAAGTTTTAAAGGTGGCTTAACTTAGTTTGAAGGTTTCCATACCTTTAGATCCTAATCTTTTTATTTCTTTGAAAGAAGCTTGCACAAGGGTGTTTAGATTTCTGCTTTCGGTTTGATGTTCTTCATTTCTCCCATGCATGAATTCAGCCATAGCTTGGGCTCAAATGTTCATTAAGGGTGGTAATCACTTAGAACACATCACCATCCCCTCATTCCACCAAAATTTTTTTTCGTGCCCCATCACTTTCCCTTAATGCAATCCACACATAAACCAAGATCAGTAAAATCTCATTCTTTACTAATCTTTGTAGTTGTTCTTTGGATATATGACCCAAACGTTTATGCCACAAGAAAGCAGAGTTGTCATTAGCCATACTACGCTTAATTTCAATATTTTGATGGACACACATCAGGGATGCAGAAAATTCATCATCAAGTTTCAATTTATATAATTCATCCATAAGAATTCCAGAACCAATAAAGGAACCATATTTATTAAATAAACTAAAATATCCTTTTCCAATCTTAAAACTAAACCCATTAACATCAAGTTTTGAAATAGAAACTAAATTTCTAGAAAGTGAAGGAACATAGAGAGTTTGCAGTAGATTCAGGTGATGCCCAGTATCTAAAGTAAGACGATAAGTCCCTATGCCTTCAATTGGGGCCTTCTGTCGGTTCCCCATGAACAAGAAGTTCTCATTTGGGTTTATGCTCTGCATTGTAAGGAATCCCTGCATTACATTGGAAGCATGAGTAGTGGCACCAGAATCCAACCACCAAGTGTTGAAGGAACTTCAGATAAGTTTGATTCATAAATTAGAGAAGCATAATGAAAAATACCTTTCTTTCGAACCAAGCTTTCCATTTCAGACAATCTTTCTGATAATATCCTTCTTTCTTACAAAAGTGACATTTATCTTTCGTTCTTTCCTTCTTATCATTATCAGCAACCTGTGATACTTTAGTGGATGCTTTCTTCTTAAATTTCTTGAATTTTGGCTTGATAACTTTACCAGCTCCTTGACCCATTAGGTTTATGGAGTGATTCCCTTGTGCTTTCAATCTCCTTTCCTCTTGAGTAAGCTTACTGGCCAATTCATTAACATCCCATTTATCTTTAATAGTGTTATAATTAATTTAAAAAGGCACATACTCTTGAGGTAATGAGTTTATAATAAATTGTACTAGAAAGGAGTCATCCACAACCATTCCTAGGGTCTTAAGTCTTACTGCAATATTAGTCATATCTAGGACATGTTGCTGCATACTTCGCGACCCATCATTTTCATGGTCGTGAGTTTAGCCATCAGTGTCCCTGCAAGTGACTTATCAGCGGAACGAAAGCGCTCTTCCATAAGCTTAAGATATTCTTTAGCTGTTACACTTTCTGGAATAGTTGATTTAATATTGTTGGCTATTGTCATTCGCATGAAACTTAGAAATAATCTATTAGATATGTCCCATGCTTTATGTTTTAACTTCTCTACCTCACTGCTCGTATCTGTAATGTCAGTAGGCTTTTCTTCTAATAGTGCCAAGTCAAGATCCAAGATACCTAAATGGAAATTGACTTGCTCCCATTCAGAGTAGTTTAAGCCATTAAAGATAGTAACAGCAGAAGCATGTGAATGAAGAGAAACAGCTGCAAAAACATAAATGCTCACCATAAATATTCAAATTTAGATAATTAAACACAAAATATTGTAGATTTCCTTTAGGTAAATACAACAATATATATATCATAATTAGAATGCTATTTAAACTTTTAAAGAAATTAATAAATCTTATCAAATATATATATAGTATCTTTGGATATCCATATAAATTTGATAAGAGAATATTAGATTTTCTTCTTTAGGTTTGTTGGTTATAGAATAATAATCCACCTTTGAGTGAATTCTTAATTTCTAACAACCAATCAAATCATTAACAGCATTCTATAAAATTTTATAAATTATATGACTGAATATAAATTAGTTTGGCCACTTTGGTGACTAACTAACTAATTTAATCTTGATGTCATATTATTAAAATTTTATATCTTATATGACTAAATATAAATTAATTTGGCTAATTTGGTGACTAACTAACTAATTTATTCTTAATGTCATATAGCTATACAATAATACTGATATCAAAATTTCATAAATTATATGATCAAATATAAATTAGTTTGGCCACTTTGATGACTAACTAACTAGTTTATCTTAATGTCATATAACTATACAATAATACTAATATTAAAATTTTATAAATTATATGACTGAGTATAAATTAGTTTGGCCACTTTGGTGACTAACTAACTAATTTATCTTAATGTCATATAACTATACAATAATACTAATATCAAAATTTCATAAATTATATGACTGAGTATAAATTAGTTTGGCCACTTTGGTAACTAACTAACTAATTTATCTTAATGTCATATAACTATACAATAATACTAGTATTATTAAAATCGAACATTCAATTTTGATAATGACAAATATAGTAATATTGCTGCATGCATTAGCCGATATAAAACATCATAGATTATCAATCTGCTTCAATCTATAAATATCAATTTTGCCATACATACTAGTATAATACAATGATCTAATCTATGCATGCCATTAATTCGTAACAGGATCAGCCGGGGTTCTCTTGGCGATGAACCTTTTCATGAAATAAATTAATAGCCATTAATACTATCAATCATAACTTTAAAAGATTAAACATTCATCGTTAATTCATTCCGATGAAAAATTAATCAATCATAATATACGAACAAATTATTTATTTTAGAACCTTGGCTCTGATACCACTTGTGAGCAATAACGGATCTTCAATAAATTAATTTGTTACATATAAAATAACATACTTACCTGATGCGGAATTCATCCTAATATTATTTACCTGATGTGGATGCGGAGTTTATCATGATAATATGTAGACTTGAGACTTGGAATGTCTTCAGATAGCCTCTTCTGATGCGGATGCGGAGTTCATCATGATAATATGTAGACTTGAGACTTAGAATGTCTTCAGATAGCCTCTTCTGAAGAATAATTAGTTTCTCTCCCTTAGCCTCATTCCTTTCGGTAGTAGAGAACGATCGATTCTTGCTTACTTTTTCAGACAGAGAGAGGATCAATTATTTATATATATAACGATCAATTGGTATGTCCATCAAACATCAATTAATATCTTTAATTCCTCTTAATACCTCAGCTTAATGCTAATGGCTTAATCTTTCGGACCATTAACCGATAACCCTTCATCTTCTGGACACGCAGAAAAGTGGGTGGCCCTTCACCTTTGCAGGCACGATTGAGAAAAGAGCGACTCTTCGCCTTTGTAACAATCTTGCATTAAAGAAAGGTTTTGCATTGAAGGGTTAATCTAACATTAAGATTGTAATGAGAAAGATGGGCAAATGGATTGGAGAGCTAGGATCAAATGATAACATTCATTTCTTTTTTTAAGCGACCACTTGTGTGCTTATAGAGTGTGACAAAATTGTGCGCGAGTAGGAGAGGCTTGAAATAGAAGTCTTATTTAAGCTTTGTAAGCCTGCTGATTTCCTGTAGAACAATATGGATGGACTTATTGTTATATTTAAAGAATAAGCTATCCATCCTTGTACATGGGTCCCTCCTTGGAGTAATGCATTGGGAATGAGGTTTGAGGCATGAAACTCCTTTTCCCATTATCCCATATTAATTCTCGAAATTGTAACTCAATAAAATGTATCTTAGGTTTAGACGGCTGCTTGATTAAGGCTTTTTAACTGGATTCTAGTGGAGGATTTAATAATCTGATGATATTTGATCATGGTTGATGTTTCTTATCAAAAAGTTAGGTTTGCAAATGACTTGTGCCAAATGTTGCGCAACAAAGATAGTGGCCACAGTCTATAAGATCCATTTGCCGGCAAAGATAATGGAATTCATAGTTTCTAGCTTCCTTGAATTACATGACTCCTGCAGGTTGTATGATAGTTTAGCACCTGTATCTGAAAGAATTAAAAAAATTTACACATTGGATAGGAAAGTACTTTTTGTTGAGTGGTAGGATTGCCCTTACCAGGACTTTTCTTTTGAAAAGTCCCTAGTAGCATGTGTCCATTTTATGCAATCCCTATATAATATGTGGCTTGAAATGCTAAATCTATGAGAAATTGTTTCTTCAAAGGTGTAGCAGAGCTTGTAAAAGAAAAGAGGGAATTACAGGCTAGAAACTATTTAAATGCACAAATATAGCTTTATTTTGGAGTTGATTTGGGGATTAGTGAAATTTTGCCAAGAAGTTTTCCACAAGAGATTGCTGTTGAGTTGGCAATTCCGCTTCATTTGGAACGTCTTTTCATTCTGGTCTTTTGATTAAAACCTAGTCAATTTAAGGTTGAGAAATATTCTCTTTTTATTATGTATGTTTTATTTTTTCATGTAGCCGATCCCATGTTGTTGGGAAAAGTCTTAAATGAGTTGAGTTGAGTTGAGTTGTATGTAGGTTTTATTTGAAATGTTTTATAGTATATATGAATACTAAATTGATGAGATGGCATCTGACAGCAGTTCTAAAAAAATTTAGTATTGCTAATTGAAATATCAGGCACCAGTTGCTATTGAAGTCTTGGAGGACCATCTAAAAGATGTCTTTAAGTTATTGTTTTAGGGATTATGTCTGTCTTAGTTATGATTGAACATTATAAGTCCTCGAGCCTTTAGACTTGTTTGATGCCTTCAGGAGCTTTATATGTACGGTTTCATGGGGATTGGACTTCAGCAATTAAACCAAGCAAGAGTGCTTAATAATTTAATAAACTTCCTTTCCTTCTAATTTTCCCTCTGAATCTTAATTCTAAAACCATGTTTCCAAGACTCCAACAATGTGAGTGCCTTGAATGAGGTCAAAATGATTTTCAATAGAGGGCATTTCATTGCCATTGTGTCATTCTGTGGAGGAATAATTGTATGAGGAATCCTGGAATGCCCTCCAAATTGGTTATTTGTTTCGAGGAGATGGAGATGTTCTAGTAGAACCAAATAATAAAATATTCTTTGAGTAAAAAGAATTTTTTTTTTTTTTTTTTTGAGATATTGGTGTCTGGTGTCTTTAGATGATACTCTAATGTGATGTAATTTTTGTCACCAAATGCTTTTTTTTCATGATAACTGCTCATACTTTTTAATGTAGATGTGAAGTCTGCACTAGGAAAAAAGCGGATGTATGGAAAACAGCACCTTTGCCGCCACTGACTACAATGCAACGTGTCGATATTGGCAAGTTGATTGAGAAGTATGGTGATGACTACCAGGTGGTATTTCTTTTTGTCTGATTAATTGTGGATGCATGTTGTCTGCTGACGGTGGTCAGATTATTTCTTTTTAAGTTCATAAATGAAAGCCAATACCCTCTCTTTTGCAAGCTATGCTCATGGATACAAAGCTGAATGGGATGCAACACTCAGTGGCGACCCTAAAGAAGCTATGCCAAAGATATTATGTGCATGGAAAGCATTTTATCACATCCTACTGCCTTAGCTTAGTTGAAGGCCTTGTTTTTCTACTTTGTTTACTTGTCTTACAAAATGTGACCTCGATAAGAACTTAATTAGCGGATTTTGGTTGAATGAATGCTGGCAGTTCGTCACCAAACTTCAGAGAAGAAGATGCTGTCATTGGGAGCGATGGAAAGCTTGTTGCATTTATATATTGCATCAAAGTCAGTTCCTAAAAACGATCACGATACTGCACAATAATTTCCTGCTCAAATTTTGACCCTATATTAAGCTAAGCTTCAAAGATGAAATCGATGTGCCCTGCAAACAGGGAAGAATAAGATTTATCATAAAAAAGTGCTCCAATAAATTGAATCCGTGCTACAAGCCTAGATCCATGTATGAAAAGGCGTATTGGATAAGAAAATCCTGGGTTGAATCAAAAAATAGAACCTGCTTGGAAGCCAAATTAGAGAAAGTGAAAAAATCGAAATCCAAATAGAAAAAGAGATGGGATGCCTAGAAGTTTCACGAAAGAGGGTGCGTGTTGTAGTTAGCGGAAACCAGGAAGTTAGTGACGTAATTATTTTATTTTTAAAACAAATGAAAGAGATAATTTTGGTATGAAAAATGGTAAATGGAATCAAGAAAAAAAATATTCTTTTGTTTCAAAATTATTGCTTTCATATATAAGGTAAATATAACAAGGCGAGTACTGGCCGCCTCACCTTAAACCAGTTGGTTAGACTGTAGATAAGAAAAAGTTAGGACAATTCTCATGGTATTGCAATAGACCCACTGAAATTTCTGTTCAAATACTTGACCATTACATGTAGCTGAATTATTCAGCACCATGAACATTCCTTACGACCTGATTGCAGGCTTCTGTAACCATATCCAAAATTGGCAGCTTACTTCTTTGGCTTTGCTCTTTTGGAGGTATCAAAATTATTAAGAGATTCATATTTTTCGAGTAAGTATTATCCATACAACACTTAAATAAAAAATAATATACTTATATATATATATATATATATATATATATATATATATATATATATATATATATTGAAAAGCAACTTTAGAATTTGTTATCCATATTCTTTTATATTATAACTCTTTCGGATAAGTTGTTACGGTTTATTCATCTTCTCATAATACCCTTGATACTATCAAACATACTAATTATATACTCTCCATAATTGAAGCTTAATTTTTTTTATCAAACTATATTTTAAGTTATATTTTTAATGCATACATTAATTATATATAAATTTTATTTTTAAAATAAAAATATTTTTTATGGTTGCTATTTACTAATTAAATAATAATATATCCCTTTATAAAACATAGATTATATCATAAGAAAATACAAATATTTTTATATCAATTCTAGAATATTTCACAAATATTTTATTCTTACTTTTTTTCCTAAAATGCACCTGGAGTAAAAAGCAAGAAAAATCAAGGAATATTAATGGAAGAAGGAATTGTAATTATGCAGGAATATTTAAGGAAGATAAAAAAGTTATCTAATATGTAGAAAACTAATTTAGATATTCTCTAAATAGTTAAGTGTCATTCCTAATTTGAAAGGTAAATAATAATTTGAGAATATCATTTACTCTTGACTTTTTTACCAAAGCTAAAAAACATATGTAAGTTGGTCAGTAAAAAATTTGATCAGTTTTTTCATAAAATTTTCACATCAAATAAAGTAGTGCATCTAGAAAAAGGTAAAGCTAAACAAGATTTAAAAAGGTGTCAACGAAAGCATTCTCAAGAGCCTATGATCTCGGTGGTTCTTTTCTATAAACTTTTAATTTTTTTTATTGTCCTAGAAGCCTACGAAGAAAGGGAAAGCATGTGAAAGTAGTGTTGATAAATGTTTAGTCTTATATCAACTATGTAGCTTATATTGGATTAAGAAGTTCAAATAATACCTTTGACTAATCTTTTTAAATGAAATCTTACATTGTTACATGGCTGATGTTAAATTTATTTCATGGCAATCATAGTTAATATCCCCAAATGATCCGTCTAACATTCAATCGAATTATTGTACCAATCCCATGGTTTGGTGAAAGAAATGTTGTTTGCCTATGGATCTAAAATTGTTTACAGGCTGGGTTAAGGTCAACTAAAGAGTGGGTTCATATTCAGGTTTAAGTTCAAAAATTTTCACATTAATATGTTCCAACATAATCTAAAATTATCTTTTTTCTCTAAATGTTTGACTAAAATATACTTTTAAACTTATTACAATGTATTCTCTCATAACTTGTTACAATTTATTCTCTCATAACTAACATACCATCCTAACAAAAACACAACTGATCCATACAATGGAACACCAGAAGTGCAACATTCTTAAAAATTTATAAAATTCTTTAAAAAAATGAAAGACTACACTACAACAATTAAAAATTTAAAAATCAAAATAAATTTTGAATCAAAGTTTAAGGACCAAAATATATATTTGCTTATTTTTTTAGTTATTATGACTAACAACAAAAATA
Organism: Calamus simplicifolius; assembly: GCA_900491605.1. Taxonomy (NCBI): domain Eukaryota; kingdom Viridiplantae; phylum Streptophyta; class Magnoliopsida; order Arecales; family Arecaceae; genus Calamus; species Calamus simplicifolius. Next base: position 363,567 of record UESW01004261.1, read on the forward strand.
AATTAAGAAAAGTGAACCACTAGTTTGTCTAAGCAGCTTGTAATATAAAAATAGAAAAACTAAAGCATGATCATTATTTAGTACATAGCAATTATTAAATCTATATTTAATTAACAAAAACTACGTTGTTCTTGGAATCAAAAATCAAGTTTTACAGGTATTTTTAAGGGGAAAGAAAGACTATTTTGAGATTGCGATGGAGGAAGAGAACATTACAGAATGTCATGTCTAAAATAAGTCTTTTTTGTTTAATAAGGAAATTGTTAAAGCAAAAAGCACAAGGACACAAGATTGTCTACAACAATAGATACAATTCTTCTTCTTCTTCTTTTAACGCTCATTTATACCGTCCTCACAGGCCCACACCAAATGGAGACTTGCATGATTCGTTGATCTGTACAAAGCTGGAGATATGAATGAACTAGGATTTAGGCTCCCCTCCACAGTCGAAGAATGTCTATCAAGCAGGATGAAGACCATTTATACATGGTTTCCTCACCATTCTCTCACCAATGGGATGATATTTTACGTTAGGATATTGAGAATTAAAGGATTACAAGCCAGTGACAGGCACCACTTGCTAATGGCAACAACTGACTACTGCAGGGGCTTCTTACGGCTGAGGATCTCCTGTTCTTTTAGGCGATGTTGAAATCTTGCCAAGCGTGCCTGAAGGCTGACCAGACCAGCAGCCTTTCGTGAGAGTACAAAGCTTAACTGGGAAACATAGTTGTCAATAGGGCTGCCTGGCTGGCCTACTGCTGCCACTAACTTCATCTCCTGATAAAAAGCAAATCAGACGGGTGTAAGTAGCAAGTACATGAATCAAAGCCAACCATGATATAGGATTCAAGAAAGAAAAGAAAAAACAGTGGCAAGCATTATCAAGATCTTTTTTTGTTGCCCCTCTACTCTGAATACATGACTTAATAAAGCGAACTTGGCCATCATAGACATGCAAGGAAAATCATTAGCAAACACATGACATAACAGGAATAACTTGGATCCAATACAAAATGATGCACGAAGCTGATCAACTTTGATAAACATATGGATAAGCAAAAAGGCGAAATGAACATTATTCACAGCTTCTAGCACATATAGAACCATAATCAAGATTTCGAATAGTGGTACCAGATCTCATACAAGTTTCTTGCTGGAACGGTGCAGTACCAGGTGCTGACACATGGTACTGAACTGGGTCGCGTACCAACAGTGTACAGGTGCGGGAAATCTGCCAGAATGTTACAGTACTATTCACACAATCCTGTTCCTAGGGTATTTGAAATATGGACTATAAAGCTTCGTCCATGAGACAAGTAAGTCAACTAGCAAAGATGAACAAATCAGAATGACTTAAGGTACTGCTACCTATCTACTGCTGTTCTATCTTCTCTGTTTCCTAATGGGAAAAGGTGTAACAGGTCAATTTCATTTCCCTAGTCAAGCAAAGAAGATGATGCAGGCACTGATGCTCATACAAACCAATCCACCCACTCAACTCTAGCACCCTATTGGCAGCAACATAGGGTGCTATTCTGCATGTAAAAGTAGCCCACACAAGTATCTGATTTTTCCGAGTAGTTTTTCAAACCGGTGCCAAAAAGGTGGGAACGAAAATTTTGTCAAAATGGTGTTAAAGTAGAAAACGCCATTCTACTTCCACGTCATAATCCCCTGGCTCGGTCTCGTCAGCGGGGCTGGGGTAGAAATCGCCACTTGGAGTGACGATTTCTATTTAATGAAATCGTCACTCCAAGTGGCGATTTCATTTGAGTTGAAATTGCCACTCCAAGTGGCGACTTTCTCGCGGACTTAATTTCCTACGGGGACTTAAACGCTATGGATCCCTCCCTTCGCATAATCTTCTAGCAAATCAAAAGAGGTTAGATAGTAGTTAATGATTCAGTATCAATCAGAATTATCTTGTTATATCTATTATCTTGTTAATCAAAATTATCTTGTTATATCTATATTATCTTGTTATATCTATTATCTATAACAACATAATAGATATAACAATCAGAATTATCTTATTATATCAATCATAATAGATATAACAAGATAATAGATAATAGAGGGTTAGGATCGCTGGGAGGCTCCGAGCGTTTAAGAAGGGATGCGTTCGGATCATCCGATAATTGAAAAATCCGTAGAAATCGCCACTTCAAGTGGCGATTTCACTTGGACTTGTAATCGCCACTTCAAGTGGCGATTTCAACTCATATGAAATCGCCACTTCAAGTGGCGATTTCTACTCATCCCGTCAGCAACCCTGCTGATGGGGCCGAGCCGAGGGATGATGACGTGGAAGTGAAAATGCCATTTGAAATTGCGTTTTTCACTTTAACACCATTTTGCAATATGTTTGTTTCACCCCGTTATTTTAAAACCGATGCCAAAAGGCACCGGTTTAAAAAACTCCATGAATATCTACAGCAGGGTAACTCTGCCTAGGCATAAAGTTTTATGCATAGCCAATCCCAAGCATGAATAAAGAAAGAGGATTGCTGTAGGTTAACACTCACGCCCTATGAATCCAATATACCCCAACAAGTTTAGGATTAAGGCTTTATTATTGTTATTGTTGTACTATGGTACATTACTCACAAAAATAAAATAACAATGTTCATTTCCTTCAAAGATGATGCAATCCACTTGGTTGTATTTAAAGTGCTTGATGTAATACAAGTACCTAGCGTCATGGGAGCTTCACTCTTCAGTTTTGACCCAAAAAAAGCAAGAAAATCATCATATTCCCATCCTGAACCACCATCTCATGCATGAAGGATGACAAAATTGAACTCGCCAATCCATCAAGTGGTGCATCCTCCTTAATTTAGCCTTGCAGTTTTCCGTGTGAGAGGTTGACACAAGCCTTGACCTTCTTTCCAGTCAACATATGGAATGGTTCTCTTCATAAAACTAGGTAAAGAAAACTGGATTTGACTTCTGAGAACTTCTCCACCAGAGACCAAAAATAACGGCCCTTTATTTTTTTCCAAATTTCTCAACAAATTGCTTTTGTTATCGGACTCCAGATACGCATTCCCATTCCATCAAGCTTGTCATGAAAGCCATGAGCATTCAAGTATACACTCCAGCAACTCAAGAAATCTAGTCCAAGTTCATGGAGTTGTTTTGCAATGGAGATAATTGGCTGGTCCAATATCCTCTCTACATATGGAGATGATTGGAGATTTTTCATCTCATAACAAGCTGGCATTCAGCCCATTAGGTAACATGCATAACTAATATTACATAGAAATTCTATAGAACTCCAATAATCAAGGTAGTATAAACCCAGTGGTTCAAGGAATCTGAAAGGCCTTTACTACCGATCAAACAAGCTTCTAGTATACCAAAGCACCTATGATTTCACATCTCTTAATATGATTTTCTTAACACTTGCAAGTTCATTGTGAACTTATGTTCCACCTTCCACTGGTGAGCCACATTCCCTTGAAACACTGGTGAGCCCAAGTGCACAACTACTCCAACAAACTTGGGATATGATACAAAATGTGTTTATGAAGGCTAGTTAATGACACAAAAAAGACATCCCATGATAAAAGACATGCATGGATAATGATTGCTCAAAGAAACTCATGCATATCTAATAATCCAAGCCTTCCATAAGAAACTGAGAAATGAAGAAAAAGAGCTCAACTAGAGTCTTTATACTCCAACTGTCATATTCATGAGAAATTATTCAAACTAACGATCATAAATCCAGCAATAATCTAGCCAATTTGATAGAAATATGAATTGAATGTGAGAGTCTGAGATGAAGAATAGATCATCAACACTACTGACAGGATAATCTAGACAAGGAAAGGAGATGGCCGCTGAAATACCACCTATGCAGCAATTTTTTCATGTTATGCACAACAAAATGGATTTATGAACCAAAGAAAAACACCAACCATCGGCCTACTCCAATAGATGCACTGCATTGTATCAATTGTGGCCCTTCATAGGCTCCTTTTGTATGATGCCAAATGAACCACAAATGGATATCTGAGACATTATTGCATGTTTAAGGGCCAACCTAATTTGGTAAGTTTTGTCTATTCAGCTCATCCTAATGGAGGAAAGGACTAAAATCATAATTGCAACTGTGCTTCTCAATCATATCATTGTTTTAGGGTTAAACTCAGCCTTGCAATCATGACCATCCAAATTAATCACCTATAATCCCAATATTTTTCTCCCTCGACTCCATAGACTGAAGCGTCTGACATCCTTCATAATAAAATATCAATAAAGTGCAACCCTTCTTCCTCACCAACCAGAAGCCCTTTGCTGATTCTTAAATACATTAGTTAAGCCCTCACCCAAACCAAGGTTCCACAAAACAGCTGTTATATGCAGCCAACTAGGTTGAAAGGATGGAGAGGTGGAGAAATTGCAGGAGGATTAGAAGACGAGAATGAGTGGGAGAGAACTATGAATCGTTGTCATCAGAGTTCTGCCATCCATCATCTTTTGCCAAACGCCAGTCTTCTCTCATCTTCTATCACTCATTTAGGGATCGAAGGAGAATGGTTAAGATCAAAATGCTTTTAAAATCTCATCAGTGCCATTCTGCTCAACCTAAATCATCTAAACCCAGTGTACAATATCCTCCATCCACATACTGTTTGAGCTACATGTACTGGTTGACAGAGCAATCCTTGAACTAGCCAGCCACATATCGAGGTGGATTTGGTGTCACACAAGGCAGCCCCCAGGGTGAATACATTAATAAGCCTACTTAACCTCCTTTTCATACCAAACTTCTAACTTCCTTGGCAATGGAACTTCTTATATCCACTTCCTCCTAAGATCACTACAACTTCATGGTGGACACAAAGCATGCTCCCTATGACATCTCCAACACCGTACCCATACTAGGCTGTCAGCTGCTCAAGGTACTTTACCTAGGTTTCAATGACCTAATTCAAGGATCCTCCCATGCTGAGGTAGAAAAGACCCTTGATCGTCTCTCAAGAAAATCATGTTCATCAAAAATGTGATTCAATGAATTAAATCATGTTCGTCAAAAATCTGTTCATCAAGACCATGATGCTGAGGTAGAAAAGACCCTTGATCATCTCTCAAGAAAATCATGTTCATCAAAAATGTGATTCAATGAATTAAATCATGTTCGTCAAAAATCTGTTCATCAAGACCATGATTCTAGTATGGTCACAATGAATTAAAAGTCCTATGTAACTAAACTAGTAAATATATAATATCACATATACATTGTTTCTTCCTTAAGCAATGTTGGGAGAAGGAAAAATAACGATGTTGGTGACGAATTCAATATGTCAACTACTAGCAATCACTAAGGCGGGCAGGACGGATAGTGGCTATGCTTATCATCCTTAAGATGTTTAAGGAAGAACAATAACAGCAAAGGAGTTATGCCAGGACACTCTCTATTAGAATGTAAGACTGTTAACTAAGTACCATACAAATATTCTTAATTATAGTCTCGAAGTTTGTAGTTCCTATATTGTCATTATTTGTTGATATCAAATGAACTTGGAGACCATTATGTAAATGTCTTCTTACAGATCATTAATCTTCACTGGCTACTTTCATAAAGCCTAAAAGAGGCCAAAAGATAATATAGGAGAAAGCTTGCTTAAGGTGTAAAGCCATAAACAAACCAACACTTAGGAATGGATACTTTGCACTTTATTCCATCTCAAATGTTTTTAATCACCCAAATTACTATTACTTTCTTTATAACAATGACTCTTTTATTTCACATCTTCCCACATACCATGAGAGGGAAACAATCTCAAGATCTTTTTCCTTTATCATGACATACCATGGGCTTTTGGTCCTCTCATTGATTTTGAAAAAAAAAATTATGGAGTAGAATCTGAAATCAGACACCAAATTAGTGATGAAACGAGCATCATAGCAACCAACATCGACACAGTATTTTAAAGATCCAACAATATCGAGCAGTACAAGGCATACAATGTTGTCATGTCTCTATACAGCTAATATCAACAAATGGTACAGACACACTGTCAACTCCAATGGTGTACATGTGTCCTATGTACCTTACCATTCTGCACTGGTATGGAAAGACTTCGACACATTGATCAAAGGGAAATATATTTTAATGATGGAAAGGAGATTAAGATCAATGGCATGTAATTGAACTTCAAAACAAAAATATCAATATCAAGGGGAAGTTGAGTTAATCTAAAAGATGCTAGTTTTACATGGTTTATGAAAATAAAGCAGCATGAATAATTAAAGACTGATTAAACATCGATGAATTGAAGATGAACGATTCACTAGAAAAGGGTTGAATGAACAAGGGGACTACCGTAAGAAGAAGATAGAAGAAAGGCATTAGCAGAAGGTAAAATGAACCATTGGGCACTTTCGCGGACTCGCATGCCTTAGAGAAAGAACTGGAAATTAAGTCATCTCGGCCTTCATACCCACATATCGCAATGCATGACAGCTCAGCACAAGCGAGCTCGGATAGCATCAGAAGACATGGACATGAAATCTAAACCAAAATACAGTTTTTTTTCTCAACCATAGGGCTCTTTAAGTAGCCTCTTGGGACCATAGATTTAAGTGTCGGTTGGCATGGTCATGATGCCAGCACACAGCACTAGACACTGGCATGGCACTGAATCACTGATAGCATGCTAGTACTTAGGATGGCAACATGGCAACGGGTGTAAAGCACTAGCATAGCACAAAACAGGATGTATGTAAAATGCTGGTGCCAGCCTTCATGCCATAATAGACATGGGCTCTTGCTTAGGAGCCTAGGTGAGACTGTCTAGGAACCTAGACAGGGCCCAAAATGCCTAAGCACCACCTGCTTAGGTGGCTTAGCAAATGGCCTTCTTAGGTGCCCTCCCAGGTTACTGGGTGACAACCAGGTAGCCCATTTTGACTAGTGATGGCCCGGTCTAGAGACCCAAAACAACTCTATAACAAGCTGTTTCAAACTTGCTCCAGCAACCTACTTAAAAAACCACTACGAAGAGGAAGAGTTTGATGATCCCTTTCATCACTTGAATGCTCAATCTGGAGTAGAGAGCAAGGGATTTAGGTCGTTCTCTACTCTCATCTCATCTCTCAGTGTCCAGGGTATTTGATCTGCAGGCAAAAGAGCTCCAGTGACAGTCACTGATAGTGCTTTGTTCTCCTTCCTTCTTGAGCCAGGTGCAACAGCAGCAAAAGGATCAAAGTAGGGCCCTGGCTACAAAGGAATGGAGGCCAAAAGTGCTCCAGCAACTCTTTCTCCATTGTCTCGTTGATTTCTCCTTTCTTAAACCTAAAACAACAGGAAGCCTTTTGCCTCTAGAAAGATTTTTTTTTCCTTTATTTTTTATTTCTTCCTTCTATGGTTCTCTAAAGAACCTAAAACTCCAGTATAACATCTCAGCCTCTAAGAGTTGATAGGCATATGATGACCTTCAATAGAGCATAAAGAATAGGCCTTTAGAAGTCGAATACCTTGTTATTTTGAATGCATATTTTGATATTATACTTTATTTTTTTCAACAAAGGAAACTAACCACTTTTATATTTCAACTATTTTCCACTTGTTTTTGCTGTCAAATATGCAGTGAAAAGAGGAAAGTTTGGCTTATTTGCATGTCATCTTAAGTAATAAAAGATTAGTATATAACTATTTTTGTCTTCACATATTTGTCAATATATAATGCTTAAATTGACAATATGTGCATTGTTAGTTTGTGTTCATCCATTGCCATCCTGTAGTGTTGTCTATGAGATCTGAACATATATCCACCAACAAGAAGGAAAGAGTGCCTGACATATGAGCTAAGACAGCAATGATGCTGTATTTTACCTATCAGTTAGTAAAAATAATAAAATTATCATAAAATTTTTATTAAGCCTTGACCAGAAGAAATAATTAAAAAATAATAATTAAAGAAGTTTGACTAGAAAGAGTGATCTTTTAACAATCCATGGCAATGATAAAGGTAGAGGTAGACCTAAACTAACATGACAGAAATAATTAAAAAATATAACTATTTGTAATTTGAGTGTCAACTTAGTCCTGTATAGAGCAGAGTGGAGGAAGCAGATTCATGTAGCCGACCCCATGTAGTTGGGAAAAGGCTTAGATGAGTTGAGTTGAGTTGTAGAAGACATGCATCAGCTGTTATAGGTATATGCATAAATTCATGTCGCATGGATGCTGTTTTGAAAGCAATGCAAATTTTGATTGATAATAGATGTACATAAAGAAACAAATCATTCGGTGACTATTGTACAATGTTTATCTCCTAGGCAGTAAACTAGGGTATAGTGGGGTCCATTTCTTGGGGTTGCTCAGCAAACTTAAAACAATGTCACCACTCAATCCTGGCCTAGGGCTGCCCAATAAACTAGAAACCCAAAGGAATCAGAAAGGGAAGCTATGCATGCTGAAGGAAATAAACAAAATCAATGAACTCCAACTAATGGGGGAGATGGGGGATAATTTTCACCTATCAATAAGGATGAAAAAAGAGTGGGTGAATTTTCTACGCATCAGAAGAAGAAAAGAGGGAATGAGGCAAACAACCATAATTGAAGAATAGGATTGGGGTCGATCATTTAATCTCCTCAATTCTCTTTTATAATCAATCTATGTTCTACAATCATTTCCTCTCATTTGATCTAGACCTTTGATTCCAGCACACCACAGAATGAAAAAGGAAAAAAAAAAAATCTAACTGAAATGGCACCTACTTAATGCACCACAAATTGCATCAGAATGCTACAAACATATAAACTTAAAACAGATGACAAGCTAAAGCCTGAAACTGTAAATGAGTCCAGGAAAAAATAAAATAACAAGAAATAATCAATTCCAAGCTACATCACACCCCAATACATTTCAATAAAAGAAAAAAATTGAAAGATGACATCATGTGTTATGTCCAATTTGTGAGTCCACAGAGCTGATACAGATAAGAGTTTTATCAAAATTTAAAATTTATACAAAAAGATGAAAGAAACTCCTTTCTAGATTCTCATTTATATGTGCCATTAATGAAAAGACATGCAAAATAACAACCTCAAAAGCTCAAAATTTTGAAGCTAAAAGTTTCTTCAAAATTTTCATGATAAGATGAAAGTAGATTTTGACAAAATTGAAAGCTCTGGACTAAACTAACAATAAAACATAATGGCCCAATTTCACAGACAAGTACAGCCATGAAAATCACAGCTGCATCCAAACATAAAAATTGCTTGGCAATCCTTAGCTTCCCAATTAAGAAAAAATGATGATAGTTAAAATGATAATAGACATATAGCACAATTAATGAGAAAAATTTTTACCAGATGAAGATGCAAGAAATTAACAATAAGGCTAGAAAGTAAACTCACTTCACGCACAATCTCCATTGTATTTTCAATTTCTTTTCTATGGGCTAAATTAGAGCCTCTTCTTCCTATAAAAGATAAAGAAAAGTCAGAAAGTCTAGATCAAACAGATAACAGAATAACTAACATGGCTTTGAAATTTAAAACATGGAAGAATTTTAAATTCAAATATACTGGCAGACATAAAGTGTACCTTGAGTATTGCATTGATTTCCTCACCCTGAGAAGAAGTTTCCTGATCATATTGCATTGGTGCAGCATTAGAACTAGAATCATACATCTGCTGTTGTTTATGGTTTGTGATAGGCAATTCAGGCCCACTGTCTTTTCTAGGCCAATTATTTTGTTTCTGATATTTTTCTTCCCTATATTGTTTCCTGTGACGGTGATGAACCTTTGGTAACCTTTCTTCATCCAGAGTACGAAAAGAGTTCTGTATAGAAGAATATAATTTATGAGTAGTACTGATATAACTATGTTTTATGTCAACCTGATCCCTCTCTGACAAGCCGGATGCTGCCCCAATTTCTTCCCTTCCATTAAACGAATAATTTGACATCAAACCAGAGGAGTTTCTCAATCTCAGATGAACAATTTTCAACATTCCTCCTTGACATTTCTGTTGCCAACACCTCTTGATTTTGCTCGTAGTTATCCTCTAATTTAACTGGTAAAGGAATTGCCAAGGCTGAAGATGATTCCTTGCCAGAAGGTACTGATGAGCTTGTGGCCTGGTCCCTTCTGGAATTGCCACTCTTGGAGAGACTTTTGACCCTGTTCAGTTAACAAGCACCATTTATTAAAACTTAAATGCAACATGACCCACATTTCTTAGATGTTGAGTTGCTTTTCAAAAAATGAAGCTGCCCTCACCTATCAGCATATCTCAAGGTATTTAGTGTATGTTCACAAGAGCCTGAATTTGGGGAAATGCAGGAAATCATAACAGTCCTGGAATTTCCAACAAAGGAGTCTCGAAGCACCTCTGTCAGTTTGCTCCCACGAAATGGAATATGAATCTGGTCATTGTCTAGTGCACGGATACATTCTTTTAAGGCCAAAAGGCTCTTGTTTATTTCTGCACCCTCAATCCTGAAGAAAGAAAAACAAACAGATAAACAATCTAGAGAGAATTGAAAAAAATGACATCGCATTAAACCCAACTCCTGGTAGTTAGGTCTGAAGAGATTTTATCACTACTAGATGAGTCACATGTTACTCCTGTCATAAACAAAAAACTAAAAGGGATACTTTTGAATAAATATGGACCTGGTCTGGCGGTCATTGTCAGTGGTATCAGCCCCACGCTCACTTCCAGCAAGATCTATAAAAGATATCTTCCCAACAAGCTTGCCACCCTTAGACTTATTACCATATTGTTCTTTTTGGAATCAATTACTTCATTGTGCTTCTTAATGGCAAGTTGTAAATAGCATGAGATCTAGATGACTCTTCGTTGGCTCCTGTGGAACCTGTGCTTCTTGCTGCATTCCCCTTTTCGATAAATTCTTTAACAATCTGCACATCTGAAACCTCAAATTCCTGTAATCCAACAATGCAAACTGTTGACGCCCATCTCTCTCATGCACAGTTTCCTGATAAAAACATCAGCATAAAAACTTAGATAATACTTTAAAGATGAATTTTATAATTCTATATGTAGAAAATCCAAAACTGCATGGAGGGAAAAACAACAGGAGTGAACTAATGAACTAACCAACAAAGTAGACAAAATATCAAAAATATATATGTATTCAAAGAACATCAACCAAACCAAACATAACCATGACCAAAAGAACCATTATTTCAAGTACTGGTACTGCTTTTATGATTGTTTTTTCACCAACCTTTCCAATTTTGTGGAATGACATAACATTTAGCAAGTTTCATATATACTTCAGGTCATTAGCCCACCTAGCATATCAACATAATGTTAGGATTACGTTTTGCCTCATGGCCATGTCACTTAATTTGTAAGTTTCTCTTGGCAGTCAGTTTGTTCATTTAGAAGATCAATGAATTAAGCGAACTCAGCAGATGTATCTAACGTAAAGTGGAGACAAACAGCACATGTACATTGATTGCATGCAGAGGTGCAGTATTACTGCTGTAGCCTTAGAAGAAAAATCATTTAATTAGTCTTTTCAATCTAAGGGATGCCAGACAGCTGCTTGAGAATCATTTTCTCCCACATCCAAACAAAAGGAAGCAGATTCAGCTTCAGTCTCACATTTTAGATGAGAGGAAGACCCTGTAGCTGGGATCCAAAGTTGAGAAGAAGGATTAGGAAAAGTCACTACAAGAAAAAGGAGCATTTGTGGTGAACTTATTACGACGATTATTTTCGTCGTTATAGTTTCTAGTATTACGGCGAAATTTAAATTAAACTCGTCGTAATAAATATTTATTAACGTGACACTATAAATCGCCGTAATATATCTATTTATAACGGCGAATTCATATTTCGCCATTATAGATAGCATTTTTATTTAAAAAAATAATTATTTTAATTCACACTATTACGGCAAACCTATAATTTGCCGTAATATCTCTATTTATAACGACCAATTCATATTTCACCGTTAGAGATAGCATTTTTATTTTAAAAAATAATTATTTTAATTCAAGATATTACGGCAAAATATATTTCGCCGTAATATATCTATTTATAACGGCGAATTCATATTTTGCCGTTATAGATAGTATTTTTATTTAAAAAATAATTATTTTAATTCAAGATATTACGGCAAAATAATTTGCCATAATATAAACATTAATAATGGCGAATTCATATTTCGCCATTATAGATTGCATTTGTATTTAAAAATATAATTATTTTAATTCACGCTATTACGGCGAAACTATAATTCGTCGTAATATCTCTATTTATAACGAAAAATTCATATTTTGCCATTATAGATAGCATTTTTATTTAAAAAATAATTATTTTAATTCACTCTATTACGACAAAACTATCATTCACCGTAATATCTCATTTATAACGGCAAAATATAATATTTTCGTTATAGATGAGTTTTTATAAAAAAATTTATTTTAATTCAGGATATTACAGTGAAATTAATTTTTTTAAAAAGATTTTTTAAAAAGAAAATTGTACTCAGCGTCAATTTCGCATCTTTGTATAACGACGAAAAGTATTTTTGCCGTAATACGATGCTTTTAAAAAAAACTTTTTTGGTTTTATTACGACAACATCTGAAAGTTGTCGTAATAATTTTTTTGTTTTATTACGACGACGACTTTGGATGCACGTGTTGGATGCACATGTACGATGCACAAAATCTTTTCCATAATCTAATTTTATACGCCATATTCCCCGAGGCCACACCAGCATGGGAAAGCCTTTATACATAGTCTTCAATGCAAAATAACCTATATTAATATAATAATTTATTCACATAAATTTGTATTTATGGTGCAGAATTTATGAGTAAATTTTTTGATATAAGTTTGTAAGTAAATAAATTATTATATTTGATATAGGTTATTTTGCATTGAAGACTATGTATAAAGGCTTTCCCATGCTGGTGTGGCCTCAGGGAATATGGCATATAAAATTAGATTATGGGAAAAGATTTTGTGCATCGTACATGTGCATCCAACACATGTGCATCCAACACAAAGATAACAACATCTCATCATGCAAAGAGAATGTTGATGGAAAAAATCTTTGTACACTTAGATACAAATCATTCTGTATTAAATATAATAATTTATTTACATATAAATTCATATATTTATGGTGCAGAATTTATGAGTAAATTTTTTGATATAAGTTTGTAATTAAATAAATTATTATATTTGATATATGTTATTTTGCATTGAAGACTATGTATAAAGTCTTTCCCATGCTGGTGTGGCCTCGGGGAATATGGTGTATAAAATTAGATTATGGGAAAGATTTTGTGCATCGTACATGTGCATCCAATACACTTGCATCCAACACAAAGATAACATCTCATCATGCAAAGAGAATGTTGATGGAAAAAATCTGTGTACACTTAGATACAAATCATTCTGTATTAAATATAATAATTTATTTACATATAAATTCATATATTTATGATGCAGAATTTATGAGTAAATTTTTTGATATAAGTTTGTAAAAAAATTATTATATTTGATATGTTATTTTGCATTGAAGACTATGTATAAAGGCTTTCCCATGCTGGTGTGGCCTCGGGGAATATGGCGTATAAAATTAGATTATGGGAAAGATTTTGTGCATCGTACATGTGCATCCAACACACGTGCATCCAACGTCGTCGTCGTAATGAAACAAAAAAATTTATTACGACGACTTTCAGACGTCGTCGTAATAAAACAAAAAAAGATTTTTTTAAAAAAAAAGCATCGTATTACGGCGAAAATACTTTTTGTCGTTATACAAAATGCGAAATTATCGCTGAGTACAATTTTCTTTTTAAAAAATCTTTTTAAAAAATTTAATTTCACCGTAATATCCTGAATTAAAATAATTTTTTTATAAAAAACTCTATCTATAATGGCAATATTATATTTCGCCGTTATAAATGAGATATTACGGCGAATGATAGTTTCATCGTAATAGAGTGAATTAAAATAATTTTTTTTAAATAAAAATGCTATCTATAACGGCTTGCCGTTATAAAAAGAGATATTACGGCGAATTATAGTTTCGTCGTAATAGCATGAATTAAAATAATTATTTTTTAAATAAAAGTGCAATCTATAATGGCGAAATATGAATTCGCCATTATAAATGTTATATTACAGTGAAATTTATTTTCACCGTAATATCTTGAATTAAAATAATTATTTTTTAAATAAAAATGCTATCTATAATGGAAAAATATGAATTTGCTGTTATAAATAGATATATTACGGCGAAATATATTTTTGCCATAATATCTTGAATTAAAATAATTTTTTTAAATAAAAATGCTATCTCTAACTGTGAAATATGAATTGGCCGTTATAAATAGAGATATCACGGCGAATTATAGGTTCGTTGTAATAGCGTGAATTAAAATAATTATTTTTTAAAATAAAAATGCTATCTATAATGGCGAAATATGAATTCGCCGTTATAAATAGATATATTACGGTGATTTATAGTTTTGAGTTAATAAATATTTATTACGACGAGTTTAATTTAAATTTCGCCGTAATACTAGAAACTATAACGACGAAAATAAATCGTTGTAATAAGTTCGCCACAAATGCTCCTTTTTCTTGTAGTGAGTAGACTACTAGTATTTGATATCCCTACATTCCTTGCAAGTTTTGGCAGTTTTGACAGCTTTAGCTGCAGTTTCAATTGTTATGGTCCACAACTGTCAGGCACTAAGAAACTCTTTTTCAATTTTTTTGATAATTTTCAAACACTATTAAAGGGAAAGAAGAAAAGTACAAACATATTTGTAGTTTTTCTTGTTTTGACGGTTTTGGCTGCAGTTTGATGGTTCTGGCCCCAAGCTAAGAGAAAAACAAAATATAACCATCAGAAGGTTAGACTAGTATAATTATTTAGTATTAATCAAAGACAAATTTTGAGTGGTCACAGTAAAAGTCCAAGAGTTCAATTCAGGCATAAAATTTGAAAAAAGCAAAAGAAAACATAGGCTCAAGGAAATACAATGATCAGTGAACAATTTGCCCTCTAGGTTAGGGACTTGATAATGCTTAAAAGGAAAATTAAATCTTAAAGACAGTCCAGAAATAAAACAGTCCCTTTGTCAATGAGAACAATAGGGACATCTAAGGCTCCAACATAAGTATTCCACAACCATGTAATATGACAATTCTAGAAATAATACTTAAACTTTTACCACCTAAGCTATACAGCAATCTATATCCACCCCAAACATAGCATCTCTAAAAAGTGGAAGCAATGTGAATCACACAAATTGAAATCTATAGTTACTTGTCTCAAATATGGTTATGCAATTACATACACAAGCATGGCCCGTGGGAGCCTTCAACCTACCCAATGCTCAAAATCCATCCATAAAATTTATAAATTCTCCTGAGATTCATTGTCAAAGTGACTCCTAACCTACGTAGCCTTTCATTTGCTTGACCTTATCTAAATTCTTAGCCTTCTAATTTCTGATCGACTGACACTTTTTTTTATTTGAACCTTCACATAAGCTGCCATTATCTACATTGTAGTATCTAGAATGATAAGGTATACTTTGTCAGGTAGCAAGAAACTGCAAGTTGCCTTGTCATAGAGCATGTCTTAGAACATCCAGCTAAGCACTTTTCAAGGAAGAAAGCAACAAAATAATGCATTCATCAAATTAAATATTACTCTATTATTAATTTTCTATATATGGCAAGAAGAATGGAAAAAATATTAAATAGTGTCCACATAGGTGTTTTAGACGCACATATTTTCAGTCTTCAAATTGAAAAATTCAGAATGGAATAGAGTTCTCTTTTGGGATTTGACTGCCTTATCCCGTCACTTCCCTTTTCTTCTTTTCTTCTACTCGCAATCCTTAACCTCTTCAAGTGAAAAAAGGTTTTAGATTCATCCCTTATCTTCTACCTAAACCAACAATTTATTTCCATTTATTATCTCTTTATCAATTAAATGGGACAAAATGAGAACGAAGTTTCTGTCCCATGTTTTATGAGGACTTATACCTTCTTTGCTCACACCTGGCGTCTTCTGTTTCAAATAAAACAATTCTCCAACAGCCAATCAAGCTTACTATCAAACATGGACTGAATATATAAATTGAAACTGTCTAAAAGCCACATTAGTTGGTCATGAATCCTATGAGACAAGAAGAGGTAAAATAATGGGAGCTTTCAGGAATGAAGGAAAGAGTGGTCACATTTTGTTAGGTATCCTTTTATGGATTAATAAAACCATGATGTACTAAGAAAGGGGTTTCGAGGGACAAAAGAAGGAGAAAAATAAAATAAAATAGTGTTTTTGCTACAAGATAAATAAACTGCTGCTTCTATGAAACTCAATAAAGTCATATGATCAAAAATAAAAACAGTCAACAAAACAACTCTGTTGAGAAGAACAATCAAGGTAAAAACAAAATCATTATTTTGATTGTTTCCAGGTATCACCTGTGGCTGGATAGACATCATAATTAAGACCAAATGAAAAGCAAAAATAAGAATTAGAGGTCAAGAGAACATTAACCTCCTATCGCTAAGAAGATCAAATAACTTTCCACCATAT
Source organism: Calamus simplicifolius (assembly GCA_900491605.1). Taxonomy (NCBI): domain Eukaryota; kingdom Viridiplantae; phylum Streptophyta; class Magnoliopsida; order Arecales; family Arecaceae; genus Calamus; species Calamus simplicifolius. Next base: position 380,155 of record UESW01004261.1, read on the forward strand.
ATCTCAAAGTAACTAAGCCACAATCTAAATTTCTGATTGTGGTAGTATGGTTGGTGCAACAACCGAACAATATCTTCTGAAGCTTGAGTGGTAAAGGTTGCATTGTGAACGTTTTTCCACTACCTGAAAACCATTTTAAAGCAGATGCGAGTCATTAAACTAGTAACAACCGAGTTCCAAAAGTCACTAATAGTAGAGATATATTCAAGAAGACCAAAGCCAAAATAATTAAATAAGGCAACCTTTTGACCACTGTGACAAGGATGCCTTTAGTGAATTCAAATAATTGTGTTTACAAACATTACTACAAATTGCAAACAGATGAAGTTATGAATTGCCTACTTTTTCTAGTTTAAACATCTCCAGCTTTAATTAACACTAAAAGGTCAGTATATAAAATAAACCAGCACTAGTGCACAGAATTAAAAAGACACCTTCAAATGATGGAAATCAATATTGATATGAGAAGAGTAATATTAGAATACTTAAAAGAAAAACCGGCTTCCAGAAAAGGGTTGAGGAAGGTGTATTATTAGAGCTATGAGACAGATTCTGAACAAGCATCTGACAACTTGAAGCTTTTGCCAGAAACCAGATTAGTGTTCTAGATGCTTAGTGAAAAGGGCAGAGGTGCACTTGTCATGGTACCATTTGGCAGATGGCTAGGCCTGTTGTTAGCTAGAGCCTTCTTCACCCACAACACTATTTATTGACCCCCAAATTATGAACCCAGAAAAAGCTTAACCTGACATGGTCAATCATTGACAGTGAATACCTGTATACAGAGAACTGAACAAAGGTCCTGAAAATGATTCAGAGTAAATTCAGGTTCATCATCAGAAGGCTTATTTTCTCAATTTTTCCATTTAAATAGGATGTAGGACTATTTTTACTTCCCTCCATCAGGCTTCATAGCTCTTTCAATCTTTTCCCTTCCTCCTTGACAAACTTGAGTGTAAGATTCATTGTGATGTTAAGTTTGCACATGATTTTGCAAATATGTTATAACATACTATTCAATTCTTGCAAGGTTTTAAATCCTACGACATGGGGCTATCCAATTTATTTATGGAATGGGATGTGCCGCCATTCTAAAAGGATGTTCCAAGATGTGCCAATTAGAATATTGGGACGGTGGTGGAAGGATCATGTCCTGATACTTAGAATGATATTCCATCTTGGCATCACATGGGATATTGTCAGGATTTGAAACCATGAATACTTGTACTGATTACACTGCACATCCTGTTCATTTCTAGTCTTGCAATTATATCTCCATATTTTGCATACACATTGTCCATGCACACACACCAATTCTTTAAAAAAGATACTGTAGGAGTTCCATTATTTGATTTCCATAACATCTCAGATGAACAGTTTAAGGAAATGCATATTTGAATTCTCAATACACGTAGATGATTCAACTCCCACATGTCAAAGCACCTGTTTGACCATATGCAAAGCAAGTAGCTTTTGTTTGCTGAAAAATTGTTGGTATAATTGGCTGTACAGTGACACGATACACCTGTCAATCAAGTATGAGAGAAATCAATATTACTGCAGATGGTGCCAATGCAAGAAACAGTTTAATAGTTACAGCAATAAATGAAAATAATGGAAGAAAACAAGTGGACCAACAAATAAACATGGAATGACTTACCTCATCATTAGTGACATGCTCATCCAGAACAGCATCGAAACAAAATTCATGCTTCTCCACGTATGCAGTCAAATCCACCTTGCATGTCAAAGAATTTAATCAATATGCTAAATATAAAAGAAGAGAGAAAGGACATCTATGTTCCTGTTATTAAAAAATGTTATTGCAGGGATCTTTTATCTGATGTTTTGCAATTTATAATAAGTCACAGATGCACAAGATTTGCCAGGAGACCTGCTTAAGTATACTTCAACAATCTCAGATGGCATCATCTACATAAAGAACTGATAATAGCTATCAAAGCAATATGCTTTAATAATACAAAATGGTAGAGCAAGTTCACAGCAACATAAGAAAATAAATAGACATCAAAATTCATTCAAGTAGTAAAGTAACAGAATACACATTGACCTCAGATACAACATGAAGATGCATCATAAATTTTGCAACTCTGGCAAAGCAAATCAAACCTTTAATTTAGGTTCATGAACTGTTAAATATGCATGATCATTTACGGTGACAATATCGTCCTCCTTCCGAGAAATCTCCTTCTTATTCAGAGGTCTTTTGCGAACCTACAAGAGAAGTAAAATGACATATACATTAAACATTACAATCCTCATAGATGTGTACAAAAGGATGACAGTAAACTCTGAAGTGTGCTAGAGAATAAAATGATAACCACTGCAGCAACTCCTCCCGAACTGTGTTGATATCCTTGAAGTATAAAGTAAAAATACACTTAAAGGCTTTCTAGTATTAATTAGCTTGATAGCATGGATTAGATCATGTCCCCCTCAAATAACAAAATATCGACACAGAAAAGAACATAAAGCTCTAAAAAACATGCAAAAAAAAAGAGCTCTAGGAAATTAGTTTTTTACAATGAGGCATGTTTTTACACAAGGTTCACTATCTTGGTACTGGATACCACATCAATACAGCATTGGTATGCTCGGTATGTGGATAAATTCAAAATATTGAGACTTGAAATATACCGGTACTAAGTCTCGAATTAGTACCAGTATGGTACAATATGCTCGGTATAGAAACTAATATGACATACCACATTCTTACATATTATTTTAGTTCTATTTCATTGTTCATTTATTGGTTGACACTTCTCTAATAGTTTGATGGTACCTATGTGCAGCCTGATCTTGAAATGTATGTCAAGAAATACTAGTACTTTTCTAAGATGAAACAAATTTGACCATGATATAGATTTGGTACATAATCTCGAACATTTCAGCTGTCCTTTACATTCTTCTGAGATTGATTTGTTATCCTCCACAAATTCAGAGGGCAACTCAACTACTTCCTGAATTTTATTATCTGAATAAAATCTTTTTTTTTTCCTGATGTTGCTGGTATAGGAATTCCTCTGAATGCTTGATAGTAGCTGCATCTGTAATAGAACATTTCAAACAACTTAATTGAAAGCAATGATACGTTCTCATTTTTTTGGGAAAAAAAGTGTCAAGCTAATGGTCCAATCAAAATGCTGGAAAAGAGCCACACACAAAGGATTGAACCAAGAAGCACACTGGTTTATGGAAAAAGGGTTGATTATGAACAAAACTGCAAATTTGTGGCACTATTTGATTGCATAAATTAGAATACAAATAGAGAATCCTGCAGCTGGTCCAAAATGTGCTCAGATCAGCAAGACCTCAGGAGACAGGTGCTAAGCATTAAGCAGTTGCATGATTGCACCTGCTACCATGGCCGGACCTACTCGCTTCCCAATCATAAACCCACAAAACAAGTAGATATAAACATAAGCTTGTGAAAATGAAAATAATGGATTATATGTGCAAATCCTGCAGAAAAAAGTAACTTTCACTGAGAATACAAATGGCATTACTTTCACTGAGAATACTATCAAGCAACATGAGATGCACTCTATGTACCACAACTTTAATCTTGGCTACATTGTTCTCCTTTGAGGTGGTCTCCTTTTCACTAGCTGATGCTGCAATGCTGCTATCCATTTGCCCTCGTTGCTGTTTATGAATCATTGCACCAAAGTTATTATCAAGTCCATTAGAGGGGATGAATTGTGGTGGATCAAATGTTTCAGGCATTACATGCTGCAAGAAAGAAAGCAAATTACAACAGTCATTGTGCCGGGAAAAAACATATTTTATTGGAAAAAAAAAAAAAAGGTGGCATTAAATTCACAAGGCAACTAATTGGACTTCAGATAAGAAAACAGTTTTCCATATCCAGTAGCATACATAAAAACAAAGCATGAAAAAGCATCTTCAAATAAGAACCGACTGAAGTTTACTTAAGTGGATAAAACAAGTAGAAGGTTCAGCAAAGTCACCAACCTAGTTCAACAGCCAATATCAATGACAACAAACCCAAAAAAACATTGCCTCAAACAGTAAGAAGAGGGATAGAGGATTATCATCTTGGCTCATAAACTCAGAACACATAAAAGCATATTATAATCTTAAGAAAGTAGACTCCCTAAAATTATCAAAAGATCAGCAAAACATTACATTTTAGATTCAAAAAAACAAAAACTCAAGACTCCCATTGACTTTTTTCTGTTTTCAATTCCTCGTTGCACAAGTAAACACCCAATGGGTAGGACAGTGTGTGTACATGCCCTAACTCATCCACCAAACCAGATTCCTTTAAATTGTTATAGTAGCAATGAACCCAAGATATAAACAATGAATTGTTAGTTAATGAAAGATGACTTATTTAAACTCGTATATAAAAAATTTTCAAAGTCTAATCCAAAATCTTTAAAATATCAGAATTTTGAAATTTTAACATTCTTTTTCAAATGATAGATTGATTTGCAAAATAAGGACTACAAAGATTTTGACATATACAAATTATTAATCGTCTATGATGGAAATTTTCTTAAACTTATAACTTACACTGCAGATGATAAGGCTAGTCTCAGTACCAGATACAAGTCCTAAGTTCGTTGAAGGCTCCTCTTTTGCCTAAAGATTTCTTTGTCAAGAATCACACATTAATTCTCAAGGTGTTGATGCAAGTAGAAAGCTAGTCATAAATCTTCCCACAGTTCTTTCTTAACCTAGTTATGTGATCCATATCAAATGCAATTATGATGAGAGGCTTGGACAATGGCAATCATGACTTCAACAAACCTTCTCAGTTTCCTTGTCCTTACTTTCATAAGTTCTTAACACATCCATCTCATTTCAGATTAAGTAATTTTTGCCGTATGATTTGGGGCAGGCACCTACTTGAACTACTTGCAACCAAGTTGGGTAGATATGTGCTCCAAGTATGTTTGTGAGTTTACAAAGCCTAGGACAATCATTGAAGCCCATCCATATACACCTCTCAACTAGCTTAGGAATCAATACTCACATTAGGCATCATAATCTTAACCTTTGACTGGTTTACAGCCCAATTCTTTGTATGATGTAGATTTCTAACAGCACTCTAATATGCTTGTTTTCCTTGTTTTAAGCACATATCTCTTTATTCTATGCTCTAGTGCCTTTTCAGATAGCAACTTAATGTTCAAAGCAAAGGTTTGCCTAAAGCAGTACACCAATGATTTTAGTCCTGTACAAAACATGAGTCCATGTCTTGTATGTAGTCGGTCCCAAGCCCGGATAAAAGAAAGGGATTGTGATAGGTTGACAGCTGACATAAAATTAAAATCACAGCCTATGAATATGAAACTAAATTAGAAAAGCAACAAGGGAATAAAGAGTCTATGGCATAATAAGCTCGACATTTTCTATAAACAGATTAACTGATAAAGCTCTAGGCATTTATCTGAAAGTGATATTCTAACCCCCAATGTTACTATAAAAGAAGGAAACCTGTGTAAACTCCAGAGCATATCTTTAACATAAAGATCTTGGCATCTATCAACAATCATACCTCAGAAAGAAACCCGGTGTCATCCAAAGCATGAAGATCCAGAAGTCCAGCTCCTAACTCACCTCGCAGCTCAGGTGAACTAAAGCCATCCATTGCACCTGGTGCTCCCAAACCTTGAGTCATAGAAGTGCTTGCTTCAGAGCCAAACTCCCCATTGAAGTTCAAGCTCCTCAAAAGTTTATAGATCTTCTGTTTCTCCTCAGCATTCTGTGCCCCATAACCCCAATAACCACATCAACAAGCCCCACTTCAAGAATTTCAACTTGATTTTTAAGCAAGAAAGGAACAAAGAACAGTAAAATCTGAAAACATTGTTTCAAATGGAAAAAAATAAAATTCACTATCGTAGTTTACCAATGACAATCGAGTAGTCAAATGATTGAGAATTCGAGCAGCCAATATAATAAAGCATGTCAAAAAACTCATGTAACGAATATGTTAATTTATTGCTTATCATAAAGTTTTAACTCCATAATGCAGACCAAATATCTAAGCAAGTGCAACAAAGCGAACAGATTTTGCGCGCGGCGACGAGTGAAAAATCTTTCTTTTCTCAAATGATGTCACAAGGAGAAAGAAATCAACATATCTGGACAGCAAAAGAGAGGTCTGAGATCAATGATGCCTTTTACCACCTTCGTGAGGGCATTAGGGGAAGACGGTAGCGGCGACGCCAGATGCTGGAGCCCGGCGGACTGGAGCCACCGCGCCATGACCGCATCTCCGGCATCCCCAGGCACCACACCAGGATGGTGGTCGTAGAGAGCCGCCCGGCGTTTCTCTGCTGCATGCCACCGTCGTAGCGTTGCGACCTGCGTTGGGGCGCCAATTATCCCGCCTTACGGAACGCAAACCGCTGCGAAAGAGACCAGGATGAGATCCTCCAAACCCCCAAATCCGAATCCAACGCAGAGGAAGAGATTGAGATACCCACCGGGAGGGGAAAAGTCGGCGATCGAGAGAAACATTCGATCGAGGCAAGTTTCTGAGGGGATCCGCACGGAACCCTGCATCAGAAACGAAAAAGTGGTTGAGAAGACGATCGGATTGGGATTGGAATCGGCCAATCGGGAGAGGAAGAAACGTAGCTTACCAGACTCGGGATTGGATAGGAGGAAGGAGGAATTGGGGAGAGAGCGGGGGCCGGAAATCGAGAAACGAAAGCCTAAGCCTAATCTCGGTCCCTTTGGATTTGGAGAATGGAGGCAGGGGCGAGCACGCGGGATGGCGGCCTCCTCTCCCAAGAGGGTGATAATGATAGCATTTGTTCGCGTTTGGGCGTTCCGCCTCTGCCGCAGCGAGAGTTAATTGTGCTTCACGGTGAAGGGAGAGGGAAAAAAAAAAAAGTTTGGTTCTTTTCACGTTGGGTTGTCGCTCCTGGAACGCTGCGTAAAGACATGCATGCCCTCGGAACGAACGTTAGGATTTAATAATTTCCTTTCCCTACCTGGTAAGCTTAATTAATTACTAATTTTCTTGCTTTTTTTTTTGGTAAGATTGTTTAATTTTTAATTCCCACATGAGATTACCTTCGTTCGGGCATCAAGATAATGATGCACGGCGGTCGTTGGGAGGGTGAATTGAGTGGGCTTGGACCGGTGCAATTGTTTTTTTTTTTTTTTTCAAATTTTAACCTAATTGAGGAGTTTAAATCTCACCCAAGCACGGTTTAATTTGCACCAAAACAATGGGCTATCCCGAAATCTATCAAGCCAATCCCAATTAATTCATTTGGACCAAAGCAATGGGTTAGCCTGATTGATCCGATTGTGACATAATTTATAAGGGGTTCGGAAGAAATTATAGAGAGCTCGTATGATTTTCGTAATCCTCTTTGGCGTCATCCAGGCACAGTTACCCAAAGTCGTCTCATGCTGTAAGAAGACATGAACCAAGTCAACAGCGGTCACCAAAGAGGAGGAAGGGTGGCTCAATCTAAGGCCGGATTTCTATGCAACGGCTGTGATTTAGGTCTTCTTGACTTGACTAGCTGACTATGGATGCTTGAGAGGAGCTGAAGCATTGTATTAGCTTGTGGCGTGAACAGGACATGTAAAGGTAGCAATTAGGCGCAACTTTTCTTCTTTTTTTTTTTCTGACCCCCTTGCAGTCGAGCGTGACAGCTGAGGGAAGGATCATTGAAGAGCCGAGGCCGATAGAAGTGGTGGGTGGCTATGATCGATAAAAGATGGTGAAGGTTAACTCCACCAACGCCGTAGAGGAGGAAGAATAACCGCAGGGAAAAGTCTTTCTACGTTGGTCTCCAATGCAGAAAGCGTACATCGCGTAAGATTATTGATCATGCATGTATATGAGCATGCATTATATACATGCATCATAGCTCAATGAGCTATAGCATGCACGTTTACATGTATACATGATCAATGATCGCACGCGATGCCTGCTTTCTGCATCAAACTCCGGTGCAGAAAGTATTTTCCTAACTGTGGATCCATCACCGAAACTCGATGCAGAAAGTCTTTTCCTAACTGTGGATCCATCGTGGGGCATAATTTTGATGCATGAAGCCACATGATTGCTTCACTCTTTGTTGACGATAGCAATAGTGATCCAATTCCTAAACTTTAGAGAGATGGTTCCTCACTATAATGATTCGAGCCCGTAGTACGGATCCATTTTGTTAGAAGAAAACAAGACAGACAAGATCCACTTCAACTTGGACCATCACAATTCAAAACGGATTCTATTAGTTCTTTATCCTTATTGCTTTACTATTTTAAACTAATCAATCTCTTTTCATTTTTCCGATGTGGGACAATTGGAGGGCATCATAATCTACCCTCTTAAAGAAGCATCCACCAAGCAGGATTCTAGAGGTGGCCCCCATATGTTTAAGAGATGGCTTCCATCCCATGGATGTAGCTCTTTGTCCTATATGGCACTTAGCTCAAGGAATGTAGCACTTTGCCCTGTGTGGTACTTAGCTCCTGCATTTTTGGCTGGTGCATGGTTCTAAACTTCTGATACCATATTGTAACGATTCGGACCCGCAAACTCATTGACCCATTTCGTTGTGCAAGACATATAAAGTTCACACTAACTTGAGCCACTATAGTCCAAAAAGGATCACATTGGTACTTTATCCTTCTTATTTTACTATATAAAAACTACTCACCTTTTTTCTCTTCATCGATGTGGAATCATTTAAGAGAGGCTAGAAATAGCCCTCATAGGTTCAAGAGGTAGCTTCCATCTTATGGATGTAGTATTTTGCCTTGTGTAGCACTTAGTTTTTACATTTTTAGCTGATGCATGACTTTGATATCATATTGTATGATCTATTTTGAACGGTGATGATCCAATTTGAAGTGGATTTTGTTCGTCTTGTTTTTTTTTTTAATCTAAACCGATCCGTACTGTGCCCGAATCGTTACACCCACCCTTCATCAAAAAAAAAAAAAAAAGGTAAAATAGATCCGATTATCTGGAACAGAGAAAAGTACGCACCTTTTCAAGTGTGACAGAGTCAAAAACAGAGAAAAGTACGTAGCCGGTTCGAGGTGGCGTTCATTAGCGACATGGCTACATCGAACAACATCGGCGAGGTGGTCCTTATCGATATAGGAAACATCTCCGTCTTCTTGACCCGCGACCCACCCTCTCTCGTGGTCGTAAATCGAGGTCTTCGGTGGTTTCATATTCAACATGTTCTCGAACGAACGGTCGGGGGCACAATGGATAATGGACGTTAAGAAAATCCTAACCCTTTGGCTGACCCATCGAGCAAGGGAAGAATGAGCGGAGACTTAAGAGAGAAGCAATAGTTTGGACTCTAGACCAGCGCTCGAGCTTTAGTCTGACCTGGTTTGAGCTCGAGTTTAGGTTAGACTTAGATCGGATCAATGCTCTACTCGAGTTTGACTCAAAATTTATATGAGCTTTATTTTTTAGCCTAAACCTAACCCAAATATAGAGAAAGTTATCCTATGTTTCAATAGTCAAAAGAAATTACCGCTATACTCACACTTCTCCTAAAATGTGAATGTTCTTGATGTTGCAACATCCCAAGTATTTAAATTTAGATAATTAGAACACCTAATGAGTCTTCCTCCTAAGATAAACTTCTTTAAAAATAAGGTATAATAATACTACAATAATGTATGGCTCTATAAAAAAAATACTAGTTAATTAGTTTACTATAATTTGATTATGTTAAAAATATGACAGTGGAACTTTACATATTAATAGGATAAATGATGAGGATGATGATTGATAAATGATGAGGATGATGATCTCGAAACGAAGTCAACAACAAGTCATATTATCGAGGTAAGCTCCTGCAGCAATAGAAGAAGAGCGTAAAGGGTTTCATGAGATTTTCAACAAAGGTCTTCCGATGCTTAAGTCAATAAAAGAAAATGATCAAGATGGTCAAAAGTGAACCTTGTAATCTCTAGATTTATGAAGGAAATGTGTAACGACCCGGGCCCCGGGCCCGCAGCATCCAAGGACCCATTTTATTACAAGAAAGCAAGACGGACAAGGTCCACACCAACTTGGATCGCCGTAGTCCAAAAAGGATCCAATTGGTACTTGTCCATGTTCCTTAACTGGTTATAAATCATGCAATCAACTTTCAATTTTTCGATATGGGACTATTGGTATTGGGCCTGGTGTGGTGCTATCAAGGCCCAGGTGGGCTAACTTGTATTGGGCTGGGTTTGAGTCCAAGGGTTGAGATTAAATCAAGTCACGGGTGTACACGGGCTTGGGGATTAGTTTAATCTCATTGGGTTAGTCCATGGGAGTTTTTTGTTGAGTCTGGGCCTGGCCCACTTCGTGGATGTATTTAAACCCTAGTCTCTAGGGTTTGGATGGAATAGAGAACAGATTCTTTTCTCCCAGAAATTCCTTCTCTCGTCACAAGGCGGCAGCCGTCTTCTCTTTCTTCTCCTCCTCCTCTCTCTCTCCCTCTTCTTCATCCTCTTTCTGCCATAACGAGGCTTCTGTAAAAGAAGCCTGGCACGGGTGCAAAGCCTGTTACGGGTTCGTGAGGCAGAAGGACGGTGCCTCCCTTTTCCTCCATCAACGGTGCCTTCGTGGAACGAAGCCGTGTGCCTGGGGATCCTTTAACGAAGAAAGGGAGACTTACGGAACTCTCAAGAACTGAACGTGGGATCCGGTGGTGATTTCAAGAAGCAGGAAGACCCCCTTCACGGAAAGAGAAGAAAGAGGAAGTACGTGCTGGTGCCAAGAAGTCAAGCATTGACTTCAAGCTTGACTTCTTGAAGGGAAAAGGAGAGGCTTCTCAGCCTCAGGCTTCACTTGGATTCACGTGCAGAGGAGACGTCTTCACTGATGACACAGAGGTGGGAACGTTAGGATTTAATTCCAATAAAGGAGGAGGACAGCAGTTATATAGGAGGGAGAAAGGGTTGTTGATCTTTGAACGTGATTCAAGAACGGCAGAGGAATCCCACTTGTGTCTATAAAACACAACAAGTGGTATCAGAGCCTGGTTCAAGGAGTAATCTGGAGGCCTTCAAGGAGTTGAAATAATTTCAACAGAATCTCGTCAAGGTACTTCTCTATTTTATAAAATTTATTTTTGTGCTATTTTTGAAATTGGCCATGGGGAGTAGCATAAAAATAGAGGTTGAGAAGTTTGATGGGAAGGGAAGTTTCTCCATGTGGAAAGTCCGGGTAGAGGACCTCCTTGTGCAGCAGGGTTTAGATTTGGCTTTGGAGGAAAGGCCAGATGGGATGACAGACAAGCAGTGGATTTCATTGGAGAAGAAGACATGTTCAATGATCAGGGGCTGTCTGGCGGATTCAGTCCTCTATTCAGTGCTGGAGGAGAAGACCCCGAAGGGACTCTGGACGAAGTTGCACACCCTCTATATGGGGAAGAATATGTGCAACAAGTTGATGTTGAAGAAGCGCCTCTACAGCCTTCGGATGTCAGAAGGTGGAGATGTGCTGGGTCACATCCAGATATTCGACCAGATGAGCAATGAACTTCTGAATGTCGGGGTCAAGATGGAGGAAGAAGATAAAGCACTTCTGCTTTTATGTTCAATGCCCACGTCTTATGACTCATTGGTCACAACACTGCTCTATGGGAAGGAGACATTAATTTATGAAGATATTGTCTCGGTGCTTCGGACGAATGAGCAGAGGGAGAAGATGACCAAGGAAGCTGTTCCCCAGGAGGGTCTATCAGTTGGGGAAAGGACAGGCAGAGGTAGGGGCAGGGACAGAAGTAAGTCTGGAGGACGATCAAAGTCCAGGAAAGGCAAGAGAGAGCTGAAGTGCTATAAGTGTGGAGAGGTAGGACATTTTAAGAAGAATTGTCCTAAGTGGAAAAATCAGAAGGGAGAAAAAGGAGGATCTGAGTCTGTGAGTACAGTTGCAGATCAGGAGGTGGAGGATGATCTCTTGGTTGTATCAGATGATCACAGGCACAGCACAGAGATGTGGACCTTGGATTCAGCCTGTTCTCATCATTACACTCCCAACCGGTCGTGGTTCAGTACTTACACAGAGGTTGAGGAGGGGAATGTGACTCTTGGAGATAATCACCCTTGCAAGGTGGCAGGTATTGGCACAGTGAGGGTGAGGATGTTTGATGGTATAGTGCGCACTCTTACCAGTGTGAAGCATGTCCCAGAACTCAAGAAGAATCTGGTATCACTGGGGTACTTGGAGCGGACTGGATACAGCTTCAGCAGTCGTGCCAGGAGTGGAGTTCTGAACATCTCCAATGGAGCCATGGTGGTGATGAGAGGGAGGAGGCTGGAAAATAATCTATACAAGATGGAGGGCTCTGTGATGACTGTGAAATCTGAGGTGGCAGCTGTGGAGCAAGATCCCCGGGATGTGTACAGGATGTGGCATTACCGCCTGGGCCACATGGGAGACAAGGGGATGAAAGAACTGAGCAAGAGAGGTCTGCTTCCAGACTTGAGTAGCGGAGATATGGAGATCTGTGAGCCTTGTCAGATGGGAAAGCAGAGGAGAGTACAGTTCTCAGTCAGCACAGCTAGGAGTGCTGAACCCCTGGAGTTAGTACACACAGATGTCTGGGGACCAGCCCCAGTTTCTGCAAGGAATGGGGCCAGATACTTTATGACCCTGATAGATGATTTCTCAAGGAAGCTGTGGATCTACTTTATGAAGGAGAAATCAGAGGTCTTCACCAAGTTCAAAATCTGGAAGGCTGAGGTGGAGAAGGAGCAGGGTAAAAGTGTGAAGTGTCTGAGGTCTGATAATGGCGGGGAATACACCAGCAGGGAGTTCCAGATTTTTTGTGAGGAGTGGGGCATCAGAAGGCACTTCTCGGTGATGGGAACTCCTCAACAGAATGGGGTGGCTGAGAGGATGAACAGAACACTATTGGAAAAGGCAAGATGCTTAAGGCTGCAGGCAGGGCTTCCAAAGATGTTCTGGGTTGACGCAGTAGATGCAGCTAGCTACTTGGTCAATCGGTCACCGCACACCAGGTTAGATGGAGACATTCCAGAGGAGATATGGTCTGGAAGGAAGACAAGCCTAAACCATCTAAGGGTGTTTGGATGCACAGCATATGTGCATGTTGGAGCTGGGGAGCGGAGTAAGTTGGATGCCAGGTCTAAGAAGATGGTGTTCCTAGGCTACCCGCGAGGAGTCAAGGGGTATCGGCTATGGGACCCCTTGGAGAAGAAGGTTGTCATCAGCAGAGATGTAACCTTTGATGAGAGCTCAATCCTCCAGAACAGAAGTGGCATGGATGCACAGCAGGGACTACAGGAGGTAGAACACGGTAACACTAGTCAGACAACCTCCTATACAGTTGTGCCATTTGCTAGTGGACCAGGAGGATTTGAGATTCAGGTGGAGAGGACTGACAGAGGGGGTAGAAGCCAGGGAGTTCAGCAGGATGCAGCTGGACAGGGACTGATACTGGGATCGCACAGCAAAGGCCCAGGAGGAACGTGCGACCACCAGTTCGATACGGCTTTGAGGATTCGTTGTCATATGCCCTGGTGACAGCGAATGGAGACCCTTTCACCTATGAGGAGGCTATGGAAAGTCAGGATAGAGATAGGTGGATCCATGCTATGGCAGAGGAAATGCAGTCTCTTCACAGCAATAATACGTGGCAGGTGGTCCAGCTGCCACAAGGAAAGAAACCCATTGGTTGTAAATGGGTTTATCAGCGCAAGGAAGGAGCTTCAGAACAAGAGGGTATCAGGTATAAGGCAAGACTAGTGGCCAAAGGATACTCTCAGAAAGAAGGCATCGATTATGGTGAGATATTTTCTCCAGTTGTCAGGCACACTTCCATCAGACTATTATTGAGTATTGTAGCAGCTCAGGACTTGGAGCTGGAGCAGATGGATGTGAAGACAGCATTCCTCCATGGTCATTTGGAGGAGAGCATCTACATGGAGCAGCCACCAGGGTTTAGAGAACCAAGATCAGATGGGAAAGTCTGTTTGCTGAAGAAATCTCTGTATGGGCTGAAGCAGTCGCCGAGGCAGTGGTACAAGAGATTTGACACTTATGTTAGGAGCATTGGACTTTCCAGGTGTGAGTATGATTCTTGTGTGTATGTTAAATCTCTGGATGATGGGTCTAGGATGTACTTACTCTTGTATGTAGATGACATGCTGATAGCATGCAAGAGTAAGAAGGCTGTACAGGAACTGAAGATAGCTTTGTCTCGGGAGTTTGAGATGAAGGATCTGGGGCCAGCCAGGAAGATCCTAGGGATGGAAATCATCAGAGATAGATCCAAAGGTGTGCTGCATCTGAGTCAGGGTGGCTACATTAAAAAGATTCTGGAGCGATATGGGATGAAGGATGCCAAACCGACAGCACTACCTTTGGCAGCACATTTTTCCTTATCGAAGACCATGTCACCACAGACTGAGGTGGAGGCTCAGGAGATGGAGAAGGTACCATATGCTTCTGGTGTTGGGAGCCTTATGTATGCCATGGTATGTTGTAGGCCAGACATAGCCCATGCAGTGAGCCAGGTGAGCAGGTTCATGGCGCAGCCTGGTAGGGAGCACTGGCGAGCACTGAAGGGAATCTTCAGGTACTTGGTAGGTACAGTTGGGGTTGGTATTTGCTATGGACAGCAAGAAGATGCTGAGAGATCCAACTTATCCAAGGAGGCTCGTGGGCAGTTATATGGGTATGTGGATGCAGACTTTGGTGGAGATGTGGACACTAGGAGATCCACAACAGGCTTTGTGTTCAGCCTGTTTGGTGGTCCAGTATCGTGGAGATCATGTCTGCAGCCCATCACAGCCTTATCTACCACGGAGGCAGAATACATAGGTATCACAGAGGCAGCAAAGGAAGCTCTTTGGCTGAAGGGCTTGATGCTGGAGATGGGACTTGATCAGAAGGTTGTCCAGGTGCATAGTGACAGCCAGAGTGCTCTGATGCTTGCGCAGAATGCAGTCTATCATGCCAGGACGAAGCACATTGACCTCAGATACCACAGGATCAGAGAGCTGGTGGAAGATGGTGAGGTGGAGCTGGTGAAGGTATACACCAAAGAAAATCCAGCAGATGCACTGACTAAGGTTCTTCCACGGGACAGTTTTCAAAAGTGTATTTCGTTGTTAAAGCTGATGGACACAGTGGACGTGCTGAGGCCTTGAAAGCACCAAGGTGGAGATTGTTGGGCCTGGTGTGGTGCTATCAAGGCCCAGGTGGGCTAACTTGTATTGGGCTGGGTTTGAGTCCAAGGGTTGAGATTAAATCAAGTCACGGGTGTACACGGGCTTGGGGATTAGTTTAATCTCATTGGGTTAGTCCATGGGAGTTTTTTGTTGAGTCTGGGCCTGGCCCACTTCGTGGATGTATTTAAACCCTAGTCTCTAGGGTTTGGATGGAATAGAGAACAGATTCTTTTCTCCCAGAAATTCCTTCTCTCGTCACAAGGCGGCAGCCGTCTTCTCTTTCTTCTCCTCCTCCTCTCTCTCTCTCCCTCTTCTTCATCCTCTTTCTGCCATAACGAGGCTTCTGTAAAAGAAGCCTGGCACGGGTGCAAAGCCTGTTACGGGTTCGTGAGGCAGAAGGACGGTGCCTCCCTTTTCCTCCATCAACGGTGCCTTCGTGGAACGAAGCCGTGTGCCTGGGGATCCTTTAACGAAGAAAGGGAGACTTACGGAACTCTCAAGAACTGAACGTGGGATCCGGTGGTGATTTCAAGAAGCAGGAAGACCCCCTTCACGGAAAGAGAAGAAAGAGGAAGTACGTGCTGGTGCCAAGAAGTCAAGCATTGACTTTAAGCTTGACTTCTTGAAGGGAAAAGGAGAGGCTTCTCAGCCTCAGGCTTCACTTGGATTCACGTGCAGAGGAGACGTCTTCACTGATGACACAGAGGTGGGAACGTTAGGATTTAATTCCAATAAAGGAGGAGGACAGCAGTTATATAGGAGGGAGAAAGGGTTGTTGATCTTTGAACGTGATTCAAGAACGGCAGAGGAATCCCACTTGTGTCTATAAAACACAACAATTGGAAGGAGCATCACAATTTACCCTCTTACAAAGGCGATGTCCTCGTCGCTAGAGGCACATGATCATAACCACTATTCTAGAGGTGATCCCCATAGGTTCAAGAGGTGCCTCCCATCAATGTAGCACTTTGTCCTATGGCCTCCATAGGTTCAAGAGGTGGCTTCCATCGATGTAGTACTTTGTCCTGTGTGGCACTTAGCTCCTACACTTCCAGCTAGTGCGTGGCTCTAATATCACCATATTGTAACGATTCAGACCTTGGGCCTGCAGCATCTACGGATCCGTTTCGTTACAAAAAAGCAAGACGAATAAGGATCATACCAACTTGGGCTATCATAACCTAAAAGGGATCTAATTGGTACTTGTTCATCTTTATTAACTTGTTATAAATTATATACTCCTAATTTCTCACAGAGGGGCATCACTAAGCTGAGTTAACCTTCCTGAAGGATGGAGATGGATCATAGAAGAGAATGTAGAAAGGAGATTACGAAAGGATCCTCTTTCAAGGGTCTTGTGCCTTCCTTTTATCAACAAGTTTTGTATCCGGCAATAAGATTATATAAATTGTCAGCATCATGAGTCACAATTATGATACGAATAAAATGTCAAAGCATACCTTTGGCTTAACAAGATATTAGTTCATCCAAGTATACAGCTTGCATATGTGAAGCTATGAATCAAGACTTCGTGTGGGTAGTTATATATTTAAGAGATGAAGAAATGGAGCAAGAACTGTACCCGTCGACATAAGGAGATCCACAGTGTTTAGCCCATCGACAATCATACGGAGCCAGATCGACATAAACAGAAGGAAAAAAATTTATGCATCGGATGCTGGTTGCATCATCGCTACCGATGACTGATGCATAGCGTATGCATGCTCATGTATGTCCATGTGCCATGTATGTTTTCATCGGAACAACTAGTGTTTGTATCAGCAAGACTTTTTCATATATGGGCTGCAACTGAGAGAAACAGGAATAAACTAAATATAATAAGAGGAGATTGGCCTGCAAACACGAAGGTATCTAATGGTAAAGTAACAAAAACCGAGATTAATTCAGAAAGAATTTCTAGGTCTCTGTGCCCTTGAAACATATACTAAGCAGAGTAACATGGCATCACTGAAGAAGAACACATGCCAGACGGCAAGTTATAATTATTTTGATATTCAGTAAGGACAAGATTGCTGCCTTAATCCAAAATACCACACAATAGATCACAAAACCCGGACAATCCAACTACTGTTTCATTCTGTTTGTCTTAAAATTAGCAAGGACAGACATGATTTAGACCAGTCTGAACAACTCTGAGAACAAATTGAGAGATTTTTCTCTAAACTATAAGATTATCTAATTGTTAGGAAAATAGCAATGAGGCAATAAAATCCATGGAGCAGAATCACAGACTCACCAAACAGAGGGAGCATGCCAAATCGATGCAAGCTTCGCAGGATCAAACAGGCCATATGAGAGCACTGGCTTGTCACCATTGAATGTCGAATGTAAGTGAGCAGTCCCCAAATTATTTATGTAGGTCCTCTGTTCATTTCTGTCTGTATATAGAACACTATTTATGGTCACTAAAACAAGTTACCTGAGATCAAGAGGAATACTTGTCATATTTCTCTAAAATTTTTCTGCAATGAGAGTTTATAATAGCACATATGACTGGGTCTCTTCCTTTTTGTATCAGAGCTCCATAATTTTGGTCAGGCTTGATTTCAACCCACGTAAAGCATTTTCGAAAGCCTGAATCTAAATATGATTTAAGTAACTTGTAATATACCAAATAGTTTCGCATTGATAGAAAAAAAAAAAAGTTTAAATAGCTTATAATTTAAGTTCGTTTATTGCTCGTTAACTTATACTCAAGTTTTTAAAACTATAGATAATTTGTTAGTGCCGAGATACTTCTCTATATCGATGAAGTGATATATACCTTGCATGGTTGATAGTTCCACTGTTCAATTAAATTTTTAGAACCATTAGAGTGACTCAGCATGGTGTTGGGGAGTGCGGCAAGATCACGGCTATAGCGTATATGAGTAACACAAAAATCTTTTACCGTTCTAATCTATGAGTATAAGATTATACCTTTAGACTTGAACGTTGGAACACTTCGATTTGATTGCTCGACCTCAACCTTTTAGCCTTCCGCCGTTTTCGAAGATGGTGGGCTCGGTCGACCTAATCTACGTTAACCCTATGAGAGGGTATTTATAGGGCTACAACAGGGACCAAATAGGTAAAAATGACTTGTAATATCCTACCGGGTTAGGATTCAATTACGTAAATTATAATTCATTCCACTAAAGAATTATAATTGTACTTCTAATCATATTCGAATTTATATTTTCGAGAATAAAACGTTAAGATTACAGATATCCACCAATTAAATTTAAATACTGACAATATAATTTAATTGGCTGTTTTATCCTTGAGACTTATCCACTTAACTTATTTGATGTATCGGATTCAAAATCCACTTGCAAAATTTGTATAACTATCATCAATCCTAACAGGACGTGGTTTTTAAAACTATTGATAATTTGTTAAACTCTCATATTCTGCCGAGATACTTCTCTATATCGATGAAGTGAGTATACTTTGCACGGTTGATAGTTCCACTGTTCAATTAAATTTTCAGAACCATTAGAGTGACTCAGCATGGAACTTGGGAAAGGGAAAAAGAAAGAAAGAAAGGATGATCAATAAAAAATGACCACTAATTGGCAATATTCCGTACCTGTCAATATTTCTTCAGCATAAAGTTCAAATTTAACCAAGCAACAAGCGGAGTCAAGGAAAAACATTTCCTTCTCTAAAGTCAGCAGAGAGCCTAAGCATGAGTCATCAAATCTAAAAAGCTTTTCTTATTGCCGAGAATAATTGAGAAGAGTAATGATATAAAAGCTTTTCTTAATAGAGGAGAAAAAACAAGAAATATTAATGACAGTAGTTTAAATCAAAGTTAACAATTTCGTTCGAATTATGTTTTTTTAGCTTATGAAACGAAATATTTTGGTATGGACCATTTCGGTGCATTTTATTATATATATATATATATATATATATTTATAATTTATATTCTTCATAAATAATAACAACAACATACGAATAAAATAAAAAATAAAAACTTGTTTTCATAATTTATTATCTTCATCAATATCATAAAGATAATGATCTTCATCTTTTGCTTGCATATGAGCACTAATTTCTATATTCAAATTAGTGTCATCCTCATCATCAAATGCAACATCTTCTTTATCATCTAAAGTTAAAGCAACTAATGAAGCTTCAATTATCTTCCAACTTAAATCTTCTCCATCAAGAAGTCCAAGCTCTTCAGAGATCCATTTATCTAATAATCTATGTTATCAAGACTTATAGGATCCAAAAAGTCTTTTCTCTTCTTCAAATTCCTATAAAAAAGACAAGAAAAGAAAAACAAAATTATAGCTTATAAAATTAATTTTAGAAACATATAATGCACATAATAGCAAGATCTTTTTTACCTCTTTCGGAGCTTAAGATTGTATCTCACAAAGACTAAATCATTTAGTCTTTTATGTTCAAGCTTATTACGTTTTTGGAATAAATAAATTCAAATTTACTCTAGTTTCTTTCATATCCAGTTGCACTACAATATTGACTAAGGATTCTAATAGCAAACTTTTAAAGTTCTGAAGTGTCATTTCCAAATTGCTCATACCATGCAACTAATTAGAAGGAGATTATTTATTAGTAACTTTAGAGAAGAAAATGGAAATCAATAAAAGTGAAAATGATTAGAAAAACTGATTAGATAGGGTTTCATTTTTTTTTGACATATATATATATATATTTATAAATAATCTTGAAGATTTAAGAATTCATAAATTGGTTTCCGAAACATATTTTATCGAAACAGTCAAAATACACCGAAATGGTCGAAACATGCTAAAACACACCAAAATGATCGAAAAATTTTTCAAAGCAAAACGTAGGACTCATCTTTTCGGATAAGCACTGAAACGAAATATTTCGGCCGAAATGATCGAAACGAAATGAAATTGATAACTTTGATTTAAATTACTTTTTATGAGTTCAAGATTTCTAGCAATCATGCCATGAAACTCAGTTATGAGTATGTCCCAAAAGAAGCAAAACTAAATATTAGAACCAACATATCTTGAAAATGTTTTAGATAAAAATAATATTTGAAAAGGAATATTACTTCAAGGTACTAATTCAATTCCATGGAAAATGTTATATAAAAAAAAAGGCAAAAGTATTCATTTCCAATGATTCGACCTTCTTTTCAAATTTCACCATCTATCTTTGTAAATGATGAACGAATATTATTTCAACCTTTTGGAACCCATGGGATAGGGGTGTCCACATAATCGGACACGTACGCCATACTAGCACTGGCCGTCCAAGAAAAGCGTAACGCGTCTCATGGATGTGTCCCTCCTTGCATTCAATACAAACAAAGATCAGTTTTTATTCGGCTAAAGAAAACAACCAAGAAACCAAAACAAAAACCAAGGTACATTTAATCACCTAAAAGAAAGCTAAATGGACCAGATAAAGAGAATCAGGTGACAAGATATCCATTCCCACCCATTTCCGTATTTATTCCAAATTCGTTATAAGATCATCGTAATGGATCTCGAAAAAGGATATGAAAGAGCTTAGGAATGTAACTGAGTTGAGACGGCTCACAAATAGTTCAAAATCAGTTTGAAAAATATTTGAAACCAACTCGCTATTTATAGAGTTGAGTTCGAGCTTAAACTACTTGAGTGTATTATCAAATCGAATTTGATTATTAAAATACTCAGCTCAAAAAGCTTGCAAACTTAATCAAACTTACGTATTTTTACTATTTTATCCTTATATATATATATATATAATATTATTTTTTAAATTTTATATAATTTATTCGTACTATTTATAAATCTTAAAGTCCTTAAATTTTTAGTTAAAAATATATTTTATTTTAATTTAAAAATTATTTTTAAATTTTTACATAGAAATTTCGAGTTGAATCGAGTTTGAGCTCGAGTTTAGCACTATGTCAACTTGACTCGGCTTGATTACATCCCTGCAGGAGCTTTTTTACTAAACATCTCATGATGTGAGTTTTATGCATGAGCTGATCTATAACACGATCACATATTCTCTCCAGAATACCCCTCTTGAAACATTGAATTTCAAAAACGATAACAATGGCAATAACATTTTAAAAAATAATATCTTTGTCATATCGATCATGTCTTAAAAAGTTTTTGGGATAGACTAAAGAATTCAAGTATCAAAGCAAACTCAGTTTACTGTATGAACCAAAAGATATAAATAAACTTTATATATTTGTAAAATTTAATTGAATTTAGATATAAATTTAGATATAAATTCTTAGTTTGATGAGAATGTCGGAACTTAAATAGAAATACTTAACTGCTCATGCTGTATAAGTATTTATGCTTGTAACGATTATATATGGAAAAAAATAATAACTTTTTGTCTGCTGGGCGAGGAGCCAAATATGCTAAATAACATGTGCATGAACATTTTATCTTATCATAAGCCACTAGATATCCAAGCATCTACTTTTTGAGAGCACCCAATGCCGCAATTTTTATGGGCGAGGGATTAGATGCCTTGAATAATGTGCGCTTGAGTGTTTTATCTTATCCTATGTCTCATAAAAAGTATATATGTGTGTATATTTGTCATTGTTGAGCATTTGACTGCACATGTTTGAAAGTTGTTAGACTGAAGCAATTAGATTTGTTAATCTTTTGATCTTTTGGATGTAATGGTAAAGTAGAGTTTGATTTGTTTAAATTGGCTATTTATTGAAGTACTTCAAGATTTTTGGACTTTAAGAATAGTTTCATATTAGATATTAAACTAAATAAATTTACTTAAATATAATTTCTTATCCTAGATAGTGTAAATATCTAAGATTGTTGATCAATCAAGTTTAATTTTTATCTCTCTTTATTCTCACCCCTTCCTTAAAATTGCAATAAGGGCATGCAAGTGAGACAGGCACAAGAAATTAAATAAACTTGAGTACACTTTTAGCATTTAAAAAAAAAGAATTGAGTCAACATAAAAGAGATTTTATGAGACTATTTTACTAATTTTCATCGAATCTAGATTTAGCTATATTTGAATATAGTCATGTATGAATTCAATCATCTTTGAACCTTTTGATTCACATTGTTAATGAATCTCAAAGAAGAAAAAACGTAAAAATAAGTAAAGTGGCTCTAGAATCCATGTTGATTTAAAGATAAAGATGATAATCAAATTCTGAATATCTTTTTCAAAAAAATATACAGTAGTGTGTTATATCTTGAGAGTAGAATGCTATCAACTATTTACATCAGTATAAATTTTAATCTAAAA
Source organism: Calamus simplicifolius (assembly GCA_900491605.1). NCBI lineage: Eukaryota > Viridiplantae > Streptophyta > Magnoliopsida > Arecales > Arecaceae > Calamus > Calamus simplicifolius. The sequence continues at coordinate 402,589 of UESW01004261.1, forward strand.
AAAGCATTATTTATAGCATGTCTTAAATTGAATAATATTATTTTTTAACTATTATTTGTTTTGTATAGACACAATAAAAACTTGTAGTTAGATGAAATTACAAGATTATAAGACTTGATTTATCATCCCTTTCTTAGTTCAATTATATTTTCTCTTGAACACATTGGAGGATCTCCTAAGCAATTCAACTTACTCTCAATCTTCAGGATATCTTCTGGCCACATATCAAAGTATAGACATGTGGATAGAGGTGGGCACTGGCCGTGCCTTGGTACGGCACGGCCTAGCCCATCGTGCCTTAAGAATTGCCGTGATGTACCTGGCACGGTCCATTAACAAATGGACCATGCCAGGCACGACACGAAAAAAAAAAATAGATCCGGCATGGCTTGTGACGGACCATGCCTGGCACGGCCCGCCCTAGGCACCAACAGCTTGCTGGTGCAACAGCTTTTAACGGCTAATGGCCCAATAGTAGTTAAAAGCTGTTGGGAGGGGTTTAGACCATTTTACCCCTCCCAACAGTCATATAACGGCTATATCAAAGGGTAGTTTTGAAAAAAAAAAGGGACTTCTATAAATAGCTCATTTCTCCCTCATTCTTACCACACCAAACCAACTCTTCTCTATTACTACTATTTCTCTCTTCTAGCAAGTGCTTTAGTAGATTAGCAATTTAATTTTTAGTTTGCAAGTGTTCTTACAAGTGGCAAGTGCTCAAGCAAGTAGTCAAGTGCTACAAGGTCAATTCTTGTTGAAAGGCAAGAGCGCAAGAGGAAGCTCACAAATCTCGGCTCTACGCCTCCACCTCTGATCTTTTCTCAATTCCTTTTTGTGGGTTAGTTTTTATTTTTTACATTTATTAATTAAAAATTTTAGATATGACATCTTTTAACGAAAGTAATTTTAACATGCATCCTTTTTCTGAGGGTGAGGAAACTAATCCCCAAGGACCCCAACCCCAATCCCAACTCCAAGTTCCATCTAGAGCCAGTGTTAGTGAATGTCAAACCTCTTCTCGTAAAGGACTAGTAATGTTTGGATTGATTTCGATAGAATTATGGTTGATGGAGTCTATAAAGCAAATATAAAAAATGTGCAAAACTTTATAGTTGTTCTAGTACTGGGGGAACAGGGCATCTAAGAAGACATCAAGAGAGTCATAGGATGCATGATTTCCGTCAGCAATGTATCCTTAATATACAAGAGGGATCACTTGTAGGCAATTTTGCATATAACCACGAAAATCATAGAAAATTACTGGTAAGATGGATAGTTCAAGATGAATTACCTTTTAGTTTATCTGAATCTTATAATTTTGAAAGATATGTTCAATTAGGCCTAAACCTGCTTATAAAAGAACTAGTAGTCGTACCTTTAGAAGAGTATCTATGACAACGTTTTAGCAATGAAACAAAGTTTAACTGAAAGCCTCTCAAATTTAAATGCTAGAATTTCTTTAACTTCTGATATTTGGTCGGCATCTGTAGGTAGTAATTATTTTATTGCTGTTACTGCTCATTATATTGATAATGATTGACAATTAAATAAACGAATTATTGCTTTTCGTGCTTTTAATTTTCCGCATTCAGGAAAATAAATTTAAATATTATTTATCAAACAGCATGCTCATATAATATTAATAATAAAAAAATCAATTACTTTTGATAATGCATCTAATAATAATTCTGCTGTTGCATTATTAAACGACTCTTTGCATCCCATTTTAGATGGATAATTATTTCATATTAGATGTGCATGTCATATATTAAATCTTTCTGCTCAATTTGGCATGAACATAATTCAAGAGGTTATTTCAAAAATTAGAAATGCAGTTTTTTTTATTCATGCTTCAAGGTCAAGACTTCAAGAATTTAAACAATTATGTGTAGATCATGGTAAACGTTTTAAAAAATTTAAACTTGATGTAATAACTCGTTGGAATAGTACCTATGCCATGATACATGATGCATATCCATATAAGAACTTATTAAGTGCTTATATTAATGAGCGTGGATTAGGATTTACATTGACTGAAGCTGATTGGCATCAAGGTAAAATTTTAGAAGATTTTTTTGTTACTTTTTATGATGCTACAAATGTTCTTCAGTATTTATTATCCAACTTCTTGTTCATTTTACAAAAAGCATATGTAATTAGTGAAAAATTTAAAGAATATAGATATCATGAAGTTTTAATGCCTATTATACATAATATGGAAACTAAATGGAATGAATATTGGAATAGGATATGTCCATTGCATAACTTAGCTGCTATTTTTGATCCTAGAGTTAAATTAAATGGTGTAATTTTTTTAATTGATCAATATTGTGAAAACATGAATCAAAATCCAGAACCTGCTAAAGATGAGGTAACACGACTTCTTAATGATATTTATGATTTATATAATGATAAAATTTATGGATCTAGAATACCTGCTCAAAGCTCTGCTTCTTCTTCTAGATCTCATTCGTCATCTATTTTTTCATACATTAGAAGACACGCACATGCTTCATCTTCTTCATCTTTAAGTAATGAATTGGAATTTTATTTACGAAACGATCTTCATTCTGCATATGATGAAGATCAAATAGAAAGTCTAGATGTATTAGCTTGGTGGAAGAGTGTTAGAAATCAATATCCTGTTATGTCTGCCATTGCACGATGTCCACAGTAGCATCGGAATCCGCTTTCAGTGCAGGTCAACGTATTTTGGACGAAAAGAGAAGTAGGATGACTGGCGAGACAGTTGAGATGCTTATCTGCTTCAAACATTGGTTGGATGCTGAGGTGAGGCTTCAAGATAAAGGTGGACATGACTTAACCAGCGAAGATGATGATGACACAAATACTACTGATGACTGATGAGTGAGTCATTTCTACTTTTATAATTATATATTTTTATTTTTTAAATTATTAAAAACTTAAAATAAGTCATCTTTATTTTTTCTTTCTATTTTTTCTCCTTAGTCCTTACTTATTGTATTATGTTCTGGAGGTCAGGCCTAGCCCCCCTCCCTTCTGTACCATTTTGATTTTAAATTAATAAACTGGTAGGGTCTATGCCAAACCCCCACCATTAAGGTGGCTTCATATTAATAAATTTTTTTATTCCTAATAATTTTTTAATTTATCAAAAAAATATTTTTTTATAAAATTTTTTTATTTGAGCCGTGCACGGCCTAGGCCCCAGATGGGCTGGGCCAATGTGCCGTGCCGGCATGGCAGGCGGGCCAGCCCAGGCCCATCATGGGCCGTGTCGTGCTGGGCCAACAGAAAAAATTTTTTGCGCCCGGCATGGTACAGTTTACTGGGCCGTGCCAGGCACGGCCCATGCCCAGTGCCGACCTCTACAAGTGGATTAACATAACAAGCCATATATATATATATATATATATATATATATATATATATATATATATATATATATATATATCAATCATCAATAATACACAAACACCTGCTACCACTACAACAAAATTTATTGTAACAACTCTTTTTTTCGATGCTAGGGGGAGCGTGGAGGATTTTTGTAGGCTGCCGATGCTTTTTGGAAGCATCGGCAAAAGAAATTATATGCCGGCGCTTTAAAAAGTATCAACATCATATTTTTATCTTTTTTTATCATATGCCGACGCTTTCTAAAGCGTTGGCATCGTTTTTTTTTTTTTTTTCCGCTGGCTGCTCCTTTTTCTTCTCTTTCCTCCTCCTCCTTCTTGTGGAAGGGACCGGCACCTCTTCCTCTGATCGGTGGCAACCATCGTGCTGATAGATTCTTTTTCCATCCTTCTTTTGTCTTCTTCACTCTAGAAGCCTTGGATTCTCTAATGGACATCAATGATAACTAAGTTCAAGGATTAAGATTAACTAGATGTTTTTTTTTGGAAAGAACTAAGCCAATGAATTTCAAAAATTTGCATCGCCTTCTTCCTCGGCTACGGCGACCTAATCAAGTCAATAAGTCCTTCACCTTCTTTCTATCTCCATGTCCATCATTCTAAGTCCTTGATTAGCTAGTAGACCAAGTTTTTTTTTTCTTTTCCACATTAAATCTCTGACTTCTTTGCTCTGTTCTCGTCCCTATTTAGAGGTGATTTCACGATTAGGAAAAGCTAGTTTTGGGCAGCTGAAATGGATCGAACACTGTTGGTCAGCAAGTAGGGTTGCCATCGGGATTGGCAAGCTTCGTCGATCAAGCTATTGGATGGTTCCTTTTAACCAGCAAAGATAAGCGAGCGTATCAATTTATTTCCTATTTTCTTTTCCGAGTCTAGATTTTATTTTTAAATAGATCTAGTTCTTAACAAGTGTCTCTACCTGCTTTCTTCACTTGAATCCCCTATCAAAAATAGAAACTCCTCTTTTTCTAAAGCGTCGCATGGGCAAGTTCATACATAGGTTCTTCGGTGTGCTCATCATCACCATCCACAAGCTGCCTTCGTCGGAGCCCAAGAAGCCCAAGACCATGGAAGACAAGGACGGCGACCTGAAGGACGAGCAGAGAAGGAGGAGGAGGAGAGAGAGGTGGCGATAACATGCTAAAAATTTTGAAAAAAAAAAATTTAGCTCGAGGAAGGGAGGGACAGAAGGCCGTGCATTTTGAAAAAAAAAATCAACTTTCCAATGGTTTTTTTATCGTCGAAAAATTTTTACCTCTCGATACTTTTCAAAAGCATCGAAAAATCTCTCCATTCTTCTTTTTCCGACGCTTTTTTGATGCTTCAAAAGCATAGGAGCATATTCTTCCGACGCTCAAAAGTGTTAGAAAAAACTTTTTTTTAGCATAGTCTCTTTTTAGATTTATTGTAGTGTACATAATAGTGTCATTATTTTGTGCACAAATATGGTATAAATACTAAAGAAATACCATAAGATTTAGGTTCCAAGTAGAAGCGGGCATATTCTCCCGATGCTCAAAAGCGTTGGAAAAAGCTTTTTTTTTTTTTTTTTTTAGCATCATGCCTTTTTAGCTTTGTAGTGTACCCAATAGTGTCATTATTTGCACAAATATGGTACAAATACCAAAGAAATACCATAAGATTTAGGTGCCAATATGATATACTTATTGATTATTTGATATTGCCAGGGGCCAGGAAATGAAAATTTTATACCTTCCTCTATTAGAGAAGATAGGGAGACTTGGAAACATTTTGTAAGCAGCACGCCAATTCATACAACCACTGGCGGCATTGTCTTAAAGTGTAACACTTTTGGTCCACATTAGTCAAGCTAGACTCAAGGCTTACACGAAATGGTAAGGGAAAAAACAATAAGGTGTGATTAGTTGTTTGTGCAGTGTGATTAACTGCTGCTACCTACTAGCTATTGTAAAGGTCTGTTTGCATGAGGGGAAAGAATGGCAATTAGACATTCTGACATGATTGTGATATTTTTTTCAACTCATAAATAAAGCAAGTTGAAGATGGCAATGGTTGCATCAAGATTTAATGGATCGTTTGCAAATGATAGGATTAAATTATCCTATCTTATATTTGATGAAGGGTTGGATAATAAAATAAAAAAGATAAATATTTTTTTAATTTTGAAGCACCGATGGCAGAAGATAAGAATAAAAAAAAGAAAATAAAGTAGTAGTTCAATAGGATGAAAATAAAGATACTTTGTTTCATGAAATAAGTTTTTCCTTTTAATAAAATTAGCCATCCTAAGGCAAAATTTTATTATTTTTATAAAAAAATAAACATAAAAAAGACTTAAAAAAATTAACACTTTTTTAATTCGATGTGCCAAACGCACCTTCGAAGATCAAACTAAATACTACAATATATACCCTAATCAAAACTTAAAAAGTAATTTTCCATTATATCAAATACTCATCATCATGCTTGAACTCTCTCATATATATCTTTATTCTTTTGTTTTTATAATTTACTAAAATTTAGCACATGCATGTATAGTTGCATGCAGATGATTATGATTTTTCTTTTCCTTTTTATTAAAAAAATACATGATGGAAACTAAGGCATTTGGGAGAAGGATAATGTAGAGTAAGAACTTTTAAAGAGTACCATTTTCAAGCAACATTCCTCTCTCTTACCCAAACCTTTTTTTTTTCTCTTGCCAAGTTCATTGGTCTTTTATAATAATTAAGACTTCATAGCGATATAGCATGATAGTTACTGCGTTCTTGTAGGATACAATTATTTTGTATATATAGCTTGATACGTATAGCTTAAAACTAATGTATCATCACATTATAATGACCACATAACATCGATATCATACTTATAACAATCATTATTTTACTTAACAATAATTTTTAATTATTAATATTAAAATAATCATTGGAATAATGGTTGTCCTAACAATGATACAATGAGAAATAATGGATATTAACAAAAAAAAAAGTGACAATCATTTCTGGAGAAAATTTTGAGAGAAAAATTTGAGAATTTGAATTAAATATTATTTTTTAGATAAAATATAGGGGCAAATAATTGCTGCTATTTGTATAGTAATTGGTCCATTTTGATTGGAACCATAAAAACAACAACAGTTATATTTTCATATTTTTGAAATTTTATAATATAATGGTAGTGGCTGAAGCTGTTACCGTGACTGTTATAATGGCTATGGTGTGGGAATTTTTTTTTTTTTTTGTACAATATGAGTCAAACCCAAATTGTATTTTTTTTTTAAACAATGCTGATGCCAATTGTAAAATTTACAATTGTTTTTTTCTTGTTTTTATTTTATTGAGGCAGTATCTGACAGCTAATTGTATCTTCTTATTCTGAGCAACTAAAGTCGATAGATTTTAAAGCAAAGGGCAAAGTTCCATCAACTTTGATGAGAATAATCATTTAGGATAAAGGGTTTCTTAGGATCCGTGGTGGTTCTTGTTCCATCCACTGCCTTTTGCCGGCCATTTTTTTTTCAGGTGCCACCAACCTTTTTTTTTTTTTTTTTTGGTACAACTGAATGATTATACTAATTTAGTACGAATCAATATAGATACATCGAAATACAAAATTTACTGCAAAATGATAGGATAGGGATCATTCAGTCTCCATATCCAATAATCAGCATGCTGAGCCATTGAAGTCGCCACCCAGTCAGTCACCGAATTGGCTTCACGGTATATGTGACGTATCTAGACAGTATCAACTTTCTGCAAGATAGACCATATGTCCCTGAGAATAAGGTTAGTGGGGGCTTTGAAAAAATTTTCCTTTCTCAGCCACCAAATAACTGTCATCGAATCACCCTCAATCATGAATCTATAAGCATGAAGAATCTGAGAGGCATAAGAAATACAACCTTTCAATATTCTTCTCTTCTCAAGGAAGGATGGTGGGTGATATTTCATTTTTAGGCTACAATATGTTAATATTTGGTATATAAAATTTAAGATTAGTATAAATTATAATAATTTAATTTTCATCTAAAAAATAGATATATATTTAACTTTCATATAATTATTTAAAAATACTTAACTATAATTTAAGAATGTTTAAATAATATAAATATATGATAAGCTTGTAGGATGGGTGTAAAGTATTTTTTTTCATTCTATCGTATTTATTTATAAGGGTAGAACTTTTTTATTTTCATTCCTTCCGTTTTTCAATTTTGCTTATTTGGGATGAATCTCCATGTGTATTGAAAAAAAAAAAACCCTAATTACGAAAACAAAAGTAAAGGAGAGGTACTATAGTACTCTTATTTAAGAGTTTTTTAAGTAAAAAATAAAGGATTCAAGATAATTTTTAATATTCTCTTAAACTTTTGAACAATAATAATTTTTCAACTATTAAATCAAGTGGTTTGTCAAAGTTTATTTTAATTTTTTATATTTAATCAAGTACAAAACCCTCTTTCCTGTGAACTTGCAAACAACAAAAGATTTTAGCTTTGTCTTTATTTTTCCTTTATTATTATTATTTTATTTCATTTTTTTCACGGATCTAGACCCATGTTTTTGTAGGTGTTGAGTTTCTGTTTGCAGGAATGCTGTTTTGTATTCGATGGTATGCAGCTGATGGGACGACGGTGGGAGACTCCGTAACGGACCTCTCCGCAAATGGTTCCATTCCGGCTCGTTCTTATCCTTCCAAATGTCCGTTTCTTTCATCATCCGACATCGTCATAAGATCGTACACAATCCACCATTGAATATTAACTAATATTAAAAATGGACCGTAGATCGAGCAACCTCATATAAAAACTCTATGCGAACGTTCTCTTTGGCATGGCGACGTTGTTTTAAAGCGAGGTGTCCGGCAATGGGCGCCCTCGTATCTTCTCGAGTTTCCTTCCCTCTTCGGTCGGAGACATGGCGACGGAGGCGGCGGCGACGACGGAGGCGGCGGCGGAGCAGAAGACGGTGATGGTGGTGGGAATCGACGACAGCGAGCGTAGCTACTACGCCTTGGAGTGGACCATCGAGCACTTCTTCTCCGCCAAAGTTCGCGGCCCGATCCCGCCCTTTAGTCTTGTCATCGTCCACGCTAAGCCCTCTCCCTCCTCTGTCGTCGCCCTCTCCGGCCCTGGTACTCTTCATGGATCCGTAGTTTTTTTTTCCCTAGCTTTTCGGTTTTTGACGCTCGAGAGGTGGGGATTTTGTAAAAATCGGTTCTTTTGGGTGCAGGGGCGGCGGACGTGCTGCCATACGTGGAATCGGATCTCCGGAAGACCTCGGCGAGGGTCGTGGAGCAGGCTAGGGAGCTCTGCCGGGCCAAATCGGTAATCTTTAGAGCATGGTGCTTCAGTACTCGATTTGCTTAGTAGCGTCTGGTTTGGAATCTGGTTGCTTTTTTTTCCGCCTCTTTTTGGGTTGTTGATTTACCGTAGAAATCTCGAAGCTTGAAACAAATTGGACTAAATTTGGAACAGGGGATGAGGATTTGTGTTTTATTTTTTGATGGCCATTTGTTAATTTGATCCAGAGTGGATTGTAATTTCCTTGTAAGAAAGAGCAAGTTCTGCGGGATAAAAATTAATAATTTTATTTCCCTGTAGAATTAATGGGATCACCAACGAATAAAATTTAATATCAAAATTTAAAAAATTCTTGTTCTAGATTGATTTATTTCCTGGAACAATATTTAGTTTCCTGTTTGGAAAAAATACTAGGATATCCATTTGTCACATATTTAGATTATAGTCAGAGTCTTTAGCTACTGGCATTAGAATTACCTTGATTTTGGTGAAGTTTTTGTTTATCTAAAATATAGTATAAATCCACTTTTATAATACTACACATCGTATATCCCTTTCTTGCCTCATCGTAAGTTGGAGAAAGTTTGATATGGAAAGAGGCTCTTTGATTCTTTGCACTTGTCATGGATACTATTAAAGAAGCTCTTTAATTCTCCAACGATATTGCTTAATAGGCTTGTTCCCTTCTTCTATGAGTATTTCCGCTATTTCTTCTTCTCATGTTACTTTCTTATTGTATTCTTCCCTCTGTCTCGTTTCTTTTTCTTTGCTAGCGTATCTTGTACATTTCATGATGGGTTTTGTTCACATTATACTAAGTGTGCATATCTTGGATGAGAGTCCCGGACTTTCTCACGGCGTTTCTCACAACGAAAAAAAATTATTACAAAGTGCCGCAGCGCTCCGATGAATCGATGCATCTCAGACCGCAGTGCTTGGTTTTAAAAATACATTCCAAAATTTTTTTAAATATTATCTACGATCAAGGATTCCCAAAAAATTATCCTTCATCTCCCTTTTTTTTTTTTTTTTTTCAAATTCTCAACAATCTCAAACGTTATCTGAATGAAGACTGAGACTACCATGTCCACCATCAAACTCATGAACCAAGACCTTATGAGATTGGATCATTTTGATGGTACCAATTTCACACGGTAGCAAGACAAACTCAAGTTCTTATTCATAGCGTTAAAGATCTTATATGTGTTCGATCCGGATTTGGCATCTATTTTTGAGCCCACCGTCGAGGATTCCGATGAAGTCAAGGCTGAAAGAAAGAAGAGGCATGAAGATGAACTCATATGCCGTGGCCACATCCTCAACGCATTGTCGGATCGTCTTTACGACCTCTACACCAACACTCAATCTTTGCGGAAGATTTGAAACGTGCTTGAATTCAAGTATAAGGCCGAGAAAGAAGGTACTAAAAAATTTATCATCTTTAAGTACTTTGATTTCAAGATGAATGATGAGAAAGCAATTCTTGCACAAGTGCATGGGTTTTAAATTATTGTCAACAAATTGGTGGTGGTGAAGATAGAGGTTCCTGAACCTTTTCAAGTAAGTGCAATTATTGTAAAGTTGCCATCATCTTGGAATGGATTCAGAAAGAAACTTTTTCACAACTTCGAAGATTATTCCTTAGAACAATTGTAAAAACACCTTCGAATCGAGGAGGAATCGAGGGTGCGTGAAAAGATTAAAAAAGTGGATTTTGATACTTCGAAGGCAAATGCTACGAGCAATCCCAAGAAGTCCAAGAAAATGAAAGAGAACAAACTCGGTCCTAAAAGGGATCAAGATAAGTTCAAGAAATCCAACAAAAACAAGCTCAATGTGAGTTGCGTTGTATATGGCAAACATGGGCACTTTGCTCGTGATTGCAGGCATCGAAAAGGGCAAATTAATAAGGCAAATACAACCGAAGTAGACGATGAGATCGTCGACATCGTGAGCGAAGTCATGGTGGTTAGAGGCAAGGTTCTCAGTTGATGGTATGATACTTGTGGCACCGTCCATGTTTCTAAGTCACTTTCAATACTTATGTGGATATCACCAATGGACAAAAAATTCAAATAGGCAATAAAGGTTGGTCCAAGATGCTTAGGAAAGAAAACGTGGATCTTCACTTCATATTCGGCAAGATGATCACTTTAATTAATGTGCTGTATGTGCCGGATATGAATAGGAATCTTGTTAGTAGGGATTTATTGGGTAAATCAGGGATTAAAAGTGTATTTGAGTCAAAAAAACTTATACTATCCCGCAATGGTGTTTTTATTTGAAAAAAGCTTTTATTGATGGAATGGTCAAGCTTTGTATTGTTGATAATAATAATAATAATAATAATAATAGTGTGTGTTTGCTTATATTGATAATTTCGTTACTTTATGGCATGGTGGATTAGCACATATTGGTATTAGCACTATAAAAGATTAATTAAATATGGCATGATTTCTTGAAATGTTAATAAGTTTAATAAATGTGAAATTTGCATTAAATCAAAGATGACTAAGAAGTCATTTCATAGTGTAGAGAGAAATACTAATTTGCTAAAACTTGTGCATATTGATATTTGTGAGTTAAATGGTATGTTAATTAAAGGTGGTAATAGATATTTCATTACTTTTATTAATGATTCTTTAGATATACATATATTTACTTAAGCACAAAGATGAGGCTTTCCATGCTTTTAAAGTTTATAAAGTAGAAGTTGAAAATTAATTAGGTAAAAATATTAAAATCCTTAGAAGTGATAGGAGTGGAGAATATTTTTCTAGTGATTTTAATGTGTTTTATGAACAAAATGGAATTATACCATGCACATCCGAACAAAATGAGTTAGCAGAACGTAAAAATAGAATATTTCTAGAAATGATAAATGCCATATTGTTGCATGCTGAGTTGTCTTTTAATTTGTGGGGGTGAAGCATTATTATCTGCATGTTATATTCTTAATAGAATTCTTACTAAAAAGAATAAGACCTCTTCATATGAGTTGTGAAAAGGCAGAAAGCCTAATATAGGCTATTTTAAATTGTAGGGGTATCTTGCTTATTGCAAGAACATCGATCCTAAAAGGACCAAGTTGGATCCTCGTGGAATTAAGTGCACTTTTGTAGGATATGCTACAAATAGCAAAGCCTATAAACTTCTTAATTTAGAGTCTAATGTGATAATAAAATCTAGAGATGTGGAGTTTTTTAAGAATTTGATCACTTTCGGAAAGAATTCTCAAAGTCCCACAAATAAAGATTCTCGCGAGGAGAATACTTCAAAGGTTGTTGAAGAAGAACAACCGGAATTTCGGAAAAGTAATAGAATTTGAAAAGTTAAGGATTTAGGATCCGAAGAGATAGATTCTGAACTCATTTCTTTCTATTTGGTAGAATAAAGTCGAGAGAATTTTATACGTAAGGTACCTATTGTTCTTCAAGTGAAAGACGATCCTAAAACTTTTAAGGAAGCAATGGCTTCGAGAGATTCTGCCTTTTGAAAGGAAGCTATTCAAGATGATATAGATTCTATTATGTCAAACCACACTTGGGAGCTTATCAATATACCCAAAGGGTCTAAGCCTATTGGTTGTAAATGGGTGTTTAAGAAGAAGTATCATAATGATGGTACTTTAAATACCTACAAGGCTAGACTAGTAGCTAAAGGTTTCCAACAAAAAGAAAGAATTGACTATTTTGATATATGCATCTGCAGCTAGAATAACAACAATTAGAGTATTGTTTGCATTGGTTTCTTGTACAATCTTTATGTTCATCAAATGGATGTCAAAACGGCATTCCTACATGGTGATCTCGATGAGATCTACATGGAACAACCAGAGGGTTTTGTTCTAGCAGGTAATGAACATAAAGTGTGCAAGCTTGTTAAATCCTTGTATGGATTGAAACAAGCGCCCAAACAATGGCATGAGAAGTTTGACTCTGTCATACTTTCAAATGGATTTGTTCACAACGTTTATGACAAGTGTTTATATACTAAAGTGCATAGTAATTTTGTGGTATATGTGTGCCTTTATGTTGATGATATGTTGATCATTAGCAATGAAATGAAAGGCATACAAGAAATGAAGAGGTTTCTATCATCCACTTTCAAGATAAAAGATCTTGGACAAGTTGACACTATTTTGGGCATCAAAGTGAAAAAATAGTAGAGGTTTTGAACTTGATCAATCACATTATGTTGAGAAAGTGTTACACAAGTTCAAACATTTGAAGTTCAAAAAAGTGAACACCCCGTTCTATCTAAGTCTTAAGCTTGAAAAGAATAGTGAACAAGCCGTGGTTCAACTTGAATATGTAAGTGCTATTGGTTGTCTAATGTATTTGATGCAATACACTAGACCCGATATAACATAACATTTTGCAGTCAGTAAGTTGAGTAGGTTTACTAGCAATTCGAGTGTGGAGCATTGAAAGGCTATTAGTAGAGTCTTTGGTTATCTTTTGAAAACCAAAAAGCTAGGCCTACAATACTCTAAATTTTTAGCTGTTTTGGAAGGATATACCGATGCAAGTTGGATATCGAGTGTAAAAGATAGTAAATCTACTACTGATTGGGTGTTTACACTAGCGGGTGGTGCAATATCTTGAAAATCCAAGAAACAAACTTGCATTACACACTCAACAATGGAGTCAAAGTTTGTGGCTCTAGCTTCAGCAGGACATGAGGCTAAGTGGTAAAGGGATCTTCTATTAAAAATTTCATTGGCTTGTGAGAATATTTCAACCGTATCGATACATTGTGATAACGAAGCCACTTTAGCCAGAACATACAACGAAGTGTACAATAAAAAGTCTAGACACATTAGTCTAAGATATAAGTATGTGACAAAATTAATCAGGGATGGAATAATTTCTCTCACTTTTGTGCGATCAAGCTATAATCTAGCTGATCCACTTACTAAACCTTTACAAGAGATTTAGTGAAGACGATTTACAGAGGGATGGGTCTAAAACTCCTTGAGTAAAAGTCTACCAATGATGGTAACCCAACCTAATACTATGAAATGACTAGTCTTAGGTTCAATGGGTAACAACAAGTCATTGATAAGTGGATTGTAGCTGCATTTAGTGTATAGTGTTGACTGTTACAAGTTAGAGGGTTGAGCTTTTACACTCTTAATGAAGTTCAATTATATGGACAAGTATATGTTGTAACAGAGATACTGAAAGAACTTTACCTATGTGAACCTTGAGATGGTGTCGTCTCAAGTGAGAGTTAGAGTTTCTTTTATGAAAAGGTTCATGAACAGGACAAGCACATGGTCATAAATTGTGCTGAGTGAGTGGTGCAAGCAAAGAACTCTAAGGAGTGTGTGTGGAGTGTCATCGGTCTTGACACAAGGGATAACGGCTCAAAGCTCCCATACTACCGGCGATTTCGTTAAGACTTTATGATGCTTTCACTAAGGTTAGGTTCAAATCAAAAGATACCTAACTGTATTAACGCTTCTTTAGTCTATTCTGGATTGTACTTAGCCCAATGCGACCAAGTGGGGGAATGATGGGTTTTGTTCATATTAAACTAAGTGTGCATGTCTCGGGTGAGAGTCGCGGACTCTCTCACAGTGTTTCTCACAACGAAAAAAAAAATTATTACGAAGCGTCGTGGCGCTCTGATGAATCGACGCATCTCAGACCACAGCGCTTAGTTTTAAAAACATGTTCCAGAAAATCTTTAAATATTGCCTACGATCAAGGGTTCATTAATGCTTTATGCATTCTTGATCAAGGCTCGTTAAATCCTGCAAACATATTTGTAGTTGGCTCAAAAAGCATTCCATAGAGCACAAATAAAGTTTGAGGACAGCGATTCAATCGTGTTCAAGCTTCAGTTCTTATCCTTATCTCTCTCTCTCTCTCTCTCTCTCTCCTTTTTTTCAAATTCTCAACATTTCATTCGCTTAGTCAAAGTAGTTAGGCTATCCGTTTCTTTTCTAAAAACAAAAACAAAATAGAAGAATAACTGGACCACTAATTAGTCTGGTTCCGGGTTGTAGACAGTTAGGCTTTCATCACTTTCTTAGTCAGCTTATTATCCAGTTGAGTCATCCACTTAAATAGAATAGTGATCTCTCTCCTTCACAGTGATCCAGAAGTGAGTCAACAGCCTAACAAATACACTACTTATCCACATCTGAAGTGAAAAAGAGAAGGTCAAGCATTTTTACGGTATTAGTTGGGGTTTCTAACTGCATGACATACTAGGACTTAAGTTGGACTTGTTGCTGAAGAGAAAGGAGCACTAAGATGAAAAACCTATGGGAATCTAGCTTCTTCCTTAATAAACGGAGATTTCCATTGAGAGACAATGCTAAATTTTGATGGGTGAAGACCAGGCAGGCTAGGAAGTAAAGCTAACCTAAGCAACATAAGATTTTTATAATTGAACCAGTTAAAACTGGATGAACAAGCTGATATTTATTGACCTGATGACCCGTTGTGAGCAGGTATAACTGAGCTGATTTTTTTTTCCCATATCCTTTAAAGTTACTTTTTAACCAATATAAGTTGAATATCGTCATTACTAGGGGCTTCTTCATTTTTTAGGCTTAAATCCCCCTTTTTTCTCTCTCTCTTTTTTAGCCAATTTGACTCTCTCTGATCTCTTTCTTGGTAACCGATATAGAGGATTTCAAGTATCATTATTTTTTTAGAAATTTGAGATTAGTTTCAATTATTAGTGTGGATATTATTTTCTATTGTAGTTTACATAACTTAGTTTTAAAGATTTGAATTTTAAAGCTACCAAATTAGTTGAATTTTACATAGAAATTGTCTTTATTTATTATTACAGATAATATTTTTTATTTTAATTATATTTGAATTATTCGTGTTGTTCAGTCATCGATCCACTGGTTGGACCATCGAACCATTGACTTGTGCTAGTTCATGTTCAACATGGGCTGATGTGGTGTACTTATGTTCCCCTCCAAAGAGAAAACCCAAGAAGATAAAAGTAAACAGGTTACTGAATTTAGATAAAACTTAATAGCTGTGAACTTTGACATTAATTAAGCAATAAAATGTTTGAAGTACTCAAAGAATAGAGTCCAACATTTGCTTTCTTGTGTCTAGAGCTCCATGTGAATGTTCAAATGATACACCTAAAGTGTTTGTAGACATTTGCTTTAAAGAACATAAATTCGCTGGTTTCCTAATGTGACCTGTTCTTGTTTTGCATCTTGGGGAATCTAGGAGTTTGAATGTTTATATTAGCTTTCTTGAATTGAAATGAAATGAGCTGATGTTGATTTTCTAGCTGTATTATCTTCCTTATTTGTTTGTCCTGACTGCAGGTTAGTGCACTGGTTGAGATTATTGAAGGAGATGCTAGGAATGTTCTCTGTGAGGCAGTAGAAAAGCACCATGCTGATATGTTGGTTGTAGGCAGCCATGGCTATGGAGCTATAAAAAGGTAGGATTCTTTCATCTAACTCTGTTTTTTTGATTTTATGGGAAGTCCAAGAAATGTCATGTACTCGGAGCATCAATCATTGTCAATTAGAAGTTCATGATGTGAGAATCCTGGCAGTACCCTGATAGAAATTCTTCATGTATTATATGGCTATTATGATAGAGCATCTACTTAGGAAATGCAGAGCTACAAGTATTTAGCTGTTATGGAATTCTTTGAGTTCTAACCATATTATGACTAATAATTGCATTCTGCTGTGGGATATCTTCTGACACGAAA
The DNA here is from genome assembly GCA_900491605.1 of Calamus simplicifolius. NCBI lineage: Eukaryota > Viridiplantae > Streptophyta > Magnoliopsida > Arecales > Arecaceae > Calamus > Calamus simplicifolius. The sequence continues at coordinate 418,984 of UESW01004261.1, forward strand.
ATTTTATAACAGCATTTCTTTAAACTCTACTCAAATTATTACAGTATGATTGATCCGCTAATTAGAAAATAACATAAATGCTGAGGTAGCCTTAAGTTCTCAGGGTCTAACAACATGAGAGCATTATGACTAACTTGACTATTGAGGATCTTCTTAATCTAAAAGTTCTTAAATCAGTTTGGTAGATTTGAATCATTTGATCATTTCTATGAATGTTTTGCTGATTTCTAAGGGTATCAAGTCTGATCCTAAGGTAGTTTGGTTTAAGAATCAGACTTTTCATGATTCCTAGTTGCTGTGCAGAAGAGTTTCAAATAATTGTGGAGTTCGTGGTCCTTAAAAAGAAGTAGAAAGGAAAAGCATGGTGGTTGGAAAGGAGACTAGATATTGTTCAATCATTTTTGTGACTGATGGTCTAGATGTCTTCTTTTAACTTTCTTTGTAATTTCTTTCTTCTTATTATGACTTTTATGAGCTGGATAGGTGGTCATCTTGCTCGTGCAACTCATTAGGTCATAACATGTTAATCTGACCACGTAGTGTCATGACTTTGGTACTCTGCATCTTTTAACTTTCTTTGTAATTTCTTTCTTCTTATTATGACTTTTATGAGCTGGATAGGTGGTCATCTTGCTCGTGCAACTCATTAGGTCATAACATGTTAATCTGACCACGTAGTGTCATGACTTTGGTACTCTGCATCTTATCATCTAGTTGCCTTTGAACAAGTAGTTAATTACATCCATGGCTGTAAATGGGTTAGATCTACCCATGGCCCAACCTGATCTGTATTTTAAAGTTTGGGTTCAAAAATTGGACCTGATTTAATTTCGAGTTAGGTCCGAGTCTTGTATTTTTAGACTCGGTTTGTATATTATCCAAATTTAATTTGTATCAATAAGAACTAGACTTGACTTGAACTCAATCCAACCCAACTCATAAATCTGAATTATATAAATTTCATTTTTCTTTTACTTCAATTATCTTTACTAATTCATTGAATAAACTCTCATGCAAACTAATTCCTCTTTTCATTTTAACAAATACATTTCCTTTCATCTATTTTCACTTAATATCATTACAAATTATGATTGCGCGCACACACATGTGCAATCATAATTTGTAAACTTAAGAACAATCAATTATTTGAATGGAATTAAAAGTTTATGTATGAAAATTTAAGTTAAAGTTGGCTATTTTTAGTCTTATTTATTTTTCTTAAATAACTCTGTATCTAATTATTAACTATTAGATTTTAGCTACAAAATAATAGTTAGATGTTTGACTTAATTGCAAATCTAACTTGATCTAGTTCTGATCGGAACCCAAATATTTCAAGTTGGATTTAGGTGATGCTTGACCCCAAACAAGCCCAAATGTACTTTGTCTTTAAAATCCTTTCAATGAACTCAACTTGTTTGGCAAATGGGTTGGGTTCGGTCAAAAATCATGACCCGAATATGAAACTGGGTTAGTTGGGGTCAAGCATGACCCGATCTGACCCATTTGCAGACCTAATTATGTCATCATAAGAAGCAAAGAGTTATTTCGACATATTGGAAATATGGCATAGGGTGGTTAAAGATTTGGAGCGATGTGACTATCCACAGCAAATCATGGGGAGACTAGTAATTGTATCCTATGTTACTCGGCATGTTCATTGAAAAAAATTGTGGCAATGCCAATGGCATATCAAAGTGGGCATAACTTGTGTAAGGGAAAATTTATGGTAAGCCCTTATTTATGTGAGACTACTGGGCAAATTTACTATTTCAGAACTCCAATATGTATGTCAGCTTGTTTTTCTGATTATTTATTTTGCATCTGATGTACAAGGATGCCCAAGTTAGCTTGCTTTTTGCAGTCTCAAGTAACTAGCTCCCTTCGAAGCGGATGCCTGTGTTTTAGATGTTTTCAGTTTCTTGCCTTCTATTGATTTGAGACTACCGTTAATGTCTGTAACCTTTGCTGCATTTTTTTTTTTTTTTGTCTACTTTGTATCGTCTTCATTGCTCTACATTGTGAATACACAGCATTGCTGGTATTATTGTTGCTCTGTAAAATTTTCTTGTCACCAAGGTTTGTGCCAGTCATCTGAAACACAAGATACATTTTCATTCATCCACCTGAAGATCTTTTAGCTGTGGTTTTATCTATCTTCTTGTTCTCTTGCACCTCATATCCTAAACATTGAAATTGATCTCTCTGTGGTGTCTCTTAGCCAGCAATCTTTGTTGGTCATCATTTTCATTTCCATGTACATTGTTGTGTTCTCACTCTAGCAATTTTTAAGCCTTATCCTAGACATTCTTGCAAATTTATTAACATGATAACCATTTCCTTTTTCCATCAATCAACACCTATGTCATTTACAAAGCTGACCCACCATGGTACCTATGGATGTTAGTAGTGTGTTACTGCCATAATCATGTAAAGAGATGCAGGCATAGAAATGATACAACTGGATATGCCAGGACACAGGGCAAGGAGGCTTTCACAACTACGTCCTTTCATACTTTAGCTTTGTTCAAACTTAGCATGGAACCCAAGTCTCCTCAAAGGGAAAGTCTTCTCTTGCGAATTAAATGGAATCCAATTGACTTGAGATCAATGGAGTTTTAGGAGCATGTCCAGATTTACAGGGAAAAATGGTAGGGGAGTCGTCATATTTCTTATTCAATTCCTGAAATGAATGGTTTGTGTTGTTTGGTTTCATGTTTGGAACCTTTTATCTTAGAGTCGTTAAACTATATTAATGTTACTTGTTTTGTTAATAAATATGTCAAACCTTAGTAAAATTCAGTAATTATACAATATAAAATTTTATTTTGAGAATTGAAAAAAGAAAGTAGTTAATTGCTATAAAGTGCTTTAAACTGCAAATGATAAAACTGCTGGTTGCCTGTTTTAAATGTGGCATCTGTTCTGACTTTCCCTGTAGCTTCATAGGGAAGTTAGAACTGTCATTTTCTGACAGAGAACAATAAAGAATAAATGAACTTATCTGCATGACAATTTTCTTTGATACAAATGAGTGATCATGGACTTATCGCAACAAAGCCTTCACAACACAAGGTTTCATCAAGTGCAGTTTTGTGGTAGATCAAATTGTCAAAATTAAAAATCATTCTTCAAAAAGGGAAAAGAAAGGGGAAACAAGGTAGAGAAAATGCTGCAATATTCCTTTTAATGTGTTTGTGCGGCTAACATTTGATTGCCTCTGAACTTTGCAGGGCGGTTTTGGGTAGTGTGAGTGATTACTGTGCTCATCATGCTCACTGCACTGTGATGATAGTGAAGAAGCCCAAGTCCAAGCACCACTAAGTGATTTAAATGACAAACTTGTGTCCAACAAAGTTCCAACATAACTGCAGTTTACGTAAGTACGAGCTTTCCATTGTATCTGATGGTTGCTTCTGTGATGTTCGTCATATATGTAGCGGTGATTGTTAAGTGAATCAAAGTGGTACATCGTTGGGTCCCTTGTTCTTAAATTTTCCCTTATATTAAACATCGTACTTGTTGTTCATGAACTTGGTGCTTGTTATGCTGGAAAAATGGCGCTTTGCCCCCAATGAACGTGGTGGTTGTGCGCATGAAAGAGGAGCCCCCCTAGCGTTGTTGTGTGTTTATCATAGGCGAAGTGGTCCAAGTGACACTCAAACCTAACCTTTATCTAAACCAACAATAAACAAAGCCATCTACCAGATAAACTAACAGATCCAACCTCATCAATTTCGCCCACTGCTTTTGTTTGTTTGTTTCTTTGATGGAAGAAGAGTATCTGGCAAAGTTTTGTTTTTTGTTTAATGCATGAGCAGCGAACAGCTTTTGGTATGCCATGATCATCAGGAACCGACGTTAAATCCATGTCAATGGATTTCAATATCACTTTGTTATACCAAAATAATTCTAGATATATTTTGTAACTGCTATTATACTTTATCTTTATTTTATATTATTTATAATATTATAATATATTATTATAGTAAAATATAGGTTAAACTACAGTATTAATACTCGAATTTAGAGGGTTATATCACTTTAATTTCTGAATTTTAAAAAGTTTTAAAAGTGATCTTAAATTTTACTTTTTTTTTTTTTTTTTTTTTGTTTTGCTTTGTTCCTTATCATTAAATAGAAGATGTTGTTTAATTTTATCATACTAGACACACATATGGCATTCAAATAATAAAATAAAATTTATAATTTATAATTAATTTGTTAATTTATTAACTTAATATTTATTAATTTTTTTAAAAAAAATTTTTTCTCTTCTTTTACGCTGCTCCTCTCCACCTTCCGTGTCTTCCTTCGTCCATCCCATCCTTTGCCTTCATCACGGTTCATTCTACTTTTCTTGTGAAATTCTTCACCCATAATAATAAAAAGTGAGAAACAAATGAGGAATATTGAAAGCTTTCCGTCCTTCACCTTCATGAGGATGAAGGTCGCTAGGAAGGAAGAAGGTGAGGAATGGACCCTTCCTCCCCTTCGTCCCTCATGCAGAAGGGGAGGGGGTTGCCTCAACCCCTTAAGCCTCCCTCCCTCACATAGGAGGGGATGGGGACCAAGGGGAGGAGGAATTGAGGGATGGACCCCCTTCCCCTCCTTCCCTCCTGCATGAGGGACAAAAGGGAAAAGAGGGTTGAGAGACAACCCCACCCCCTTCTCTCACGCAAGAGGAGAGGGGAGGGATGGACCTCCCTCCGTCCGCAAGTGGGTGAAAGGATTGAAGGACCTCCACTTTGTCCCTTATGTCCGTGAGTCCCTCATGCTCGTGAGAGAGAAGGCCAGGGTGTGAGGGACAAAGAAAAAATGCTATCGAAAGGAAAAGGAATGCGACTAGGGGTGCAACTTGGGTCGGGTTCAACCCGAATCTGGTCCGCCGAACCTGATTTACAGCAATGTTTAAATTCATGTTGGTCCAACCCGAACTCGAAAGATTCGGGTTTAACCCAGTTCGATTTGTAATTGATACGGGTTAGGGTTGACCGCAATCCGAACCCGAGATAATCTGAATCCGAGGGTTATCCAAACAAGGGTAGCTTGTCAGCACTAAATTTTAAGGGCGTTGAAGGCATCAACATGGTCGGACAAGATGGCCAACTTGAGGGCGAGAAGGACAAGGACGTCGGTCGCAGGCAAGAAAAAGAACAAACAGAAAGGCAGACCAGCCGCATATTTTGTTTCACTTCTTACCTTCTTCCACTTCTTACCTTCTTCTCTTCTTTGTTTACGACACCTCCTCCTCTTTTTTGTTTCATATAAGATTTTTTTAATACAATGTTAAAGCCTCGAGTCCAGCTTATGCATTCAACAAGGAATTTTGCTTTCCGTCTTTGGAATCCATAATTCGGTGTTTATTTACTTTAAAAAAGTATTTTATTTTATTTTATTCTCATCAACCCAATTCCAACCCGAAACTCAATCCGAACCCGATTTTTAAAAATAGGGTTAAGGTTGAGGTTTTACAAATAGGGTTAGGGTTGATATTTTACAAATAGGGTTAGGGTTGAGGAAAACCCGAGTTTCATGAGCTCGAGTTGCACCTCTAGATGCGAGCAACGATGAAAGGTGGGAGCAGTTGTGGGGAAGGAGAGAGAAAGAGTTTTTTTATAGATTATTAGATATTGAATTAATAGGTTAATGAATTAATTATAAATTATAAATTTAATTTTGTTAGCCATGTAGGGTAAACTTGAACGGCATCTTTCCTAGTTAACGATAAGGATAAAGTAAAAAAAAAAAAATTAAGGATCATTCTTGTATTTTTTTTTTAAAATTAAAATAATATAATCCCCTAAATTTGAGCATCAATGCTATAATTTAGCCTTAAATATATAATACAAACCGTTGAGAAAGGAATTGGAAGCTTTCCTTGTTACTTTTAAGTCCAAAACGTCACTAGGGACTGAAGGAAAAAGAGAAGCCCTAGCGATTACAAAAGGTCACTAGGGATTGGAAGAGCTTGGTCAAAATTTCGGTAATTCTACAAAAGTCTCTTTGTTAGGAGGTAAAAAATATTATTATAATATAATTTTCTAATATTATTTTGAATGCCGGGTATCGTTTTCAGTTGAATTGCATTTTAATCTTGAAATCTTAATCTTTCTAATCTTAATTGAAGGACACCATTCTGAAAAATTGGTTTGGATGGTAATTTTTAGTAGTAGTAGTAGTTATGCAATCAATCATGATGGTTGTATCACTTTCATCTAAACCATCTTAAATTAATTTATATCTTATTATACGTATAGGGAGGGAAGACCCTCTAATTTATTATAGAGAATTATTAACAAAGGATATAAAAGCTATTTACAAAGGAGAGAACTGAATTTGCATGGGGAGAGAGACTTAGAGAAAAAGAAGCTAAAAGACCTGAAAATTTTCTTGAATTCTGTAATCCCTCCAAGAACCACATATGATCCATTTTGAGGTAAGGAGGTGATATGGACCTACGGAGAGTTTCAGGCATGAATCCATAAGGAGCTCTAATTCTAACAGACTACAAATAGCTTTGTAGAAAGATCAAACAAAATACTCTTCCATTGACCGCCGTGATAAATACAATGCTTGCCAAATTAGAAGATCATTCTGATATAGATCTGATCCATATCAAACATAAATAAATAAAAAGACTAGAAAAAGAGCACCTAATTTGATTTGAAAAATTAATCACTTCCTTTCTTTGAATAACACTATTTATCCAAGGGATCCGCTTTGATAAACATAATCCCATGACGATAATCCAAAGAAAATTGAACCACGAGTCCAGAACCGTCATTGCAGGTTCACATAAAATACCAAATCTTATACATTAAAAAAAAAGAAGTTAACGCATACATCAATGCATCAACTTCCCTGATAACCGACTTCTTCCACTGCGAGTCCGGTAGACAACAGACATTAACGCATAATTACTTGTACATGATCATATGCTTTATCCGTGCAATATGAAAATTCGACGAAATAATAATGAAAAGAAGCTAACCGATAAACTAAATAGTAATTTATTTCTTAATCAAATTGATAACACCACCAAAACCAAAAGATCAACTAAATATTTCAAAGCAAAAAACCAGATCCTCAATCACATTAAGAAGGAAAGGCACTGCTTCTTCTTAAGTCCCACTCATCCCACTCAAAATGGCACTCAAAACACAAATAATAATAAATAAGCTTCAGTTACAGCACATCCCCATGTAGAGAACGAGTATAAATTTAGCACTTGACCTCCTTCAAGCCATAGGCAAAATATAAGAATGTTGGATCGGTTGCACCATCTTTGTAGTATGCAAAGACAATGCTGCCATCATCATGCATGCTCTCACCCACGAAACTGCCAGAAATAACGATCCATGTGAGCAGACAGTCAAATAAACACACAATACACAATATAATGGGCTGAGTTAAAATCCATGACAACATGAAATAGTATGCACTGAATTTCCATGAGCGTAATTTTATAGGTTAACAGATAGTCAATCAAATTTTTGCAGCAAGAAACCCAAGCGAAGAGGGCATTCAACCTTTGTGAATCACCCATATGGCACCTAGAGTAAAATCTATATGGAAATTTGAGCTTTTCAACTTACAACCAGGATTTACCATGGGCAAGGCGCACACCCTTCTGAGTCACCTATCTAATTACAGTATATTGGGTAAAGTGTTATTTTAACCCATGATGAATACAAAGCAGTAAAGAAATCTGGATTTGGTTTGCAACAAAACAACACGATATACAGAATTAAACTAAATAACAGTTGTTCCATAGAAGAAACCAACAAAAAACAAAGAGATTACAGTTTAGTAATGTTCCCCGTTCTATAGTAATAAGATAGCAAATAAGTACTGTATAAAAATAATTAATAGATCTTAATATGCAATATATGAATCAATTCTGAAAAATGATCAAACACTAGTTCATTAATACACTTACAATTGCAGGTCACTAAGCTTTGAAAGCAAAACCTTGGTGGCTGCCTCAATGTGTTTCTTAAATAGCTCCTGCTTCTCGGCATCCAATTTAGGTGTCAAATTTTTAATATACCGCTTCATGAAGGTCACAAATTGTTTCTTATCAAATGCTGGTTGCTCCTGTTAAATTAAAGAGACAATACAACAATAGAGAAGCAACTGTTACACAAATAATCTACATATCAAGACTAGAACTAAACAAATATTCTTAACCGAAAAGAGTACTGACCTGAAGCCGAAAGGTGTCCACAATATCAACCACCTTAACAGCCTGGTCATTGACTCCTTCATCTTCACCACCACCTTCGGCGGAAGGGTTTGCACCAATGTCCACATCAATTGCCCCTTGAACGACCCACTACCAAACAAATGCCAGAAGAGCCTTATTTCTAGGTCATAAAACACAGCTATAGTATTTAACTTCAAAATTATTATATGTGATATTAAAATTCCTTCTTGCTTGAATAAGATATCAGAAATGGGAGGATCTGGAACAATTTAGATTCCATTTGAACTGTGAAAACCAGAAAGCTTTATCCTACAAATAGCAACCAGCCACATATAGGGCATGACATTAAAAACCCATGAATCATTTACAAGCACATCATATAATGCACAACCGCAGAGCACTCAAGCACATGAATTCACACAAGGGAAAAAGAACATGGGCCAACAATTGAATTTCACAATATGCATAAATAAAAAACTTAATAATGAGAGTATACAGCTATCATTACTGACCTTTCCTTCAACTTCCCACAGCATACCATTCTCTATTTCCTTGTACGGAAACGAATCCGACAAAAGCTCATCTCCTGAAATGCATTAAACACACAATTATTTCTATTAACGAGTGACATGGAGATCAAGACTGGAGAAACAAAATTTTAAAAGCACGAACAAGGTAGCAAGAATCAATTAAAAAAAACACTATAGTACAAATAAAAGGGCTACTCATTTAGCTACAAGAATTCCACACTCAAATAATGTTAAGTCTCTTGACAAACAACAGTGAACAGGAGTTACCAAGACATGAACATGACAATTGGATCAGAAAAAGAGAAACATTCAGCCAAAAGTAGAGATTGGAGGTCAAAGTTTCGGAATCAGTGATCTGTGAAGATCAAGGAAAAGCTCAAGGACATGCACATTCCCCTTCCTAATCAGTAAGACAACATTGAGGTGGTGTGGTAGCTGAAAAATGCTACCTTGTTCTTTTTTTGAAACTTCATGATCTATAGCTCCAAGATCAATAAGCACGTGAAATAGGCACCATGCAGTTGCCTTGAACTCTAGAGTATGAAAAGAAGGGCTTAACAAATTAAAATGAAGTATAACCACAGGATTCTAACATCCTACTTCTACTATATTTTCAAATGCTTACGAATTTTTATGTTCTGCCCACTAATGCCACTATATATGTCGAACCAATGCATCTGACACAGTGTTAACTATCTAGATATGTTTGACAATGTTTGCATGCATTTTTATCTTAGCCTCTTTATACCAAAGGCACCTGTAGATAAACATTAAGCATGTCGAAATTTCTTTCAGTTGACTCAATTAAAAGGCATGCTTAATTTACTTGAGAACGTAGATGGAATTCATTTGATGGTCTTGCGGAAACTCTGCAAGTGTTGCACCAAGAAATCAGGAGGGATTTTGAGGAACTCACAAGACATAGATGGAGATTATTTGGATATGTATATTCAGACCTTCAACTAAATGCAAGTTCAGCCTTTTACAAAGACAGCCTTATAATTGATCATGAATCTAAATGTTCCATTAACACAAATCAGCTAAAACCAAATCATCTGTGTAGGTGACAGAGTGTTACTGATGATGATTTCATATTAGGGACTTGTTCATCCCTAAGGCATTAAAAAAAAAAAAAGCCAAAGGGGCAGATGTGAAGTCCCAAAGCCAATTCTATCACTACACTATTTTGAACAATTGGCTCTGACAAACCGAAAAGACAATCAGAAAGACGAGAATAAAAGAGTTTGCTGCAATGAAAGCTTCTACAAATGCATCCATCAGCGCCTCCCAGTCCAACATGCATAGGTAAAAGTGAAAGTGAATAGTTCGTACAAATTATCCATAGATGAAAATAACACATTTTCATTAAAAACATCCATATGATGACAGAATGTGCAGAACCTTGCATCAATGAAGCAAGCATTCTAATAAAAAACATGATAAGTTAGTGAATCGCCTCTGAAATCCTTACACCAGCATGCCTCATACAAAGAGCAAACAAAAAAAATCGCACCAATATGCAATCTAGATTTAATGCAACACGAGTCCTGAAGGCTAATGCAAAGAAAAAAGTTGGAATGGTGGTAACAAGACAGTCTGATCACACTAACCGCTTAGCTTATCATAGAGAAATTTCTCAAATACCAAAAAAGAGATCACAATTTGCAGATATTAAAAATATTATTTCCAACATATGTGACTCTATTTGTGATAAATTGATATCTTCAAGCTTGGTTCCCATGAACCCAAGCAAGCACCTATGAATTTCTTCTTCATTATTCTCGCAGATCCACTATCATGTGAAATGCAGAATAGCCCTTTCACACTCAATCACATGGCTCTCCAAGAATTTTCACTCAGGATTTTTATCCTGTTTGCCAACCCCATGTAGTTGGGAAAAGGCTTAGATGAGTTGAGTTGAGTTGATTTTTTATCCTGTTTAATGATTAAAGGGTATAAATTTGCTTCTCAGCTCCACTTTAATCACACAAGGAAAACACAAATAAGCTCTTAGCTGCCTGAACATCACATAATCATAAGATCATAAGAACAATCATAATTTTAAGTAAGAGAAGCCAAATTCTCATACCAAAAAAAGAGATTTGGATACAGCAGGAGCAGCAAATACAGCTGAAAGTATGAATAGATTTTAAATAAATTATAAAAAACCCTTTGATCAACGGCTATACGCAGCATGGATCTAAAACCCCACCATACTGAAACTGTCCTTCAACAAATGAACTAAAATAGCAAGAAAGCAAACAAACAACCCAATCATTACTCTATACCATCTCAAATAGCACAACTCACAAGAAAAACTCAGATTCGCGAAATCCCCAACTGCAACGGACTAACACAGAACTACATGTAATCACACAAAAGATCCGAGATTTACAGCAAATCATGAAAAAACGAACACATATTAACGAATGAAACACTTCGATTTGGTACTCTACAGCCTCCAAGATCGCATCTTTTGCTCGGATGCAGGGCTTAAACGAGTAAAAGAACACGGCGATCGGAAAACCACCTGTGAGAAGATCCTGGTAGACCAGCATGGTTCCTCCAAAGAGCAAAGCAAGCCCTAACCCTAGGTGATGAAGTAGACGAAGGAGCGAATGTTCGAAGGAGGCGAGAGAGGGCTTTATGATCGGCCGACAGGGGTTATATAGGCGAGAGTCTTGGGAGTGCGGCGTAGGGTTTTGCTGGCCTTCGACCACCGTTCCTTGTGACACGAGCTCTTTTCCTGACCGTCCGATCTTTCCATAGCCGCTACTTTGCCGCCCCGCAACGCGGCTGAAAACGCGTCGGGTCGGGCCGGTTCGTGCTTATCTCGAACCCGTCCGACTCAATCCGATTGTTAATCAAATCAAGACTAAGCATATAGAAAATATTTTAGATCAAATGGATTGTTTGGATCACTCCAAAGCCTGATATAACTTGAATCCAACACAAAATATTCAGTTTGGGTCGGATCAGATTAGACCAAATTTGTATGTGAATTAAGCTACTAGTTATTATTTTATAGCTAAAATCTAATAATTAATAATTAAGTATATAGTTATTAAAAAATTTAAATAAAAATAATTGTATTTAATAATTGATCATTTTTAAGTATATAATTTATGATTTTTAAAATATATGTCAATATATTTAAAGGTATTATAAATGAATATTTATATTTAATTAAGTGAAAATATATGAGTGAAGATGTAGTTGTTGAGAAGAAAAAAAGAATTAGTTTAAATAAGATTTTATTTATTAAATTAGTAAGACGGTTGGAATAAAAAAAAAGAGATTTATTATATAACTCAGATTGAATAGTTAAGGGTTAGATTGAAAAATATAACATCTATATTTAATTCAAAACTTAGATTGGTTCCAGTTTCTAAATTATTTAACTGATGGGACTCCCCAAAATAGATTTGCTCAATTCTAATAGGGTCAGGACCCAAGAGAGGCATTTATACCTTATATACTATTATCATTTTAACGTATAAAAGTAAAAAAAATATGGCTCATATATGTGTTCTTAAATTAAAAGAATAGGGATATAGCTCATATTCCTATTTTTTAGTAGAAAAGCATATGAGCAACCGAATAGGAATATGGCTCGTATCCTTATTGTTCAATTAAAAGAGTAGAGATACAGCTTATATCTTTTTTTCAGCATAATAAAAACTATTTTACGCATAGTATGTTGTATAAAATAAGATGCATTTACGAAGATTAGATAGGCATGATAAATGATAGTTAATAAATAATTTTTTTACTTTGTAATCTATATGGATATGACAAACAAAAGGTAATTAAAATTAGACTTGGCTATATGCTAGTTTAGCTACATGTAGCCAAGCCTAATTATATAGAGAGATGTAAACTTGCTACATTCGCGTATAGTTAAGTTAGACTCAATCTAGCCATGTTTTTAGATTCATATGAATCAAAATCGTAACGATGAAAGAGGTAAGCAATTTCAAATTTTATGTAGATTTAAGGATGAAAAGAATGACTAAATTTAAGATTGGCTATACTTAAGTAAGTACAGTTAATTTTTTTTTTTTTCTTTCTCTCTCTTTTTGTATATATAAAGAAAGAGTGCCCTATCTATGAAAAATTAGGAGTACAACTCCAAATGCATATAAAAAAGAACTGTCAACTGTAAAAAAAGATAAGGAGGGTTCTAACTTAAGACACATGTCAAGAGCTTGCCTGTTAACGTTTTAACCAATGCTAATAAAAATAAATGTTGGCAAAACTTTAGACAAAATTTTAAAATTTTCATTTAACCAAGCTTCATATGAACTAGATATCAATTAGGACAGTGACATGTAAAATCACCTTAAAATTCATGAAAAATCATTTGAGGAATGGTCCGGTAGCACATTAATTTCTTTGCCAACCCAGCAATGATCATAAATTATCGATCAATTAGGAATTAGGAACCTGAAAAGAATACTCTCCGTAAATTCACGTCGAGGTTCTCGAAGCGCTTCTCCATCGAGCCGTCCTCTTCTTTCTCAAATCCATGGCGATGATCCCTATGAAGAGGCCCTTGGATGACGGCTGCCGATGAGGACAAGTCCGCAGTGAAAGTTATAAATTTTTCTCTAAAAGTTATAAATTTTTCTTTTATTTTTTTCCCTTGTCTGAATGATTCTCCGAATTTTCATCAGTTAAAATAAATTAATCAATAATTATATGATACTTAATTGATGAGAAATAAAATTATCATCGCATTAATGCTCGTACACGTTACAAAAAGGATCGAGACCACTCTCAATTTTTAATCAGACAACTGTCATATTCAGAAAATAACATAGTCGAGCCATCCTCAGACAGAATCATTCCGAACCATTCCTGCACCTCAGCGGGTCCGAATTATTCTCTTATCTCGATCGGACCGAGATATTCGTATGCCTCGGCAGAGCCGAAGCATTCTATCCTCATATACTCGATGACATCAAATATTATACGTCTCGGCCAAATCTTTCTCGATAAGACTGAAGCGTTCAAATGGGTAGAGCGAGCTATTCTTATGCCTCAGCCAGGCCAAAGCATTCAAATACCTCTACGGAACCAAGCATGGGAGAATTCAAATTTATGGTAGTTCGACAAGGTTCCAACTGCATAGGTCTCTAACGACCTCGAGCGGAAAATTACGCTAGTGATATCGGAAGTAGCCTAGAGCTTATAGAGTCACTAAATCTCAAAGCATCAACCAACTTTGCTAGCCGTCGATTCTCTAACTAACTAGATACTAATACTACCGGCCTCATAACAAACTTGATTCGAATCCAATTCGAATTTGAACGGTTTCGAACCCTGCGCCCAAGAAATCAGATGATTATCTATAAATACCCTTGTTCTAAAGTCTCTCAGGTATGCTCCCACTGACACTCTGACTGAAAAATTCATTGAAGCTTGAACAGAGCTTTGAGTTCTCGAAAGGCCATTCATCTTGAGAAACTCTTCTGTGAGAGCCTTCTTCTTACATCTGCTTATTATGAATTTTCACTGCTTGAGCGTCGGAGAATCTTCTGCAAAGAATCATCCCAGGCACTCTCTGCATGAGAATTATCTTGCAGGTTTCGTTCGAACGAGAGGTCACCATCAGATTCAGAGTTGAGCAGCATCCAAGTTAGAGAATAGGTTTTCGCGGCAACATTAGTGTTTAAAGTCGGATCCGATAGTCTCTGGTTGCTTTATATGATGATCTCCTGGATTTGATGTTTGGTATTATTCTATTAACTGAGTAGATGCATAAATTTTGTACCATTGTATTCCTTGACTTAAAACGAAGTTTATGTCATAGGGAATATGGCCTTCTTATTATTTTGGAGTTGTGTTGATGGCAAAATGTGCAGTGTAAGCCGAAAAACTACTCAAGCTTTGTGAAAAAATTAGTGAGCAAAAATAGTTAATGGTTTAAACCGCATTTTAGGTCAACAGATTTGGATTTTATTGAGTGGGAGCACAAGCTGCACCATATATAGCTAAAAAAGTTGCAGTTGGGTGCTTGTTTTAGAATTAGGTGTAAGAGGCCGGTTGGAATCTGCTATCATGATGAAGTCATGGATATATTGATAAAGCGTGAAGGAGATTCTAATACATTTTCTTTTATTTTAAGCAATATTTGCAAGTTAACAAGAATACCAATTTATTTTGAGTGCAAGCTTGGTCTTTGGAAGCTGTTGTCTATATTGTTCGAAGGCTCGTGATAACCCCTATTATTGCCGTGGAAATCCGTTATCCGACTCGGGTGCGCTTCCGGCTTCGGGTCCGAACTCCGATCTCAACGTTCGGGGTGGAATCTGCAAGACAGTTCGCGCTCGCAAAGGATTTCCTTGGGGTTGTCCTCTGCGGGGACCCTCCGACACCCAAGTCAGTGGAGATTCATAGCATGCAGATGTGAGGAGAAGATTTTTCACAGAAGAATCTTCCTCCAAACTCTCGATCGAAGCTCTAATGGAGTGATCGATTCCGTAAACCCAAGTGAATGTGTAGAAGTTTCTGTAAGGTGATTCGTGCGTACCTGAGAGGTTGAAGTGCTGTGATATTTATAGAGGATCACATGATTCTCTGGGCACGTCGTGGAGGCCGAAAGTTGTTATGATTTGAAATGGATTCGAATCGAGTTTGTTACGAGATCAGTAGGATCTGTATCTTGTCAGTTAGAGGATCGACGGCTAGGAGAGCTGGCTGATGCCTTAGGATTCCACGATTGCGTAGGCTCTAGGCCACTCCTGGGTATGATTCTATGTTTGGAATCTTATTTTGTTTCAGCAAATAGGGACTCTCCCGTGCCGGATTCTGCAGAGGCATTTTGAGTGCTTCGGTCTGGCCGAGGCAAAGGACAATTCGGTTTTTCAAGGCATAAAGGCGGCTCAAGTTACCGAGATATAATCATGGCCCGTGATGCCGAAGTATGGATACCTCGGGCTACCGAGATATAACCATGGCTCGTATCACCGAGGCATGGATACCTCGGCTTACCGAGAAATGAGAATGGCTCGTATCGCCGAGGCATGGATACCTCGGCTTACCGAGAAATAAGAATGGCTCGTATCACCGAGTTATGGATACCTCGGCTTACCGAGAAATGAGAATGGCTCATATCGCCGAGGTATGGATACCTCGGCTTACCGAGAAATGAGAATGGTTCGTATTGCCGAGGTATGGATATCTCGGCTTACCGAGAAATGAGAATGGCTCGTATTACTAGGGCGATCCAACCTTGCTAAAGGCAATTGATCTTTGCTACTTGGTGGCTATGACAGCTGGCTAGCGAGATGTTGGGATTGGATCTGACCCAATCGTTGATGTGTATAGGTCTTAATATAATGACAATATTACCCCTCATCACATGTCCCCCACTTCCTAGTCCGAAGTGTAAATTCGGATATAGGGAGTAGAATTTCAGCATAACCTCATTCAGGGGAATCCGATGGGTCAGGTAATGATAATTTCGTAAACAACAAATCGTCATTTCGTCATCATTTTTTGTCGTGGCTCAAGAAAAAGATGCATAGTTTATCGTAAGCTGCGATTGTGGGAGCTCCACGTGGTAGGGCTCCTTTATTTCTGTCACAAATATTGGAATTTTTTGGCGTTTGGGGTTTCTTTTTGGATTTGCTATTTAAAGAAGGCTAAGGCGACGTTCCTTCTGCAACGCCTCCTTCGTCCCTGCAATAGATATTTTTTCCTCTTTTTGAGCCCCTGTTCGTTTGTTTGCGTTTTGCCCCCATTCAACCAATATGAGCAGTCTAGGCAATGTTGCTTCTGAGGTAACCCTAGATGATCTGGATAGGGTCCGTCACTATTACAGAGTTCCTCTGGATGTAGCCTTTTTTCTCTTTTCCGCGTTATTCCAAGGATATTTAGTTCAAAGGAGCCCGACAGATTGAAGGGAGTCTGATCCTGAGATAGGGGCGCTTCTTGAGTGCCTCGTTGCTATTTATTGATCCTCCTCGGCGAGGGGGCGCAACTCTTCGTTTCCAGCGAGCACCCACTGAGGCGGTGACGCGTGGCGAGTTTCTGCGATAGTTACGTTGGAATTGATAGCTCGGGCGATCGAAATACCCGTCAGAAGTAGTTTAAATATGGATGGGGGGATGCCATCGTTAATCGCTTCTCCTGTTGACCTCCTGAAATTTAGAGTAGTAGGATGGCTTCTAAAAATGAAGGGGGTCAACTGGGGCGCCAGATAACGGTGATAATGGCCACGGGGGGCAGGCCCTTCCACGAGGGGGCCCCCATCGGAGCCGCGTTCCAGTAACTATCGACAGGGAGGACCTGTTGTTGATGTTCGCGAAGCGTGACCGACTCTGGAAGATGGTCGAAGAATACTTGGCCGTCTCCACGAGGGAGCACAAGCTCCTTAGTCGGATCAACAGTCAGCTGGAAGGGCAAGTGGTGACTCTCCAGCAACAAATCGCTATTCTTACCACCGAGCTAAGTTTGCGGCGTGGGCAGTGCCCAGTGGAGACGATAAGCCCCGTTGAGGGCTCGCGTGTCTTTTTCTTTTCTTTTTATTTTTTCCTTTTATGATGAATAAAAAGAATTTTTGCAACTTTCGTGTTCGCTGCCATCTTCGAAACGTTCGTTCTCATCATGTGAGTCTTACAAACGAACCACCCCCCTGGGGATCTCTGGTGATCTTATCGAGACTAAGGTATGGTTTCTCCGTTTTAGCCCAGGTAAGGGGAACTAATAAGTTTCAATCGGAGTGTAGTATATCACTCGGTTTTGCCAAAATATAAGGAACGTCCTGTGAGCGTTGGGGCGAGAATACCTATCTCTGTTTGGACCGGGGAATAAGGGAACGTTCAGTTTTTACCGAATCAAAAAGGGATACCTCGGTTTTTTCCGAAGTAAGGAGACTATCTCGGCTTTGAGTCGAAGTAAAAAGCGATGTCTCGGTTTATGCCAAAACATAACAAGTGGTTCGGCTTCAGACCGAAGCAGAAGGTGTCGGTGTGTCTTTATTGAGGAGTACTTGGCTTCTGTGCCTTTTTTATTACTCTGCCAATGCCTTGTCTTTTTCAAGGTGGGTTGGCTTTCTTTTTGCCGAGATGGATAAAATGGCTTTGTAACTTGCCAAAGGATGCTTCGTAACTTGCTTAAGTCATTTATCCCATCGGTCCTCTCCAACGTGGGTCTTTTTAACGTACGAGATAAGCATTTGTTTGCCATTGGAGGGCGTCATTTTCACCAGGCGATTTCCCAGGCCCACCCGTATCTCAAGGACCTACGGACGATTTTCTGCATTTAAGGCTCTTGATTCGAGATCAGAGGGAAATCTTTTTTCTTACGTCATGGTTTGGGAAATGAATTCGGCGTGCTTTGAAAAGCACCCTTTTTATCCTGAGCTACCGCATGGCAGTGTAGCCAGGGCATTTTGAATCCCGAGGCTTTTTGCTTCAATGCCTGCTCCCGGTCTGTTTGCCTATAAAATGGGAAGTGCGGGCCGTGTTAGGCTATCTCCTAAGGCCTTCCCTTCTTGTGAGTTGTAAGAGTTTCCATGGCGTCTGTTTCATTGAGGTTGGGAGTGGAGAGTCTGAGCTTTCCTTTTGAAGGTTGGTTCGTCCTAGATAGCTGGGATGATAGAGAAGCTGCTGAAGAGCAGGCAGTCCTCAAGGAAGAAATTATTGGGAGTCATATGGAGAGCGCACAGAAGGCCCGCAGAGGTCATATGGGGAGCGCACGTATGCACTTCCTGTGTGTCCTTTGTTGCTGGTCATGGGGATCACAGGAAATGCACGACATACGTGCCCCCCACGACTAGCATAAATTTCACCCCCTCCCTCAGCTTGAATCCCTCAGTTCACCTGCCTGAGGAATCTTTTGCCATGTGAAGAGGGAGGAGGGCTGTGTTGGTCTGCTTGTTCCCTGTTTATGTTATTGTACAGTGACTGACAGTCCAGCACTCCGCTTGGGGGGATGCTTCATTGGCATAAGCATCCACGGGCCCTTGGCCTGGTCATGATCCCTCCACGTATTCATCTGAGGGATTCATGGATGGCTTGCTTTGTTCTTTGGGATAACCAGTGGCTTAACAGAGCATGTCTGGTTTCTCTGATTTCTGGGGTCGGATGTAAAGACATCGTTTATCGACCGAAGTTGCTCAACCGAGTCTTTTATTTTACTTGTATTTCCTATGCTTTGACACACTTGTAACGCCTCTTGAGAAGTTGTATTTCTCATCGATTAACGGAATAAAGAAAGTCTTTTGTTCTTTCTTCTTTTTTCAAATGTTCGCAGATGTTTGCTTTTTCCCTTTTGGCATGACCATGCAGTCATGCTCGTTTTAGGCATACCGAGTCATGCTCGGCTCGTAAATCTTCGATTGTATTTGGGTAGCACTGCCTTCGTTATGCATTTTCATAGTGTTTGACCCCCTTCAGAGGAGGTACTGGTCTCTGTTCAAGTCAGAGGGAGGTCTGGGCGACCTTACCGATTCACAAGATAGGCGCGGCCCTATAAAAAGGGGCTAAGTAGGTTTTTTCCTAAGGAGGAAAGATTTGCACAATTCCGCTGATGGGCAGAGAGTGGGATTGCTTATTTGCATCGAAGTATGCTAAGACGTATCAATTGCGCTAAAATGTCTGGGAAATTAACCGGCCTTGCCGTTACTGCAGAACCGCCGGGGCCACTTGGCTTTGTCCAAGGCTTCAAAGATTAACAAGAAATTCGATTCGGCTTTGGCCGAGGGTTCTGATATGTCACTCGGTCTTGGCTGAGGTTTCTGTTAACAAGAGATGCACTTCGGCTTCGGCCGAGGCTTTTGGTAGTAAGAGACGTACTTCGACTCTGACCGAGGCTTTTGATAATAAGAGATGCACTTCGACTCTGGCTGAGGCTTTTGATAGTAAGAGATGCACTTCGGCTCTGGCCGAGGCTTTTGATAATAAGAGATGCACTTCAACTCTGGCTGAGGCTTTTGATAGTAAGAGACGCACTTCAGCTCTGGCCGAGGCTTTTGATAATAAGAGATGCACTTCGGCTCTGGCTGAGGCTTTTGATAGTAAGAGATGCACTTCGGCTTTGGCCGAGGCTTTTGATAATAAGAGATGCACTTCGGCTCTGGCCGAGGCTTTTGATAATAACAGATACACTTCGGCTCTGACCGAGGCTTTATATTATTCGGAGATATCACTTAGTTCTGTCAAGGCTTCATAAAAGATTATATTTTACTTGGCGCTGTCAAGGTACGGAGATCGCTCGGCTCGGCCGATGATTTATAAAAGATTATATTTTACTTGGCGCTGCCAAGGTTCAAGATCGCTCGGTCCGACCGAGGATTTATAAAAGATTATATTTTACTTGGCGCTGCTAAGGTTCGAAGATCGCTCGGCCCGGCTGAGGATAAAAGATTATATTTTACTTGGCTCTGCCAAGGTTCGAAGATTGCTCGGCCCGGCCGAGGATTTATAAACCTGCTTCTTATTGCAGCTATTAAAGAGGACAGTAAAGGTAGAAGTTTTGCGAATTTTTGAAAATTTTAATTCAGTGAATGGAGTAAATTCGAGAGGGAGAGCGTACTCTTATTGATGATACACGTGGAGATTATCCGAGTTCCATGTCCGGGGAATGGATTTCCCATTTAGATCTTAGAGCTTATAGGTGCCGGGTCTAATTACTTCTGTAATTTGATAAGGACCCTCCCAATTAGGGGATAGCTTTCCTTGCTCCAGAGGTTTTGAGACAAATGCCTTTTGAAGTACCAGAAGAGCTTTCCTTTAACTCTGGTAGAATGATAGCGGGCGACTCTTTGTTGGTAGGCTACTATACGGATCCAGGCTTTCTCCCTGACTTCTATCAAGTCAAGATTAGTTCGGAGTTGTTCATCATTAGATTCTTCCGAGTAGCCTTCGGTGCGAGGAGAGGGGAGCCCGACCTCCACGAGAATAACCGCTTCTGTGCTGAAAGCCATCTTAAAGGGAGTCTAGCCCGTGGGAGTCCTCTCAGTGGTTCAGTATGCCCACAGCACATGATGGAGCTCCTCTGCCCATTTGCCTCGTGCTTGGTTGAACCGAGCTTTAATTCCCTGCAAGAGAGTTCGGTTAGTTACCTCGGCTTCTCCATTAGCTTGTGGATGTCCGACCGAAGTTAGGCGATGGAGAATGCCATGATCCTCACAGAACTCCCGGAACTTGGGATTGTCAAACTGCTTCCCATTGTCAGTGATGATAGTGTGGAGAAGGCTGAAGCGGCTGATGATGGACCTCCATATGAAATCCTTAGCTCGAGCCTCAGTTATCTGGGCGACTGCTTCGGCTTCAACCCACTTAGTAAAATAATTAATTGCAACGAATAAAAACTTCCTTTGTCCCATTGCGAGGGGGAAAGGGCCAAGAATATCCATTTCCCACTTGGCAAAAGGCCAGGGGGATGATATGGAGGTCAGGTGGGTAGAGGGGAGCCTCTAGATATTTGAGTATCGTTGGCATGCATCACAGGCTCGGATAAAGTCATCTGCATCCTTCTACATCATCGGCCAATAATATCCTTGGCGTAGCACTTTGTGGCACAGGGCGCGGCTGCCGAGGTGGTTGCCACAAATGCCTTTATGAACCTCCCGAAGAGCATAATTGGCTTCTGATGGACGGAGGCATTTGAGCAATGGCATGGAGAAGGATTGCTTATACAGCCAATCATTGATTAGAACATAGTGAGATGACTGCATTTTTAGCCTCCTCGCTTCTCTTCTATCAGTGGGTAGCAGCCGTTCTTTGAGATACTTATGCAAGGGGTCTATCCAGGATGGTTCGGTGTCAATTTGCATCATCTGATCAGCATCGGTGATGCTGGACTTCTCCAGGATTTCCAAGTGGAAACTCTGTTCAAGGTCCATTGAGTCCATTGTCGTCAGACGAGACAGAAGGTCGGCGCGCACATTTTTGGCCCTTGGGACTTGGATGATCTTAAATTCATTGAAACAAGAAGATAGATCGCGCACCTTTTGAGGATACCGAATCGTGTTCGGTTCTCGAGCTTCGAATTCACCTTGTACCTGGCCTGCCACTAATTGAGAGTCAGTGTAGGCATTCAGTTTTTCAACTTCGAGATTGCGGGCGATGCGGAGTTCGGCGAGCAGGGCCTCATATTCTGATTCATTATTTGAGGCTGGAAAGGAGAAGCGGATGCCATATTCAAAAGTAGCACCCTCCGGGCTGGTGAGGACTAGACCGACACCAGAACCGCTTGCGTTGGAGGATCTGTCGGCGTGAAGTAACCACGGAGCACAGGGCTTTGGTTGCCCAGGGGTGCCCGAAGCAGAGCCATCTTCGGGCACGGTGCATTCGAGGAGGAAATCCGCCAGGACCTGAGCTTTGATGGCCAAATGAGGCTGGTACTGAATGTCATGCTCGCTTAGTTCGATAGCCCACTTGGTCATTCTCACCGATGCTTCCAGACGATGGATGATTGCCTTGATGGGTTGGTCAGTTAGGACGGTGATGGTGTGCGCTTGGAAGTATGGCCGTAGCTTCCGGACCGATGTTACTAGGGCCAGAACCATCTTCTCCACTTGAGTGTACCTCGTCTCAGCATCTTTGAGCAATTTGCTTGCTTTGGGCTATTGAGGAGAGGAGGTGAGCCGAGGTATTTCTTGAGGTCTTCAAAGGATTTCTGGCAATCTGAGGTCCATTGAAAGTTTTTGGCTGACCGAAGTGCTTTGAAGAAGGGAAGGCACTTTTCGGCTGATCGAGCAATGAAGCGACTAAGGGCCGCTATCCTTTCGGTGAGGCGTTGCACGTCCTTGATCGATCCAGGAGGGGCCATCTGCCGCAAGGCCTGGATCTTTTGGGGATTTGCTTCGATGCCTTGCTGAGAGACAATGAAGAAGAGGAATTTCCCAGAGTTGACTCCGAAAGCACATTTGGTAGGGTTGAGTTTCATTTGATACTTCCGAAGCATCTTGAAGCTTTCTGCAAGGTCCTCGATATGTTGAGATGCTTCATTGCTCTTCACCAGCATATCGTCAACATAAACTTCCATGTTCCGACCGATTTGCTCTTTGAAAATTTTATTGACCAGCCTTTGGTAGGTGGTACCTGCATTTTTCAAACCAAAAGGCATAATCCGGTATCAATAGATACCTCGATCGGTGGTGAAGGTAGTCTTTTCCTCATCTTCGGGCGCCATCCGAATCTGGTTGTAGCCTGAATAGGCATCCATAAAGGTCAGCATCTGGTGGCCTGAAGTCGAGTCCACAAGTTGGTCGATTCGGGGAAGAGGGAAGCTGTCTTTCGGGCAAGCTTTGTTGAGGTCGGTGAAGTCGATACAGATCCTCCATTTGCTATTTGATTTTTTCACTATAACCACATTTGCCAGCCAATCGGGATAATTGACTTCTCGGATAAAGTTGGCTTTGATAAGCTTATCCACCTTCTCTTCAATGGCTTTCTGGCATTTGGGGGCGAAGCTTCTTTTCTTTTTCTTGATTGGCCGAACTGTCTCGTCCACGCTGAGGCGGTGAACCAGGACATCTAGGCTAATTCCGAGCATGTCTGATGCGGACCAGGAGAAGACATTGGCATTTCTTCGAAGGAATTCGATTAACTCCTGCCGAGGCTTTTCTTCCAGCTGTGATCTAATCTTTACGGTTCGGTCGGGCCGAGCTTCGCTGAGTGGTATCTCCTCCAATTCTCCGACTGGTTCTCCTCGTTGCTCGGCAAAATCCTCTCGGGCATCCAGTCTGTCCACCTTGGGTCTTCTAGACTGAAGGTCAGCGACAAAGCAATGCCGAGCTATAATCTGACTTCCCCGAATAATCCCCACTCCCCATTTGGTGAGGAACTTTATGGTGAGGTAGGGAATGGAAATGATGGCCTTGAGAGACATCTGTCCCGGCCTGCCAAGAATGGCATTGTAAGGAGATCGAAGCTTGATCACAAGGAAGTCCATAAGCTCAGTAGCCACACGAGGCCAGGTGCCGGCTCGAACCGTCAGAGTAAAGACCCCTTCGGGGGTTATGGAGTCACCTGTGAAGCCCACCAGTGTGGACTCCACGGTTCGAAGACTTTCTACCCTGAATTTTAACCTCACAAAGGCATCAAAGTACAAAACATTAACGAAGCTTCCGCTATCAATAAGAATCCGGCTTACATCATAATTGTTTAGATTTAGAGATACAACCAGAGCATCATCATGGGGGTACTGTACCTCCCGAAGGTCTTCATCAGAAAAAGTGAGTTCATCAACTCGAGCTTTCTTTGACAGGCCTTCATCATCGCCTGGCCAGGAGGATGGGGAATCAGCCGCAGCTATCACATTAACATGGCCGATAACTGGAGGGTTCGGCGGTGGGAGTTGGTGAGGTTCAGGCTGGTGATTCGCCTCATTGTTCAGCTCAGTAGGCCCTCTGAAATGGTCCAGTCTGCCTCGTTGGATCAATCGCTCGATCTCATTTTTGAGCTGCCAACAGTTCTTGGTGTCATGCCCATGATCCCGGTGAAAGCAACAGTACTTGGCAGGATCTCTCCGATCTTCGTTGCCTCGAAGAGGAGGAGGTCAAGGAATCTGGCGCTCGATCTCCATCAGAATCTGTGCCCTTGGCACAGTGAAGGGAGTGTAACGATTGAACCTTCGAGCTGGGCTCCAGGTTTGGTCTCGCAGCGGAGGCGGTGGAGCTCTCTAGCGGTGAGGCGGGCTAATGTGGCAGTAGGCTCGCTGTTTGTCTGGGCCCTTTGCTTCCTTCTTCAGCTGTTCAACTCGAGCTAACCTCCTTGATTCCTCAACCCTGGCGTACTTATCCGCTAGGGACATCATGTCCGAAAGGCTCTTCGGGTAATTAACCTCTAGAGCCAGGTAGAAGTCTCCCTCCTTCGATACCCCTCCGGTCAGGGCAGACGTGGCCACCTCGGGGTTGAGATGATCGACTTGTAGGAGGGCCGTGTTGAAACGGCCGAGGTAGCTCTTCAGCAATTCCCCCTCTCTCTGCTTAACTTCAGGGAGGGAATCAGATCTCCGTCAGTGGCGACGGCTACTGACAAACTGGCTAATGAGCAAGCAGCTTAGCTCGTCAAAAGAATCGATGGAACCTGGCTTCAAGCCGTTGAACCAGGTTCGGACGGATCCCCTTAGAGTGGAGGGGAAGGCTCTGTTGGGAATTGTATCCTAAAGCCAATCATTTGATGATTGTGCTAATTGTATATAAATTGATATATTAATAAAAGTTATTTGGAAGTTTATTCATTACAAGAACATCTTCTTAATACTCCTGATTGTAATGAAGCCCTCAGGATCTTCCTTCACGATAAAGGAGGATTTATCTTTGAAGGTCCTTAAAAGAGTTCGCGATCAAATGATATACTATGACAGGGCCATAGTACTATCAATTATAGGACGTTGTATATCATATTTGTTAGTTGTCCTCTTAACCAAGGAGTGTAGAGACACTAGTATGACATACAGGTGGAAGTGTAGGAGTACATTTCACCGAACGTGACTCATTTTTGGATACACTACTGTCAAGAGTTAATCCAAGAAGATATAGGTATAAGTATCCTTCAGACCTGAAGATCACAACCAGTGGCTTACAAGCAACTCATTGTACTTAGGTGCCAGACCACCTGGATTTCTAATCCAGCTACGAAAGGTTACTGGGTGCAGTCAAGTACTTGTGGTAGTCAGTTGTGGATCAAGATAGAATTTGACCTATCCCGTTAAAAGGAGAAATGCTTGTGTTTCAATTTAGCAAGACCTTGGCCAAGGCACTTCATGTGAAAGTCACATGATCATTAAAGTTGAAATCACTTTATGGATTTGCTATTTAGAGTTGACAGGCTCTTAAGCCATCCTTAGCATTTATGGTCAAGAGGATGAATTATACGGTAATTGTTTCTTAGGGTTCTTAGAGTTTGCTCGGCAACTCTTTGACATATCCGGACGTTGGGTTCCATTGCTAGATGGGCACATCGATTAGTATAGAAAGTTGTTTCTATGCTACCGACTTAGGTTCGAACCTAGAGAGTCACACGGATAGAAGTTTCCTAGGATGATCTGTTTGTTGATCAACGATTGAGAATCGTATATGATTTAATTAATCAATTTGATTGATTGAATTATCTCAGTTGGGTTAAGTACAAGTGAATAAGATTCAATTTGGTTTATGTCCATTAGAAGGACTAGTCAATTTCAAATATTGATTTGAAATTAGACTTGATTTGGATTTAAATAGATTCAGGACTAGCCAAAATTGATTTGGGCTTGGACCATGATCTATGTGGGTTCAGTCAAATAAATTCAGATCAGATTAAACCATCACCTGAACCCAAACCTCTCGCATAAGGATCTTATATGATGAGATGACTAAAATCTGATCATCTCATGAGAGGTTAAATTCTCATGTAGAATTTAATGCCTAATATTAATTTTCACCGAACGTCGGATTTAGCCACGACTCTTTGGTTTCACCGAACGTTGGATTTATCCACGTCTCTTTGGTTTTTACCGAACGTCAGAATTAAACCAAGCGCCGCGCCTTCGGCGTCTCTTCGCTTTTACCAAATGACGGAATTCTTAATGTCAGAATTCAATGTTAAGGCTAAATTGAGACTATAATAGAGGGCATTCCCTCACCAGAATACATAGAACAACAATACACGATATGTCCTGGATTGTAATTCTAAAAAGGTTAGAATAAAAAAATTATGATGATTCTGGTGTTAGCGGAAGCGTGGTGGATCTTAGAAGAAGATTCAAGTGGAAGGATTCAAGATCAGCAAAGCTGTTTTTCCGCGAGTTAGCACTCTCAGAAATCCGATCATTCAGGGCTTCGCGTGGACAATACTAGAGGCCGGATGATTGAACGGCTGCAGAGCAATAAGGATTTACCTACTATTTTTAAGGTAAGCGATTTGATCCCTAGATCTTAAGGTATGCTTCAAGATAAGTAGTATGACTGGTCATCTTGAAGATCAAGATATGATCTTGATATTTTTATTTATATATATTTTGGATCAATCGATCCTATATACAAGGCAAAGATATGATCTTGATGTATGTTAGATAGATTAGTATGTAATCTTTAAAATTTCGCAATGATAATTGTTATCAAAATTTTAAAATATGCATGCCTCGGGGATTGTTTCTCCCTACAAATAGTATCAGAGCGATGGTTTCGTATTGATCTAATTTATTGCATGTAAATTAATGCTCCTATTAATTGTGTAATCAAGGCTAAAACAAATCTAAGGTTTATTCGGTCATAGATGGATTGAAAATCCAAATTATCCATTCAACGAGGTATTCTGTGATATATTACCGTGATAATTTAAATTGATCTTTGGCTTCAAAACACTGATTACACACACTCTCAAAATATGTTTTATATTTGATACATGTTGATGTTATATAAAACATGATATTTGCATGTTTAGTATAAAACATAGATATGATATATGATGGCATGATGTCTATGTTATGAAACATACAAATATTTATGAGAGTCTAATTTGAATGTCAAATGTTAATTCATAATCTCTTTAGATATGATCTAAATATAGGAATTATGAATAGTAACATAATACATATGATGCTTGATTGAAATATATGACATGCAAACATGAAATATATTTAATCCTTTGGGTTAGCTAAATCGGGTCCATAAAGGGTTAGACCCTAAGGTTTAAATCAACTGGACTGTAAGAGTATTTGATCAAATCTAATTAGATTAGGTTAAGAATGCTCTAAATCAAACAATAGTTGTAGTTGATCATGTCCTTCTCTTTGATTAAACCAAATGGAAGTAGATTAGGCTCCGTGGTTGAGCATGAATCTCTTAGATGGTCAAATCAGAATTGGTTAACCATATGATGTCAAGGTGGGTTGGCAAGTTGCTCTAGGATCAACGATCGAATGGTTTTTAATTGGGAGCTACTCGTATTGATGCGTCTTTAACGAGTTAATGGCATATCCCTCCCATCGATCTCACTCACCTGGTCAATATGGTGAACCATTTATGATTCAGATCATTTACCTGATTCGGATTGACCTATGCCTGTAAGGAAATCAGTCTAACTGATTTAGGTGCCACTTAACCTGACTTAATCTTGTTTCATTCTACCGATTTCATAGATTCAGTGGGAGAACTTGATTAGTCAATTTATCTTCATATTATTAAAATTCTCTAAAATTATTAGGTCCTTAAAATGAAATAGTTATATGATAACTAGATCATAGCTTCCCATTAAGGTGGGTGATAATGAGTCCGATGTCTTGATAATTATTGGAGGCACTCCATGCCTGGTGCTTGTCAACCATCAGAATTATCATTCATTATATGATAAGTCAGCGTAACTATTAAATAAACAGTCAGGTGAGCCGAGCTTCACTCGGGCTTGATTGTCTATTGATAGGTTACACTGATTATATCATTTAATGGTTGGGACCTAACCAGAACTTTCAGTGGAGGCACTTCATGCCTACTGAAGAGGTATATGGGGCAAAACTAAACACTAAGAATTGTTGGGAAAACAATTAGTTTTAAACCTACTCTTAGATGCATATGGGTTAGCCAAGCTTCACTTGGGCCTGTATGTAGTTTATGTAGATCTTAGTGCCCGCTAAAGAGTTAAGAATAATTCTTCGAATTGGGATGTAGAGGCTGCCAATTTGAACAAAATAGTGGAAGAATCTTTAGACTGAAGTCCAAGTCTTTAGACTGAATCAATTTATATACTAATAAACTTTAGTTTTTTCTTATGCAGAAAATGGCCATTAATTTATCATTAAGGTCCCTATTGGATAGTGACAAGTTGAATGGTTCCAATTTCAATAGCTAGTTCAGAAAACTTAAGATCATCCTTGAGCATGAGAGGATTCTATATATTCTGAATAATCCTGCACCAAAAATACCTGATGCAAACACCTAAAGTTCTGAGAGAGACACTTATCAGAAGTGGCTCAATGATAGAACTAGTGTGCATTGTATCATGCTAGCAGCAATGAACGATGAATTCGGTCGCTGGTTCGAGAATGCTCAGTCAGAAGAAATCATTCAAGCGTTGAATGAATCTTTCAGCACACCCGACGATGTTGAAAGGCACAAGACTAGTTGTGCTATTTTCAATGCTCGAATGAGGGATGGATCTCCTATCACTGATCATGTATTGTATATGATCGAGAAGATAGAACTCCTAAGCAAGCTCGACTTTCCCTTACATGAGCAATTGGAAAAAGATGTGATCCTGAATTCCTTGCCTTCATCCTTTCGACCTTTCCTTACTCATTTTCGGATGACAAAGCCTGCAGTTAACTACCACGATTTGTTGGGGTTGTTACAGAACTTTGATAAGGATAACCAGCTCTCTAAGGGTTTGGTTAATGTGGTTGAAGGATCTAAGGTAGGGCATAAACCCTTTGGAAAGGAAAGAAGAAAAAGAATAATAAAAAGGTNTTATAGGTGATCCTTCTCAAGGAATAAGAACTAGATCATTTATGAGAAATATTAGTAATCATCTTGCATTTGTCTCACAAATAGAACCTAAAACTATTGAAGAAGCCGAGAAAGATAATAATTGGATGATAGCAATGCAAGAAGAACTAAATCAATTTACTAGAAATAATGTTTGGACTCTAGTTGAAAGACCTAAAAATCATTCAGTAATAGGATCAAAATGGGTTTTTAGAAATAAATTAGATGAAAATGGCATAGTAATTAGAAACAAAGCTAGATTAGTTGCAAAAGGATATAATCAAGAGGAAGGTATTGATTTTGATGAAACCTTTGCACCTGTAGCTAGATTGGAAGCCATTAGATTGTTACTTGCATTTGCATGTCATATGAATTTTAACTTATTTCAAATGGATGTTAAAAGCGCATTTTTAAATGGATTTATAAATGAAGAAGTTTATGTAGAACAACCACCAGGTTTTGAAGATCATGAATTTACAAATCACGTTTTTAAATTGCACAAAGCTTTATATGGTTTGAAACAAGCACCTAGAGCTTGGTATGATAGGTTAAGTAAATTCTTAATAGAAAATGATTTTACAAGAGGTAATGTTGATAAAACACTATTTTTGAAAAGAAAAAATAAAGATTTGCTTGTAGTACAAATATACGTAGATGACATTATTTTGGTGCTACTAACGATTCTCTTTGTCAAGAATTTGCAAAGTTGATGCAGGGAGAATTCGAGATGAGCATGATGGGAGAACTCAACTTCTTCCTTGGACTCCAAATCAAACAATGCAAGGAGGGAATCTTTATCAACCAAACCAAATACACAAGAGAACTACTCAAAAAGTTTGGTATGGAAACAATGAAACCCCTCGGAACTCCAATGAGTCCTTCATGCAAGCTGGACAAAGATGAAGAAGGTAAGAAGGTTGATCAAAAGTATTATCGAGGTATTATCGGATCCCTTCTTTATTTAACAGCAAGTAGACCAGATATTATGTTTTCAGTATGTTTATGTGCTAGATTTCAATCTGAACCTAAAGAATCACATTTAATAGCTGTTAAAAGAATTTTAAGATACTTAAATGGAACGAAAAATGTAGGTTTATGGTATTCTAGAGACTCAACTTTAAACCTAATTGCATATTCGGATTCTGATTATGCTGGATGTAAACTAGATAGAAAAAGCACAAGTGGTGCATGCCATTTCTTAGGAAGTAACTTAATCACATGGTTTAGCAAAAAGCAAAATTCAGTTGCATTATCAACTACTGAAGCTGAATATGTAGCAGCTGGAAGTTGCTGTGCGCAAATCCTATGGATTAAGCGACAACTTGAAGACTATGGTATCACACTTGATAAAACACCCATAAGATGTGATAACACTAGCGCAATCAATTTAACTAAAAATCCGATTCAACACTCAAGGACAAAACACATAGAAATTAGATATCATTTTATAAGGGAACATGTAGCTAATGATGAAATTTGTTTAGATTATGTAAACACTGAAGAACAACTAGCTGACATCTTTACAAAACCTTTAAGCGAAGAAAGATTTTGTTATCTTAGAGGAGAGTTAGGAATTTGTAAC
The DNA here is from genome assembly GCA_900491605.1 of Calamus simplicifolius. NCBI lineage: Eukaryota > Viridiplantae > Streptophyta > Magnoliopsida > Arecales > Arecaceae > Calamus > Calamus simplicifolius. The sequence continues at coordinate 449,727 of UESW01004261.1, forward strand.
CCTTTTGGATAGATTTTGAAACCTCTAAGGAAATATATCTAGAGTTCTTTCAATTTCTCAAAATCTTAAGGAAATTTTATCTAGAACTCATATCAATTTGATCTATCAAAATCCATGATTTTTAATCATACTCAAAGATCAAATCCGGGTTCATTTCAGACACTCTGAAAAATTTTGATTTTTTACTCTGAAATGGTTTCGGAGCCGACTCGAGAGTATCGGAGTCGACTCGAGTTTCTGCTGAAACTCAGGAGTCGACCCCTTCTCTGAGCGAGTCGACTCGAGATCGAGTCTGCGCTCTGTGACTTACCCGAGCCGACTCTATGCTTTGCGCGAGTCGACTCGACGTGGTCCAAATCGCTTTATTAGGGCACGAGCCGACCCATCGATCGATTCTAATCATTCCAAATCATTTTCAAAACCCTCCAAAACCCTTCAAACCTTCCAAAATCTTCCAAAATCCTTAAACAATCATTCCACTTTGATTCAATGGCCCCCAAAACCCGTGGTGCTAGTAGTAGCGGTGCCGGGATGAAAAGAAAGAAGACCGTGCGTCGACCCGTTCGCGAGCCGACTCCGGACTCTTCGCCTGCTTCCTCTTCGGACGACTCGCCTGCTCCTACTGCCACTACTCCTCAGGTAGATCACCTTGCGAGTAGAGTCATTACTACAGGAAGGAAGTTTGACTTTGATTTGTTTGAGAGAGAGGGATTGCTTGTAGGGTCACAGTTGAAGGAAATGGGATTTGAAAAGATATGCTCCTTAGACTGTCCTACATACCCAGCATTAGTTAAAGAGTTTTATAAATTTGACTAGAGGGGACAATGGATTGGTCAGCATTGTTAGAGGAGTTGGTTTGAATGTCACTGCCATCATTCTCTCTAAATTATTGGACTTACCCCTATCAGGACCTTCCACTTTTGACCCAGAGGATAGGTCACCTGCCCTCACAAGATTATTGAATAGAAATTTTGAGGGATTTGAAGAAGTTTTTGCCAATCAGCTGCCACTGGACTTGAGATTGCTTCATAACATCTGCAGCAGGATTCTTTTCCCTAAGACAGGCCGTTTTGACTACTTGTCTGAGAGGGATATCTTTGTTATGGATGCTGTAGTTTCAGGCAAGCCAATCAACTTACCCATTATGATATTATGGTATATAGCTGATTGTGGGAGTAAGAGGAAATCCTGTCTTCCCTACGGCATGATCTTGACACAATTATTCAGAAGCCAAGGAATTGAAATTAGTGATAGTGAGCCCAGGAGAAATTTGAGACATACTGACTACTATTCATTGGCCACTATTCACCGCATGGGCTTCAAGAAAGTTAATGGTAGTTGGATAAGAAAAGGTCAAGAAGATGTTAGAGCTGAGGAGGACAGAGTTGAAGACATTAGAGCTGAGGTCGAGGTTGGACCTTCTGTTGCTGGACCGTCTGAGGCAGGACCTAGCATGCATTATTCTCCTCCACCTCAGACTTCATCTTCTTCTGTGAGATTTTCAGATGAGCAGTTATGTCAGCTTAGAGCTATGTTTGCAGAATTTGATAATCAAAGGAAAGATGAAATTGGTCAATTGAGAGAAGATATTAGAGAATTAAAGGAAGACATCATTTCAAGACTTGACTTACTTTCATTTTCTGTTGGTACCCATGTGGATTCACTCAATGCTGAGCTTAAGAAGATATTTGAAAGACTTCAAGGGATAGCTGATGGATCCAATGTGTATCTTGATAGAACTAATCAGTTAAGAAGAGATATTGATGCTGCAGTTGATCAGATACAAGTAACTATGAATGACTTTAACAAATCACAAAAGGATGATATCATGGAAATGATTGGACACTTAAAGAGTATAGTTTCAAGCGTGTCAAATGATTTTGATACTTATCATAGTTTGTATTTCTAGATTTCCTTACTAGATTGTATCTAGGAAGTTTTGCTTTAATATGACTGTATTTGAACTTTGATGAATTTAAGATTGTGTTACATTTTGATGTAATTTGACATACTTTTGAAGTAATGAGAAAAGTTATGTTCATTTCAATTATGAGTACCTTTGAATATCCTTGAATGCTTATGTTTAATTTGATATAATTTTGAATATCTCAATACTCAATTGATAACTTAGATGCTGAATGAATTCGAATGAATTTAATCAAGTTGATGCTCTGATGCATCTCAACCTTTTTGTTGATTACAAAAAAGGGGAGAGATTTATATGATTTAATCGTATATGCATCATCATATTTAAGAGGAAGAGATTTGTTTAAACCTTATATGCTTTTAATTGCCCTAATTAAATAAGGGGGAGAGAATTAAAAAAAAAAAGTTTTTGAATTTAAAATTTGCTTTGAATGAATTATAAAATTGAGGTTCATAGGGGGAGCTACCTCATTGAGGGGGAGCCTTTCCATGAACACAAAAGTTGATTTTGGTATCATAAATTTTTCAATTTTATAATGCATATACTCAATGTTTTTGTCATCATCAAAAAGGGGGAGATTGTTGAGAAATTATTGAAACATAATTGCCCCAACTCTATTGATTTTGATGATTTCCAAAAGCCATGAATATATTAATAGAAACAATGAGTTTATTTATCAAAAACCTTGAGCTTATTCAAAATGAAAGCAATGGACTCTAAATGTTTAAATTCAATGAGTTTTGAATCAATTGAAAAAGAAGTTTCAAACTCTATATTGAGATTTCAAAAAGAATTTTTACACATTATAATTCAATCAATGATTTCTTGAAACATGTCTTGAATTCATGCTTAATGTCAATTTAATGTATTCAAGTCACATTTATATTTAAATTTATTTGGGACGAGTTTTAAAGTCTATCAGAACATTTTTCTGATTTTGTATCGCTCCCGAGCCGACTCAAGGGTTTCCGAGTCGACTCCCCAAATAGCTGTTTTTCAATGTTGTCCTGAGTCGACACTTGAGTTTTCAAGAGTCGACCCCTGAACCTTCGCGAGCCGACTCAAGACTGTGCGAGCCGACTCGACTCAGACGGCAGAAAGGCTCATTTTTGAGCACTTCTCGAGTCGACTCCCCGCATATCGCGAGTCGACCCCTGAAAGTTAGGCGTTTCTGGAATGGACTGTGCGAGCCGACTCCCACAAGCTCGAGCCGACTCCACGAATCTGGACGCGATTTTTCACGATGACACATCAGCTCCAACGGTAAGATTTTTAAATAACGGCTATTTTTCTGTGTTTCTAACGGATATATTTTTGCAGAATCTATAAATAGAGGAGCTCTTTTCAAATCAAAATCAAGAAAAAATCAAAAAGAGAGAAAGAATATCTTTCAAAAAGAGGGAAAAACAGAGCTTTCATAGAAAAATCTTCTAGTTCGAAATAGAGTGATTCAAAAGGAGTGAAATCAAAGAGGAAGTTCCGTCTACTCCATCATCAATCCACAAGAGTCAAAAGAAAATCCACAAGCTTTTCAAAGATCAAATCGAAGGATTTTCAACATTCAACAAAAGGAGAAAAAGCTTCATCTCAACTCCAAAGTTTCAAACGGTCAAGAATCTTGCTGAGGCCTGATTCAATACTTCAAGAGGAGTTAAAGAGGAGAAGGAAGAAAGCCAAAGCCACAACCATCTGCAATCTTATCAGGCTTTTCTTACCCTTTTATACTTTATTTGTATATTGCTCAAGGGGAGCATTTCAATATTTAAACTTTGTTATTTTGGTTGTTTGCTGATTCAATCAGTGGATTGAATCAGTGGAGGTTATTATACCTCGTTGCAAGCCGGAGTGCTTGTGTTGGGTTAGTTGTGAGCCCGTGAAAAACAACGTGTAGGGTTTTGTGCTGGTAAGCCCGTGTAAAACCGGCTGGGTTCGTTGTGCACCCGGGAAAACAACAAGTTTGAGTTGTTAGCTTGGAAAACAACTCGGCTGTAATCTGAAGAGATTATAGTGTGGACCCAAGTGAATCTTGGGAGTGGACGTAGGTGTTGATTGCACCGAACCACTATAAAATTATCTTGTGTTTGCCGTGCTATATTTTCTTCTCTCTATCTCTCTTTATTTGCTTGTGTATTGATTTAAGTTAGCCTCTCACTTGCACATCTTGCTAACTAATCAACTAAAGTTAAAAAGACTTAAATTTTTAAGAACCCAATTCACCCCCCCTCTTGGGTTGCCATCTGTGCCAACACAGACATTGAGAGGTCCAAGCTGGATGGTAAGACAAAAGAATGTGCTTTGCTTGTTACTCACATGATGAGTTTGGTTATAGACTTTGGAATCCAGAAAAGCAGAAGGTATTCAGAAGCAGAGATGTGGTATTTTTTGAAGATCAAACCCTTCAAGACTTCAAGAAGGAGGTGTCAGTCAAGTCTTCTGCAGGAGGATTAACAGACTGTGATCCAGTTACTCCTCTAGTAAATCAGGGTGATAGGGGAGATGTGCAAGAAAATAGTGCAGGAGCAGGTATTAACTCACCTGTAGGACATGTTGAGCAGGAAGGAGATCAGGAGCAACCTTCTACAGAGCCTCAGCTGAGAAGATCTATCAGACAACGTCAACCTTCCAAAAGGTATTCTACAGATGAATATATAATGCTTACTGATGCAGGTGAACCAGAATGTTACTAGGAGGCAGTTGAAAGTGAGCAGAAAAAGAAGTGGTTAGTAGGTATGCTGAAAGAAATGGATGCCTTACAGAAGAACCACACAAATGATTTAGTGAAACTACCAGAGGAAGGAAGGCTTTAAAGAACAAGTGGGTTTTCAGGTTAAAGACTCAACAGCATTGTTCTCAACCAAAGTACAAGGCCAGATTGGTTGTGAAAGGCTTTGGTCAAAAGAAAGGTATTGACTTTGAAGAGATTTTTTTCCTGTTGTTAAAATGTCTTCAATTCGTGTTGCTCTAGGTATGCTGCTAGTCTAGACTTGGAGGTTGAGCAGTTAGATGTGAAGACAGCTTTTCTTCATGGTGATTTGGAGGAAGAAATCTATATGGAGCAACCAGAAGGCTTCAAAGTCAAAGGTAAAGAAAATCTTGTCTGCAGATTGAAAAAAAGCTTATATGGGCTGAAGCAAGCTCCAAGGCAATGGTACAAGAAATTTGATTCATTTATGGCTGAAAATGGATACAAAAGAATGGCTTCAGATCATTGTGTGTATATCAAATGGTTTAGTGAGGATTTTGTCATACTCCTACTTTATGTTGATGACATGCTTATTCTTGGGAAAGATATGTCTATGATTGATAGGTTAAAGAAGAGCTGAGCAATTCATTTGAAATGAAGGATATGGGACCAGCAAAGCAAATACTGGGTATGCAGATTTTCCGTGATAGAAGAATCAAAAAATATGGTTGTCACAGAAAAAGTACATTGAGAAGGTATTGGATAGGTTCAGTATGATCAATGCAAAGCCAGTTGGTTCTCCTCTTGCAGGTCACTTCAGGTTGTGCTTAGAGCAAAGTCCTTCAAGTGATGAGAAGAAGGAGAAAATGAAGAAGGTTCCTTACGCTTCAGCAGTCGGAAGTTTGATGTACGCGATGGTATGTACGAGGCCAGACATCGCATATGCAGTGGGTGTTGCTAGCAGATTTCTTACAAATCCAGGGAAAGAGCATTGGGCAGCAGTGAAGTGGATCTTCAGATATCTCAAAGGAAGCTCCAAAGTTGTTTAAGCTTTGGGGGTGGTCCAGCTGTGCTGATTGGTTACACAGATGCAGATATGGCGAGAGATATTGATACAAGGAAGTCCACATCAGGTTTCATACTTACTTTTGCAGGGGAGCTGTGTCATGGCAATCCAGATTGCAAAGGTGTGTAGCTCTCTCTACCACAGAGGCAGAATATATTGCTGCTACCGAGGTCTGTAAGGAGATGCTGTAGATGAAAGAATTCTTACATGAATTGGGATTGAAACAGAAAAATTATGTGGTACATTGTGACAGCCAGAGCGCCATCCACTTGTGCAAGAACCCAACTTTTCATTTCAAGTCAAAGCATATAGATGTGAGATACCACTGGATTCGAAATGTGTTTGAAGAGAAGCAGTTACAACTTCAAAAAATTCACACAGATGAAAATGGGGCAGACATGTTGACAAAGACCTTATCAAAAGAAAGGCAAGAGATATGCCGACAGCTGGTCGGCATGATTTCACACTAAGGAAGCATGAGACAGCCTCCCTTATGGGCTGAAGGGGGAGGTTGTTGGGCCCATGGCCCACCTATTCAGCCCATTAAGGCAAAAGGGAGCGCTACTCCTTTTTCCATCAGGGTTTATTCTCTCTCTTTTATAAAAGGAGTAGCCGCCTTCCTTTTTTGGTTTTCTCTATTTTAAGGAGCAGCCGTATGAAAAAAGTGGAGAAGCATGTAGCATGTATTTCTTTTTCTAGGAGCATGGATTGCTAGGGGAAGAGAAGGAAGGGCTGCTGCTTGGTGCTTAACTACGTGGGAGGACTTCCACTCCAGGAATCACGTGAAGGTGCTGCAGAAAAAAAACAAGAGAAGAAGAAGAAGAAGAAGAGAAGGGAAGAAAATAAGGAGTTATGGCAAGGGACTTTGAGACTTGGATATTTATTATTTTATAGTGGATCTTCTTCTCTGGCTTGCCCGTGGTTTTTTTTCCTTTATCTTGAAGGGATTTTCCACGTAAATCTTGATGTTTCTGTGATTGTGTGGTTTGCGCATTTTTATTTATTATTCTGCTGTGTATTACGGTCTGCTAGTATTTGCTCGTACACGGATTCTTTCCCATCACGTTAGGTTATGAAAAATATCAGTTTAGGCAAAGGCAAGAAAAAATGAGTGGACTCTAATTGCATTAAATTAACGAAGAAATGGCAAAGGCAATGAAAAACATAGGTTGACGCTCCGTTTATGATAGAGAAGTCCGATCATGTTATCTCAAATAACTTCTCATATTCATTGGATAAGACTAATCATTTTTTTTCTCAAAACGTTCTTTCACAAACAAGATTTGATTTTGATTTTTTTTTTTTCCTGTGTTGAACCTTCAAGGTAGAGCTGAAAGAATACTAGTCTCATCTATGTTTGGATGTTTGGAGGGAAAGAAAGGGGAGACTAAAAAGAAGAAAAGGAATGAAAGGGAAAGGAAGGAAAAGGAAGGATTGTTCTCTTCTCTTGTTTGGAAAGGATGGAAGGAAGGGTTGTTCTTCTTCTCTTGTTTGGATAGGAGGGAGGGAAAGGAAGGGAAAGAATTTTGTAACAATTATACCCCTTCAGGATAGGGAATGAACCGTGAGAATGAAAGAATGAGAATAAAAATAAAGGGATATTTTGGTCTTCCATAGACTTAAACATTTCTTCTTCCCTAGCTTATCTCTTATTTGGGGGTTAACAGATTTACCCTCGCAGAATATGTTACTCCCATTTCCTTCCTCTTTCTCTTTCACCTTCCTCCCAACAAGGTAACTTATGATCTTTTTCTTCTTTTTCTTTTTTTCCTTCATTTTCTTCATCCAAATAGACCCAAGACCATGACATGTGCTTGAACTCATTTCGCTAAAAAAATTATCTTAGCTCCTAGAGAGTTGTTGGAGAAAATTCATTCTTGTTAGGTTGCCCCCCCCCCCCCCCCCCCCCCAAAAAAAAAAAAAAAAAATAAAAGAAAGCTGCTTGCTCTTAAGTAGATCAAAGTTTTAAATTCTTATCATAGCTTAATCTTGACGTTTTATTCCTTCATGCAGCGTTCGATGGAAATTTCTACACTTTTTTTTGAGAGAGAGAGAGAGAGAGAGAGAGAATAGAAATATTTGTCACCAACAGAGAATATAATTCCATGAGATTGATTTTCTGGCTCAAGGACAACCAGCTGTGAGATATGGGAGTGGAAATGAAGGATGGGTACAGGGCGAAGTTTTCTTCCGTGGACTCAACCGGTGATGCAAGATTCCCTTCTTCACTATTGTGGCTTAAATCCCGGGTGGATGCCAACGATACCGATTTGATGCTGATAGGAGCAATGACATGTTCGATTGTAACATATTCCATTTGAATTAAATAGGACTAAAGCTGGTTTGGCTTTTAAAACTTAAGTACGGATGGATTAATATCCCATCCGTAGGAATGGTAGTGGGGTAAATCAGAGTCTCTTTTTGTTCACTTAATTTTTTGGGTCCCAACTTCTCATAGTCAATGTCAATCTCTGCCCTATCCTCATTGATGTGATAGGTTTAATTTCTATTCTCGATCTTATAAAAAGAAGAGAAAGACTTGCTGAGTGATTGATGCATGTACACGTGCATGCATATTATTTATAAATGTCATGCATGGCATATCAATCATGATGCACTAGAACTGCACCGTATTCGATACATTTAAAAATTTTCTTAAAAAAAAAACAACCTTTATTCTGTTGCCTCACCTTTACTCTTTTCTTTTTCTAATTAAAATAAAAATATATATCAGCTTGGTTACTCGCTCCATTTTTCAGATTGCTTTGCTAGGGTTAAAATGCGATTTACGGTGGGCTTTAAGGTGGAAAGTTTAGATTCAGCCATGCGTGATCTTGACCACAAAGATTTTAGTTTTTTTTTTTCCCGAAACTTACCTTGAAACCAATCAGAGCTTGAAGATCTTATCCAATCAGGATGGGTTAGGATGAGTTCCATTCTATCCTAGCAAAATTACCATTCCTACCAATATATTTACAAAACTAATGCATGCTCCCAAGTCTAAGAAACTAACGTGCCATTGGTAATTTTCCAGTGCACCAACCTCTTTGCCACAAAAAAAAAAAAAAAGTGCCATTATCAATAAATATATTTGATTATATAAAATTTTTAATTAATCTTGTATTGATTAGGTAGGGGTTTTTTTTCCCCTCTTGGTTAGGTGATTGTTGACAATGTTCTAAGATTGCTCAATTGTTGCATTTTTCCATGCTAGGACAGCCATTTTTTTTCAAAATTTTTTTTGATTTATTTGTATTACTCATGATGTATATATATGTTGCCACGAAAATCCGTTCTCTGACTCGGGTGCACTTTCGGCTCTGGGTCCGAACTCCGATCTCGACGTCCGGGGTGGAACCTGCAAGATAGTCCGCGCTCGCAAAGAATTTCCTTGGGGTTGTCCTCTGCGGGGACCCTCCGATGCCCAAGTCAGTGGAGATTCACATCAGGCAGATGTGAGAAGAAGACTTTTCATAGAAGAATCTTCCTCCAAGCTCTTGATAGGAGCTCTAATGGAGTGATCGATTTCGTAAAGCCAAATGAGTATACAAGATAATTTTTTGGTGCGTACTTGAGAGGTTGAAGTACTGTGGTATTTATAGAGAATCACCTGATTCCCTGGGCGCGTCGTGGGGGTCGAAAGTTGTTATGATTTGAAACGGATTCGAATCAAGTTTGTTACGAGATCAGTAGGATCTGTATCTTGTTAGTTAGAGGATCGACGGCTAGGAGAGCTGGCCGATGCCTTGGGATTCTACGATTGCGTAGGTTCTAGGCCATTTCTCGATATGATTCTCTGTTTGAAATCTTATCCTGTTACAGTGGGTTTGAACTCTCCCACGCCGGATTTTACAGAGGTATTTCGAATGCCATGGTTGGCCTGGATGAGGAATAGCTTGATTTTTCGAAGTGTAAAATGGATCGACTCGAATGATCGAAGTATAAGATAGCTCGGGTTACCAAGGAATAAGGATAGCTCGACTTAGATGGCCGAAGCATAAGGATAGCTCGGGTTACCGAGGAATAAGGATAACTCAGCTCAGATGGCCGAAGCATAAGGATAGCTCGGGTTGTCAGGGTGATCCGACTTCATCAAAGTTGATTTGATCTTGTCGCTAGAACGTCACGCCAGCTGGCCAACTGGCAAGCAGGGTATTTGGATTGGGTGCGACCTTATCGCTAATGTGAGCGATCAATAATGCAATGATGATTTTGCCTCTCATCACATGCCCTCCACTCCCTAGTCTGAAGTGTAAATTCGGATATAGGGAGTAGAATTTCTGTAAACTTTGTAACCCCCCAGCATTATTTATGGACACCTGGCACCTAGAGTTTATTCTGAGATTAGGTTCCCAGTATGACGCTTGGATTCCCGAGTCTTTGCGTGTCTGATGAGTTTCCGATATCCTTGATCCGAGGCGTCACCGGGGGATTAAAAGGAATGGAGGATGACTCCCTCCTGGTAGCGGGTATTCTTCCCTCCAAGTAATTCTTGGCCATTCCCCTAATGCCACAGAGAGAGAGAGAGTTAGAGAAGGATCGAATGAGAGAGAGAGAGTGAATAGAGAAGAGGAATATCTCCGGAGGTGCGCCCAAATATCGGCCCTTCCATCCAAAGACATCAATCTTCATGCCTCTGGTTTGGAGTTTAGGTGTGATGGAGCCGTCGGAAAGTAGCAGGTGGAGGCTCAGTGCTGCAATCGAAATGGGGAGGTCAGAGAGATATGGGGTTTAGATTTTTGAGAATCACCGTGGGCTGAGGATGTTTGATGTGGCTTGATATTAGTGGAGTTTGAGATTGATTTTGGACCTTGTTGTTGGAATCTTGGAGAGAGGAGAAGAAGAAGAGCAGGCTTTGTTTTAGTGGTTCCCTGCCTGCTTCATGATGACCACCAAGCGTGCCTCTAAGCTACAGGAGTTTATAGCCCATGCTTCTAATGTGATCTATATCAAAATTGGAAGGAAGACTTCAACGGTTTTTTGTCACCGTGGTGAAGATCACCAGGTCAATCTCTGGGCTATTGCCAAACCCGATGTACTAATCAGCTTATTAGGCCATACAAGTGCAGTTGAGTCCATGAATTTGATTCATCAGAAGTTTTTGTGGCTGTTGGAGCAGCCAATGGCACGATAAAATTGTGAGATTTAGGGAACTCATTGCATCTGGATTGTTAGATACAAACCTAAAGTTGTGGAATATTCGAAGTAAAGGATGCATCCATACATACAAGGGGATACCTCCCCAGATGGCTGATTGCTTGTTTCGGATGGAGATAACATTGTTAAGGTACCCAGACGTTCAAGTAACTGGTTTATCATTTTGGAGTTGCGTACTGAAGTAAGTAAGCCTATTTATAATTAGTAATTTATAAATCATGAAGTTATAGTTTACATGTATATTATGAAATAAGAAAAACGAAAGTTTATTTAGATTAATTATTTTAAATGATATCATGAATCTACATATGAGCATTTATTATGACTATAGTAACTGATAATATTTTGCAAGAATAGTTTCTTGGTGTATGTGCAAAATATAAATTCTTTGACTTACAAAATATGTTGGTATTATTGAGATGACTACATGCAATTGTAATATGACACTGAAATAATCTTGTATGTGTCGCCACGATTGCGTATAGGGATCCCACAATTGCGTAGGCTCTAGGCCACTCTTGGGTATGAATCTTCGTTTGGAATCTTGTTCATTTCAGCGAATAAGGACTCTCCCATGCCGGATTCCGCAGAAGTATTTTGAATACCGTGGTTGGCCTGGATGAGGAATAGCTTGGTTTTCCGAAGTATAAATGGATCGGCTCGAATGTCCGAGGAATAAGGATGGCTCAGCTCAGATAGCCGAAGCATAAGGATAGCTCGGGTTACCGAGGAATAAGGATAGCTCGGCTCAGATAGCCGAAGCATAAGGATAGCTCGGGTTACTCGGGTTACCGAGGAATAAGGATAGCTCGGCTCAGATGGTCGAAGCATAAGGATAGCTGGGTTACCGAGGTTAGCTCGGGTTGGGTGACCCGACCCCATCAAAGCTGATTTGACCTTGTCGCTAGAATGTCACGCTAACAGGCGGGGTGTTTGGATTGGGCATGATCTCATCGCTGATGTGAGCGATCAATAACATAATAACGATTTTACCCCTCATCAATAATGATCCCGGATCTCATCTAAAAAAATTAGTTAAAAATCATCATTTGAACTCTAATACTATTTATAACGAATTAAAATCCCACCTCCCCCTTCTTCAGGTAAAAACAAGGCTCAGCTTTGGCTGACTTTTGTGGCCTTATCTTGGTGAGAATGGCAAGGCCAGGCTGCATGCCAGAAAACTCCAAACGATATTCCAATCCCATCCTCACAATACCAATCCCACAGCCTGCCACCATTGGCCGTCCACTGCAATACCAAATTCCATCCTTTTCCTGCCCTCAATTTAGTACACCCATTCGCTTTTCTAAGCAGCTCTTGTTGAAAGATTTAGACTTGCATTAGCTTTTTGTATAACACTGTGGACAGGCTTATAACGTGGGAAAATATAACCTTTTGAAGCAGCAGCAAGCTGGATTTAATACAACATCACTTAATTTTCGCACTTAATTAATAAACAACAGTGGCTCCGGGAATACATTAAGTGGGATTAAAGAGGTAGAGAAAGAAGATAAATGGAAGGCCACAACGAGACAGGTTGATAATGGAAGGAAACCACAGAAGTCTGATGAACAGAATCCGAACTTGCTCAACGTTTTCTCCTGAATGGAATGGCTCTGATGACCACCTGGTGGTAGATGGCAGCAAGGGCAGCTCCACAGAAGGGACCCACCCAGAAGATCCACTGAGAATATAACAAAAAAGTTTGGAAAATTTATTAGCACTGAATACTTATGCATTAATTAGAAAATAAATCAAAAGTTATGAATGAATCTAGTTCTCTATGTCTTTAGAGATGTAAGAGGCTTACTTGGTCATCCCAAGCATTGTCCTTGCCGTAGATGACGGCAGGTCCAAGACTTCTTGCAGGGTTGATACCAGTGCCAGTGATAGGGATGGTGGCCAAGTGGACCAGGAAAACAGCAAACCCAATAGGCAAGGGAACAAGAAGCTGCACCAAAACCCAATAGTTCTCATCAGCCACGATCTAATAGAAAGAAGAAACGTATTTGTGATGGCAACCCTCGTCTTTCATTTAACGTACCATGCGAGATAAATTAAATAATCGTGTCTACAGTGTCAATTAAAGACAGAAGAATATAATGGCTGGATTGGTCAGAAGACAGGTAAACTTTGAGACCTGCTAAGAAATTCAACTGCTGGCCAAAAATTCACATACAAAGATTCTTTGCAGAACCGCATGCAACTCAACAGACATAAAAAAGTAGATTTGGATGATATTATCACCTTCAAAATGTTGACAGAGAAATGCCATTTTCATCCTGATGGAAGGCAAAGACTACTTACAGGCACATGAGAGTCTCTGGCCCTCCTCTTGGCATCAGTGGCAGAGAAGACAGTGTATTCAAGGATAAAGGTGCCAATAATCTCAGCAGCCAAGCCAGCACCCTTGGTGTAGCCAGGGGAAACAACATTGGCTCCTCCACCACTGCTCTCATAGAGCCCCTTCTGGAAGCCCTTTGACCACCCCAGCACCACAGATGGCACCCAGGCACTGCATCACCATGTAGAACAAGGCCCTGACGAGGGACACCTTCCTTGCCAGCAGCAACCCAAAGGTTACTGCAGGGTTGATGTGGCCACCTGCCCAAGTAGCAAGGGAAGTATTAATCTTTTTAATTACTCATTTCTTAGCAATATACTACCTGAAAATGAAAGAAACCAACTCTTGTTGGGTAACAGATATATGAATTTCCTTGTTCATGAACCAACAAGCACAAGCCAATGGACTATAAAAAGATAAAGAACATAAAATTGAATTTTAAAAAAAAAGGATGAAAAAAATATTCTTACAGCCCATTGGACAAAGATTCAAGGTCATAGGAGTTTTTGAGTTGTAGTTTAAGCTTGGAAACTATATCTTCTGCTTTTCTCAAATTTTATGAACAAGAATAGAGATAAACTAAGCAAACGACTTTCTAAGAAAACAAAAAAACAAAGTTAAAGAGGAAACTGAAGCTTGGTGAAGAGAGAGATAACCCACAACAGGCACACCTATAAAGTTTTGTTGGTTAGAGAAAGGACTTTAAGCTTGGATCTTCTAACTTAGCGACGTTATACCTAGTAAACTTTATGTTTGAATCTTCTGGCTTGACAAGCTATACCTTGTAAACTAGAAACAAAAAGTATACAAAAATTAAAAAAAAAAGGAAAGAAAAAGCCCATCTGAAAGGAAGAAGATTACAAGCACAAAATAAATATTAAGTGTTTTTTTAATAATAATGGTAGTAAAAACAAAAACAACGATAATAACAATAATAAAACATACCAGAGATACCAGCAGTACAGTAGACCAACGCAAAGATCATGCCTCCAAAGGCCCAAGCAATCCCCTGGACGCCAACGGTAGAGCACTTGCTGCTGGACTTCCCCACACCCATGACAGTGAGGATGGTGATGTAGAGGAATAGGAAGGTGGCGGTGAACTCGGCTATTACAGCCCTGTAGAAGGACCATGACTGCAGCTCCTCTAGCCCAATCAGAGGAGCTGGAGGTGGGTCCTTGTAGTCCCTGCCATGGCTCTGGGCTGCTGTCCCTATGGGCTGGCTCTCCAAGTACTTCTGAGCTCCAATCGTAACATCCTCCTCCCTCTCCTGATCCATCTCTCTCGCTTTCCTCTTGAAGCAAAGAAGAAAAGAAAACCAGACGAAGGGAAAAAAAAAAAAGCCTGTGACTTCGGGGAAATCCAAGGACTGGTTGGTGCCTTTTATGGGGGCGGAAAACAGTGGATAGGCTTTCGCTTGAGGTCCAAAAGATCCAGTGACCTTCCGTTCGCACGCCAAGATTCAATAACTTTTAGCGTGCTTCCCACGCGCGATGACACAATCCATGGGTCTGATGCATGTTTGCTGCTTTAAAATAGTGTTTGATAGTAAAAATATTATTCATGAATAACAATATGGAATAAGATTTATCTCTTAATTATCTCTAGAAATATCTCATGACTATTTCATTGATCATATCAAATGCAAAAAGATAAATCTATAGGATAACTTTTTTTTACTCTTATTTGGAGGGATAACCGGCTATTCCTATATTTTCTAGAAAATAAATTGAGAGGACTTTTGAGAATAAGAAAGGATATTCAAGGGATATTTCTTCTTATTCCTTATTTCAAACTACTTAAAGGATGGTACAGCAATACTTTTTCGTAGAAAGATAGAATTTTGACAGCTCTCTATGGCATTTGATTTCACATGGATGTGTATATATATATAATTAAAAAGTCTAAACGATATCTTAGGCTTTTAGATTAAAATTTAAATTATTATAAAAATATTAAAATAAATTCAACCGATAACCTATCTAGAATATAAAATACTACATATATACTTTTTTTAAGTTGAACCATAAGTCAATTGTGATGCTTGTAGCTGTAAGTACATCAATTGATCGTAGACTTGGATCTTAATTTGGCAATGGTACTAAAATTTAAATAAAAAAATATATAAAAATTTATAGGATGAGTATTTAGCTTCACATTGATAATACAGCCGATAGATATTTTTGTATATTTATAGATGATTAAGGGTGCAAATAATATCTTTTTAACTTCTTTTTATGAAGCCTTAAATTATTATAAAATTAATGAACAAAATGTGTTATGAGAGGTAAGTTTTTATTCAAATTATTNTTTTACTTGGCACTGCCAATGTACGGAGATCGCTTGGCCCAGCCGAGGATTATAAAGATTATATTTTACTTAGCGCTGCCAAGGTTCGGAGATCGCTCGACCCGATCGAAGATTTTAAAGATTATATTTTACTTGGCACTGCCAAGGTTCGGTGATCGCTCGGCCCGACCGAGGATTATAAAGATTATATTTTACTTGGCGCTGCCAAGGTTCGGAGATCGCTTGGCCCGGTCGAGGATTATAAAGATTATATTTTACTTGGCACTACCAAGGTTCGGAGATCGCTCGGCCCGGTCGAGGATTATAAACCTAGTTCTCATTGCAGCTATTAAAGAAGGCAGTAAAGGTAGAAGTTTTACGAATTTTTGAAAATTTTAATTCAATGGATAGAGCAAATTCGAGAGGGAGAGTGTACTCCTATTGATGATACACACGGAGATTATCCGAGTTCTACGTCTGGGGAATGGATTTCCCATTTAGATCTTGGAGCTTGTAGGTGCCGGGTCTGATTACTTCTGTAATTTGATAAGGACCCTCCCAATTAGGGGACAGCTTTCCTTGCTCCAAAGGTTTGAGACGGATGCCTTCCGAAGTACCAGATCACCTGGGAAGAAGAGCTTTCCTTTAACTCTGGTAGAATGGTCGCGGGCGACTCTTTGTTGGTAGGCCGCCATACAGATCCGGGCTTTCTCCCTGACTTCTTCTATCAAGTCAAGATCTGTTCGGAGTTGTTCATCGTTAGATTCTTCCGAGTAGCCTTCGATGCGAGGAGAGGGGAGCCCGACCTCCACGGGAATAACCGCTTCTGTGCCGAAAGCCATCTTGAAGGGAGTCTGGCCCGTTGAAGTCCACTCAGTGGTTCGGTATGCCCACAGCACATGATGGAGCTCCTCTGCCCATCTGCCTCGTGCTTGGTTGAGCCGAGCTTTAATTCCCTGCAAGAGAGTTTGGTTAGTTACCTTGGCTTCTCCATTAGCTTGAGGATGCCCGACCGAAATTAGGTGATGGAGAATGCCATGATCCTCACAGAACTCCCGGAACTTGGGATTGTCAAACTGTTTCCCGTTGTCGGTGATGATAGTATGGGGAAGGCCGAAGCGGCTGATAATGGACCTCCATACGAAATCCTTAGCTCAAGCCTCAGTTATCTGGGCAACTACTTCGGCTTCAACCCACTTAGTAAAATAATCAATTGCAACGAATAAAAACTTCCTTTGTCCCGTTGCGAGGGGGAAAGGGCCAAGAATATCATTCCCCATTTAGCAAAAGGCCAGGGGATGATATGGAAGTCAGGTGGGCAGAGGGGAGCCTCCGGATATTTGAGTGTTGTTGGCATGCATCACAGGCTTGGATGAGGTCATCTGTGTCCTTCTGCATCGTCGGCCAATAATATCTTGGCGTAGCACTTTGTGGCACAGGGCGCGGTTGCCGAGGTGGTTGCCACAAATGCCTTTATGAACCTTCCGAAGAGCATAATTGGCTTCTGATGGACGGAGGCATTTGAGCAATGGCATGGAGAAGGATCGCTTATACAGCCGATCATCGATCAGGGCATAGTGAGACGACTGCATCTTTAGCCTCCTTGCTTCTCTTCTATCAGTGGGTAGCAGCCCTTCTTTGAGATACTTGTGCATGGGGTCTATCCAGGATGGTTCGGTGTCAATTTGCATCATCTGGTCAGCGTCGGTGATGCTGGACTTCTCCAGGATTTCCAAGTGGAAACTCGTTCAAGGTCCATTGAGTCCGTCGTCGTCAGATGAGACAGAAGGTCGGCGTGCGCATTTTCAGCCCTTGGGATCTGGATGATCTTAAATTCATTGAAACAAGAAGATAGATCGCGTACCTTCTAGAGATACCGAATCATGTTCGGTTATCGAGCTTTGAATTCGCCTCGTACCTGGCCCGCCACTAATTGAGAGTCAATGTAGGCATTCAGTTTTTCAACTTTGAGCTCGCGAGCGATGCAGAGTCCGGCGAGCAGGGCCTCATATTCTGCTTCATTATTCGAGGCTGGGAAGGAGAAGCGGATGCCATATTCAAAAGTAGCACCCTTCGGGCTGGTGAGGACCAGACTGGCACCAAAACCGCTTGCGCTGGAGGATCGTCGGCGTGAAGTAACCATGGAGCATAGGGCTTTGGTTGCCTAGGGGTGTCGGAGCAGAACCATCTTCGGGTACGGTGCATTCGAGGAGGAAATCCGCCAGGACCTGGGCTTTGATGGTCGGACGAGGCTGGTACTGAATGTCATGCTCGCTTAGTTCGACAGCCCACTTGGTCATTCTCCCCGATGCTTCCAGATGATGGATGATTGCCTTGATGGGTTGGTCAGTTAGGACGGTGATGGTGTGCGCTTGGAAATATGGTCGTAGCTTCCGACCGATGTCATTAGGGCCAGAACCATCTTCTCCACTCGAGTTACCTCGTCTCAGTATCTTTGAGCAATTTACTAACATAATAAATAGGCTTTTGAATTCTGCCCTCTTCTCTAATTAGCACCGAGACAACAGCATTCTCAGAGACCGCGAGGTACAGGCTTAGCGCTTCACCTGGCTTTGGGCTACTGAGGAGAGGAGGTGAGCCGAGGTATTTCTTGAGGTTTTCAAAGAATTTCTGCAATCTGAGGTCCATTGGAAGTTTTTTGCTGACCGAAGAGCTTTGAAGAAGGGGAGGCACTTCTCGGCTGATCGAGCAATGAAGCGACTAAGGGCCGCTATCCTTCCGATGAGGCGTTGCACATCCTTGATCGATCCAGGAGGGGCCATCTGTCGCAAGGCCTGGATCTTTTGGGATTTGCTTCGATGCCCCGCTGAGAGACCATGAAGCCGAGGAATTTCCCAGAGTTGACTCCGAAAGCGCATTTGGTAGGGTTGAGCTTCATTTGATACTTCTGAAGCATCTTAAAGCTTTCCGCAAGGTCCTCGATATGTTGGGATGCTTCCTTGCTTTTCACCAGCATATCGTCAACATAAACCTCCATATTCCGACCGATTTTCTTTGAAAACTTTATTGACCAGCCTTTGGTAGGTGGCACCTACATTTTTCAAACCAAAAGGCATAACTCGGTAGCAATAGATACCTCAGTCGGTGATGAAGGCAGTCTTTTCCTCATCTTCGGGCACCATCTGGATTTGGTTGTAGCCTGAATAGGCATCCATAAAGGTTAGCATCTAGTGGCCTGAAGTTGAGTCCACAAGTTGGTCGATTCAGGGAAGGGGGAAGCTATCTTTCGGGTAGGCTTTGTTAAGGTCGGTGAAGTCGATGCAGATCCTCCATTGCCATTTAACTTTTTCACCATAACCATATTTGCCAGCCAATCTGGATAATTGACTTCTCGGATGAAGTTGGCTTTGATAAGCTTATCCACCTCCTCTTCGATGGCCTTCTGGCATTCGGGGGCGAAGCTTCTTTTCTTTTGCTTGATTGGCCGAACTGTCTCATCCATGCTGAGGCAGTGAACCAGGACATCTGGGCTAATTCCAGGCATATTTGATGCAGACCAGGCGAAGATATCGGCATTTCTCCGAAGGAATTTGATTAACTCCTGCCGAGGCTTTTCTTCCAGTGTGATCCAATCTTTATGGTTCGATCGGGCTGAGCTTCGCTGAGTGGTACCTCCTCAATTCTTTGGCTGGTTCTCCTCGTTGCTCGGCGAAATCCTCTCGGGCATCCAGTCCATCTACCTCGGGTTTTCTGGACTGAAGGTCGGCGACAAAGCAATGTCGAGCCATAGTCTGACTTCCCCGAACAATCCCCACTCCCCATTCGGTGGGGAACTTCATGGCGAGGTGGGAATGAAACAATGGCCTTGAGAGACATCTGTCCCGCCTGCCAAGAATGGCATTGTAAGGAGACCGAAGCTTGATTACAAGGAAGTCCATAAGCTTAGTGGCCACACGAGGCCAGGTGCCGGCTCGGACATTCAAAGTGATGACCCCTTCGGGGATTATGGAGTCACCTGTGAAGCCCACCAGTGTGGACTCCACGGTTCGAAGACTTTCTATCCGGAATTTTAACCTCTCAAAGGCATCAAAGTACAAAACGTTAACGGAGCTTTCGCTATCAATAAGAACCCGGCTTACATCATAATTGTCTAGATTTAGAGATACAACCAGAGCGCATCATGGGGGTACTGTACCCCCGAAGGTCTTCATCTGAAAAAGTGAGTCCATCAACTCGTGCTTTCTTTGACGGGCCTTCATCATCGCCTGGCCAGGAAGATGGAGAGTCGGCCACAGCTATCACATTGACATGGCCGATAACTGGAGGGTTCGGCGGTGGGAGTTGGCGAGGTTCGGGCTGGTGATTTGCCTCATTGTTCGGCTCAGGAGGCCCTCTGAACCGATCCAGTCGGCCTCGTTGGATTAATCGCTCGATCTCATTCTTGAGCTGCCAACAGTCCTCAGTGTCATGCCCGTGATCCCGATGAAAGCGGCAGTACTTGGCAGGATCTCTCCGAGCTCCGTTGCCTCGAAGAGGAGGGGGTCGAGGAATCTGGCGCTCGATCTCCATCAGAATCTGCACCCTCGGCGCGGTGAGGGGAGTGTAACGATCGAACCTTCGAGCTGGGCTCCGGGTTTGGTCTCGTGGCGGAGGCGAAGGAGCTTCCTAGTGGCGAGGCGGGCTAATGTGGCGGTAGGCTCGCCGTTTGTCTGGGCCCTTCGCCTCCTTCTTCTTCAGTTGTTCAGCTCAAGCTGTCCTCCTCGATACCTCAACCCTGGCATACTTATCCGCTAGGGACATCATGTCCGAAAGGCTCTTCGGGTAGTTGACCTTCAGAGCTAGGTAGAAGTCTCCCTCCTTGGACACTCCTCCGGCCAAGGCGGACATGGCCACCTCGTGGTTGAGGTGGTTGACTTCTAGGAGGGCCATATTGAAGCGGCCGAGATAACTCTTCAGCGATTCCCCCTCTCTCTGCTTAACCTCGAAGAGGGAATCGGATCTCCATCATTGGCGGCGGCTACTGACGAACTAGCTGATAAGCAGACAGCCCAGCTCGTTGAAAGAATCAATGGAACCTGGTTTCAAGCTGTTGAACCAGGTTCAGGCAGATCCCCTTAGAGTGGAGGGGAAGGCACGACAGCGGATCGCATTTGACGCTCCATGGAACATCATGATGGACCTAAAGCTGCTCAGATGATCATCGGGATCGGTGGATCCATGGTACGGCTCAATGGTGGGGAGTTTAACATGAGGGAGAATCACTTCCCTCATGATCCTTCCGGAGAAGGGGACGCCCTACTCCGCCTTCGACTGGGGTGGAGGAGTTTGCTTGGCAGTGTCTAGCTCCTAACGCCATTCCTGACGCATCTCCTGCATCTGCTGCATGATCCCTTCATCCAGAGTGATAGGAGGGATCGGGCGATGAGAAGGCGACAGTGGTGTGGAATCCTGAAAGGATATCGGGGAGGGAGAGCGAACCCGTCTGGATCTGAGTGGGCTCTTCCCTCCAGCTCGTTGCAGCGCCGGTCTCACCTTCGCAGGCCGGCGACCGCGATCCACCCCCTCAGGCGGATCGGAAGAAGAGATTGCAGGTGGAGCGGGGTAGCGGCCTCCTCGCGAGGCTGGGAGGCAGGAACGGCAGGGCCAGGGATTGCATGGAATCCCTGGATCATCTGGGTCAATGCTTGAACCTGCTGGACCAGAGTGGCAAACTGGTTCAGGGTTACCGCCGTTGCCGGTGGAGAAAGAGTTTCAGCTGGTGATGGTTGCGGAGGTGCTACATCACTAATTGGATCAGGCCTTTGAGATGCGGCCTGATCTTGAGCCTCAGAGGTGGCTCTCTTCCGATTGGCCATTAGATGATGCTTCTTCTGGTTTTTTAGTCTTGTCTCATGGATTACAAGTTTATGGGACTTGAGGCCCTTCCTCTAACGCCAATCTGTTGCCACGAAATCCGTTCTCCAACTCGGGTGCACTTCCGGCTCCGGGTCGAACTCCGATCTCAACGTCTGGGGTGGAACCTGCAAGACAGTCCGCACTCGCAAAGGATTTCCTTGGGGTTGTCCTCTGCGGGAGACCCTCCGACGCCCAAGTCAGTGGAGATTCACAGCAGGCAGATATGAGGAGAAGACTTTTCACAGAAGAATCTTCCTCCAAGCTAGGAGCTCTAATGGAGTGATCGATTCTGTAAAGCCAAATGAATGTACAAGGTAATTTTTTTGGTGCGTACCTGAGAGGTTGAAGTGATGTGGTATTTATAGAGGATCACCTGATTCTCTGGGCATCGTGGGGGTCGAAAGTTGTTATGATTTGAAATGGATTCGAATCGAGTTTGTTACGAGATCAGTAGGATCTGTATCTTGTTAGTTAGAGGATCGACGGCTAGAAGAGCTGGCCGATGCCTTGAGATTCTACGATTGTGTAGGTTCTAGGCCACTTCTCGGTATGATTCTCTGTTTGGAATCTTATCCTGTTACAGTGGGTTTGAACTCTCTCGCGCCGGATTCGTAGAGGTATTTCAAATGCCGTGGTTGGCCTGGATGAGGAATAGCTTGATTTTCCGAAGTGTAAAATGGATCGGCTCGAATGACCGAAGTATAAGGATAGCTCGGGTTACCGAGGGATAAGAATAGCTCGGCTTAGATGACCGAAGCATAAGGATAGCTCAAGTTACCGAGGAATAAGGATAACTCGGCTCAGATGGTCGAAGCATAAGGATAGCTCGGGTTGTCAGGGTGATCCGACTTCATCAAAGCTGATTTGACCTTATCGCTAGAACGTCACGCCAGCTGGCCAGCTGGCAAACAAGGTATTTGGATTGGGCGCGACCTCATCGCTGATGTGAACGATTAATAATGCAATGACGATTTTATCCCTCATTATTTTCAAAATTAGAATTTTTTTTAAAAGAATTTCCTTCTAATAAAAATACATTATTATTTTTATTATACTAATAAACAATGATTTGAAAGATAATAAATAATTCATTCATTATTATTTATTATTTTATTTTACAATTCCATTGTGACAATCACTATGATAATAGTAAAAAAATGGAAACCATACATTGCAGAGAAAAATAATGGCTATTATAATCTTCATAACAATCAATAGTAATTTTGGATCATGCCATTTACCAAAAGCTTGCATCGAGGATGGGGGAAAAAAAAAAAGAAAACAAAACAATTCACAGAAAAGCTAGTGATACAGGATGCTTCCCAAGATTCATGTGCTCCACCGCTGGGTGCAGGCTATTTGTTATCAAGGGAACCTGGACCTCCTCTAAATGATATTAGCCGAGTCTGACCGGAAATGGCCCATCGGCTCAAGATTATGAAATCCATTTCCATTGCAACACTTTAAACTTCTCATCGACTTCGGTTCCAAACATTTATCTGGACAGAATTAGAATTAGTTTCTAATTTTACTTAAAATTCAAATTATGTATCAATAAGATTTAAAATTAAAATTTTATCCAAAATTACAAATGTTGGGTTTTTTTTCCAAGTGTATCGATTAGATACAATTAAGATGGTCCTATATTCGATATCGAGGGATTACGTGAATTCAAAATTTGAATCATAAACATCCCTCAACCATATCCATTTGAAGCGCCCTTTTGTGATGGACAGATAAGGATAAAGAAATATAAAATGGGAGATCCTTACGCATGGTCTCTACGAAAGTTTACACCATCGCTAAGAGAAACCATAAAGTGTGGAAGAGCATCTGAAGAAAAGTCAATCTATTTGCGTGGAGCAATGGCTGGAGGTATTTATATATCAATTCATATTTTATATTATTTATCTTGATAAATATATTGGTCCCATATTTTCGCATATATGATAGGGATCAATATATATAACTTTATTCTAACATTTGGTATCAGAGCCTATAAAACCTCTGCTTTGTTTATTGGGATTGTTTCCATTAATATAATTAAATCCTTAAAAATAATCATTATTTTATTTATTTAATAAAGAGGGGCAAGGCATTCTTGATCTCTATTTCTCTTATTTAGGATAGTCCAAAGGGGAGGCTACTGGTAGTAGTACCCTGGATCATTTGATCCAATGGGCGTATGGTAGGGATAATAAGGACGTATCAATAAGGGAGGCTACTGGTAGTATCTTGGTGCATTTAACCCAACTACATGCGTATCGAAAGAGTTAATAAGTCTCCAAGAATCATCAGAAAAGGCATTAGGTCTAGTGCATTCTTAATATTCAGTTTTATTTAATTTAGTTTCATTTAAGAGAAGCATTAGTAAGATCTATGCCATGAAGTATGAATCTATCTATTCACTCATCTTTTGGATATAGTTTAAATAAAAAAATCTAAATATCTCACGATCAAATCATTATGAGAAGAAGCATGGGCTTCCTTCTTACACGTTTTCTGAATATGTGCGATGAGGTATGCCTCTTACGGGATGAGGACGGAAGATGCCTCTTACGAAAGACGTACACAAATAAAAAAAATTGGTGGCACCCGCGCGAGCACCTGCGAGCGCTGCGCACTGGCGCGCTAGCCTGCCCGCTAGGTGGGGCCAGGCGCTAGCCCAGCGGCTGGGCCAGCAGCCCAGGCACCAGACTGGGTGCAGCCTAGTGCCCAGGCTGGGCCAGGCCCCAACCTGGGCTGTGGGCAGGGCGTTTAGCCCAGGCGCCAGGCACCTAGCCTGGGCTGGGCGCACTAGGTTGGGTCGCCAGCCAGCCTGGGCCACACCTATGTTGAGATTTTTTTTGGGGGGTGATTGA
This sequence comes from Calamus simplicifolius, assembly GCA_900491605.1. NCBI lineage: Eukaryota > Viridiplantae > Streptophyta > Magnoliopsida > Arecales > Arecaceae > Calamus > Calamus simplicifolius. Next base: position 473,913 of record UESW01004261.1, read on the forward strand.
GAAATTATGGGTTGGGAAATTAAGCTATTGGGCTTGGGTAAGCATAGCGAGCTGCTATTTCATTCATCAAGTGGTTAGACCGTTGGCCTGGCCTATTTATGTTTAATTATATTTAAAATTTATGTGTATAAATTTTATGAATTATGTATATATGTTAAGTAACATAATTGAGCATAAAATTTAAATAATGTCTAAGTGATAAATATAATTAAATAATTAAGGAGTAGCCACAACATCCTTAATTATAAATTGTATAATAAAGTTAATAAATCACATAAATAATAAAATTATATGAATATAATAAAATTTATATCATAAAAAAATTTATTATATTTGTATAATTAATTAGGATAAAATATTAAATTATATTTTTTTAATCTATCTATTAGAATTAGAAAGAAGGAACATAATTTGATAGTTTTATCATACAGACTTGAGTGAATCTAATTGAATTAGAGCTTTAGCCCATATGCAAGTTTTATGTCAGTAGATTCACTATTTACTAAATGCATGATTTATATTGGTAAAGCATTTTTATTAGCCTCAATTATTTGGTAATAAACATGTATGTTTAATTTTGCAGTTATGTAACCTGTAAATTTCTCTGATATAAAATGTGACATACCTGAATTGAGGGATGATAACTATAAGGTTTGGAAGGAGAGAATTCTCCTTCATCTGGGCTAGATGGATATTGATTATGCTATAAGAAAGGATGAACCATCTTCAGTAACTCAGACTAGCACTTCTAATGAGATTATGATTTATGAACGTTGGGAGCGATCTAATCGCTTGAGTGTAATATTCATAAAGACAAAATCTCTATTGGTATACGTGGTTCAGTCGATAAGCATGAGAATGTTAGGGAGCTACTAAAGGCCATTGATGAGCAATTCAGTACTTCAGACAAAGCTCTTGCCAACATCCTAATTTTAAAGTTCTCATCCCTGAGGCTCACTGGAGTAAGAGGTGTGCGTGAGCACATTATGCAAACGAGAGACATTGCAGCTCAACTGAAAACTCTTGAGGTTGAAATGTCAGAGTCCTTTATGGTGCATTATATTTTAAACATCCTTCCACAGCAGTATGAACCATTTAAGATATCTTATAGCACACATAAGGAAAAATAGTCAATCAATAAACTTTTAGCCACGTGTATTCAAGAAGAGGGTAGACTGATGGAATTGGATGAGAGTGCAATGCTGATTATAAATGAAAAGGATCGAGCACGGGCTAAGAAGAAGGATAAAAGTAAAATACCATCCCAATCTAATATTAAGAAGGATCCAAGTGTTTCTTCTGTAAGAAGAAGGGACAATGAAGAAGGATTGCATCAAGTTCAAGACTTGGCTCGAAAAAAAGGTAAAATAATCTCACTTGTCTGTTATGAATCTAATATGGCTGATGTTATTTATAACATATGGTGGATTGATTATGGTTCTATAATCCATATTTGCAATACTTTGTAAGGTATGCAAAACCTAAAGAAGCCAATGAAAAATGAGCAGTATATCTTTTCAAAAACAAGATGCGCTCACATGTGGAAGCTATAGGGACATGCATTTTAATTCTTAATAGTGGTTTTATTTTAAATTTGGAAAGAAACTTTTATGTACCTAGTTTTTCTAAGAATTTAATTTCAGTTTTAAGACTTGTACCTTTGGGTTATTCCTTCAACTTTTCAGTTATAAATCTAAACTTGTTGGGAATTATACTTTGTTTGATGGTCTTTTCTATATTAATTTGCAAAATAATCGACTCATAATGTGATGCATGTTAGGGCTGGCATGAAAAGATGTGTTGTAAATGATAACTCTTCTATATTGTGGCATCGAAGTTTGGGACATATCTTCATAGATAGAATCAAGAGGTTAGTGAATAAAGGAGTACTTAGTACTTTGGACTTCACCTTGACAGTTGTGTGGACTGCATTAAGGGCAAGCAGACCAACAAGTCAAAGAAAGGTGCCAAGAGGAGTTCAGACCTATTAAAATCATACACACGACATTTGTTGTCCGGATATAGATTTTTATGGTCTGAAATACTTCATCTCCTTCATTGATGACTACTCACAATTTATGTATCTCTACTTGCTTCATAATAAGAACGAAGCATTAGATGCCTTTAAAGTGTTCAAGGCAAAAGTAGAGACACAATGTGGAAAATAAATCAAAATTGTAAGATCTGATAGAGAAGGTGAGTATTATGGGAGATACACAAGGATGGACAGATGCCTGGTCCATTTGCAAAGTTCATTCAAGAACATGGGATTGTTGCCTAATACAGTTTACCTGACTCACCTGATCAGAATGGTGTAGCATAAAGAAGGAACCGAACATTGATGGACATGATGAGGAGCATGATTAGCAGCTTCAAACTGCCTAAGTCCTTGTGGACAAAAGCTCTCAAGACGGATGTGTACATATTGAATCGGGTTCCAACCAAGGCTATTTCTAAAACGTCATTTGAGTTATTTAAAGGTTGAAACCAAGTTTGCGACATGTACGCGTATGGGGATGCCCATGTGAAGTGAGAGTGTACAATCCACAAGAGAAAAAGCTGAACCCTAGGACCATTAGTGGATATTTTATTGGATATGCCGAGAGGTCCAAGGGATATAGATTTTACTATCCATCTCACATAACTAGGACTGTGGAATCAAGAATGCCAAATTTCTTGAGAATGACTTGATCAGTGGGAGTGACCAATTGTAGAGCATGATTCCTGAAAGAAAATATCTGATGCTTAACCTTCCACTTTAAGTGATAGACTGATTATCGTTCATAGTGCCCCTCAAGATCCAACAGGGCATTATACAATCAGTCATTGAAATTCTACAATTTATAGATAATGAACTAGTAGATCCAGTCTCTCATGAGTTACCATAGATAGTTGAACAATCAACTTCGCCAGAGAAGGTTGTTACAATATTAAGAAGATCTATAAGAGAAAAGAAATCAGCAATTTCTAGTGACTATATTGTGTATCTTAAGAGTCGAACTATAATATTGGAGCTGAAAATGATCCTGAAACATTTTCACAAGCCATGAATTGTAAGGAATCCAATTTATGGTATAATGCTATGAAAGATGAGATGAATTCTATGGCATTTAATGGAGTTTGGGATCTTGTTGAGTTGCCTGATGAAGCAAAAGCCATTGGCTATAAATAGGTCTTTAAGACCAAGAAAGACTCGTTAGGCAACATTGAAGCGATATAAGGCAAGACTCGTTGCTAGGGGATTCACTCAAAGGAAGGAAATTGATTACAATGAGATTTTCTTCTGTATCCAAGAAAGATTCCTTTCGCATTATCATGGCACTTGTTGCGCATTTTGACTTAGAGCTGTAATAAATAGATGTGAAAACTGTATTTCTCAATGAAGATCTAGAGGAAGAGGGTTTATATAAAATAATTTGAAGGTTTTTTCTCTAGTGATAATGAGCAATTAGTATGCAAGCTTAAGAAATCTATATATGGGTTGAAACAAACCTCTCGACAATGGTACTTAAAATTTTATGATATGATTTCTTCATTTGGATTTGTAGAGAACATCATGGATCAATGTATATACTAGAAGGTCAGTGGAAGCAAAATTTATTTTATGATCCTATATGTAGATGATATTTTACTTGCAACCAATGATAAAAGTATGTTACATGAGGTGAAATAATTTCTCTCTAAGAATTTTGACATAAAATATATGGGTGATGCCTTTTATGTCATTGGCATTAAAATTCAGAGAGACAGACTTCGAGATATTTTAGGTCTATCTCAAGAAATCTATATCAATAAAATCTTAGAGAGATTTCGGATGAAAGATTGTTCACCAAGTATAGCTTCCATAATCAAGGATGACAGATTCAATTTGAATCAGTGCCCAAGGAATGACTTTGAGAGGGAGAAAATGAAAAACACTCCATATGCCTCAGTTGTTGGTAGCTCGATATATGCTCAAGTATGTACAAGGCCTGACATAGCATTTGCAGCTGGGATGTTGGAAAGATATCAGAGTAATTCAGGTTTAGACCACTGGAGAGCTGCTAAGAAGGTGATGAGGTATCTTTAGGATACCAAGATTACATGCTTATGTTCAGATGGACTAAAAATTTGAAAGTAATTGGCTACTCTGATGCTGACTTTGCTGGCCGTGTTGAGTCTCGAAAGTCAACATTTGGATACATATTTATGTTTGCTGGTGGAGCTATATCTTGGAGGAGCGCCAAGCAGACTTCGACTGCTACTTCCACAATGGAAGCCAAGTTCGTGTCATGTTTCAAGGCTACTTTGCATGGTGTATGGTTGAAGAGTTTCATTTCTAAGCTTAGAATTGTGAATTCTATATCTAAGCCATTGAAGATTTATTGTGGCAATTCAGCTGCAGTATTTATTGCTAAAAACAACAAGAGTGATCGAAGCAAGCACATCGACATCAAATATTTAGCCATAAGAGAACGTGTTAAAGAAAAGACAGTGGTTATTGAGCACGTGAGCACTGAGTTGATGATAGTTGATCTCTTGACTAAAGGCATGCCACCACAGAAGTTTAGGGATCATGTAGACCGTATGGGTATTGGTTATTTTATTTAATTCATTGTATAGATGAATTTTATAATCAATAAAACTCTTTTATGATTGTGATATTTTTTCACATTCAGTTATTTAGTGTATACATTTATTTTGTGATGCGCATCATTAAGTTGGACCTAGAATAAACATGGGGTTTATTTATTAAGTTATATGGATTTATGTTTGAAAAATATAATACATTGTGATACATGGTTAATAATACTCGATTTAAGAGGACCTATTGCTATGATCCATGTATTTTATTTCTTACTATAGTAATAGAATATACGGACCAAGTGAAAGAATGTTAGTTTTTTTTCTCTATTAAGCATATCGGTTAGATACAATTAAGATGGTCCTATATTCGATATCGAGGAATTACGTGAATTCAAAATTTGAATCCACGATTAAGATAAACATTCCTCAACATATCCATTTGAAGTGCCCTTTGTGATGGACAATAAAGCATAAAGAAATATAAAACGGGAAGGTCCCTGCGTCTGATCTCTACGAAAGTTTATACCATTGCTTAGAGAGACCGTAAGGTATGGAAGAGCCTTACCCTAATCTGAAGAAAAGTCAACCTATTTGCGTGGAGCAATGGCTGGAGGTATTTATGTATCGATTCATGTTTTATATTATTTATCAAGATAAATATATTGGTTCCATATTTTCGCATATATGATAGGGATCAATATATATAACTTTGTTCTAACAACAAATTCATTCCATGTAATTGTAACCCAACCCACTTGTTTTGTCATTCTCTCACTCGCCTCCCTCCCCAATCCCTCTTCTTAATCGACCCTGCTCTTTTTCTCACTTTTAAAGCCCCTTAATGACATTGATGGTAGAGATGAGTTGGTCCTGTACTGATATTTTTAAGCATTTTTATTAAATTTTAATATTTTTTTTCTTGATTAGTTTGATTTTGCAGATATCATGTACAATTTATGTTTATTTGTTGCCTGCATCTATTTATTCCTTCAAAAAAATTTTAGCAACTAATGGTTACTAATAGGCAGTTTATTAGCTTTAAATCCATGTGGATCTAATGATGGATGCAATAACTAGATTTGGGCTTAACTACATACTAATGTAATCAAGTCTGCATACACTCATAGAAACACACCATTCAAATGGCATTTGTGAAGAGGCATTCATATTAGAATCATCTCCATTCTAAATATTGATGAAAGTAGCAATTTGTTTTTATAACTTTGTATATTTGATTGGTATTGTTGACATGTAAAATCAACTTTGGAACAACAATTGATATGAAGATGAAAACTTGTTTGTCAGTGATTAGGCCATCCATCTATGATTAGTTTCTTATAAAATGGAAGAGAAAGGTCTAAAGATTTTATTTGGAAGATCCTTTCATGCTCAAGTTAACATATAGATCAAAGAATGGGAGAGTAATAGATAAAAAAGAATATCTAGCTCTTTTTAGCATCTCTTGTACTTATGTGTAGGGAGTTTTTATAGATATATGAAGAGTCATGATGGTTGATGATGGATGGTTGAACGTGCTTAGATCCCGGAGAGAGTGACACCTTTGGCAAAATTAATTTTTCATAAAGGACTTCCTCCTTTGGGATGGCACATGTCCCATTCTAATTGGCTATCATGTATCACTTTCTAGTTGGTCACCATATATCGCCATCGAATTATCTATTCACCTCATACCCCATCAAATCTCATTCCATTAATCTTGATGAAATGTTTGATAGATTTTTCCTTGTTTTGCTAAAAAATAAATCTATATTCCTAGTATGTTTTGACTTATTTTGCTTTTAGATTCTTAATTTTTTAAAATTATACTTCATATTTGTAGCAACCATAGGGATCAAAGATCTTTAGGGAAAAAGAAAAAAGAAAATATAGAGAGAAAGAAAATAGGATTTTATATGGTTCGATCCGATGACATACATTTGCATAAGAAAAGACTAAAAAACTTTATTGATAGAGAAAAGTAGAATAAAATATGATCCTCATGAACCTCAAATCCTCCTATAACCAATAGAACCTCAAATCCTCTTATAACCAATAGAACCTCTCTCTAAACTTGTTAATAGATGGAATGCCTTAGAACTAGGGCTACATGTGTCTATATAGAGAAGAAATCTACTGCATGGATTAAGATTCATATTCTTCAATTTATAAAAATATATTAGGTCATATCTATATTAGGCTCTATGTCACATCGAGCTTTGCATTGGATTGTGTCCACTTAAGCAATGTCCTCTTTTAATGAGAATTAAGATAAGCTAAACTCGAATTATGAAGATCATATAAGTTAATCTAGGTAACACACGTTAGCTTCATGAAATAAAAGAGATACCAAACCTATATAGTGTTAATAACAAATAAAATATGTCATTTTGAATTACAAGAGTATGCATGTGTATGTACATCAGTGTCCATATACACACACACACACACATATATATATAGTGAAACTTGGTTATGTAGCCAACTTCATATTTCGATCATCTTACCCACCCTTGAATTCCCACAAATTTCAAAGTCATCCTATCTTTTTTACCTTTTTATCTTTAAAATTCATGAACTATGTGAATCCAACAGTGAAGGAGATAACCGGATTTAGACTTTGCTATATTCGAATGTAGCTAAGTCTATCTCGCATATATATATATATAAGAGGTAGATTAGGTAACATTCGAATATAACTAAGTCTATATCTAGTCACCTTTTCTATTTTTAAATTTATAAAGTTTATGAATTTTAAAAATAAAAAAGGTAAAAAAGATAGAATGGCTTCGAAATATGTTTGGATTAAAATGTGGGGAAGATGATCGATCATAAACTTAGCTATATATATATATGTATGTCTGTGAAGGTAGACTTGGTTACATTTAAATGTAGCTAAAGTTAGATTCAGTTACCTTTCTTACTGTTGGATTTATATAGTTCATGAATTTTAAAGATAAGAAAGTAAAAAATAAAAATAGCTCTGAGATATATGGATCTAAAGATGAAAAAGATGATCAAATTTTGAACTTTACTATATTTGAATGTAGTTATATATATATATATATATGTACTCTTTCTTTTCTCCACTCGACCAAAAGCTAAAAGAGGAAGGCCATTTGTAATCAACTCATGCTAAGATGAAGTCTTAGCCTTGGGAAAACATCCTTATGCCTTCATGATTTGTGACCAACCAACCTTCCAGCTTAGGAACCTATTCAAACCGAATCTAAGCAACATGGGGCCGGCCGCATTCCTTCAGAGACAAGTTGAGGAGTGAACTAGATCGTCTGCTGGGACTTTCTTCGCACGCACACTAAAGGGGGAGAGAGAGAGAGACCGTTTCATGGACAGAGACAAATCATCAAAGAAATATTTGACCAGGTCAATTTATAAAATACATATGTTCATTAATCACACAGCTGGTGACATTAATGCGCGCAGCTGGAAGATGATGAGCTGATTATATAAATTATCATCATAGAACATTCACGCGTGCCGGCACAAGTTGCGACCGCTTTCTTCCCTATAAAATATTTTAATCTCTTTAGTCTTTAATTATCATTTCTCCTGAGACCTTTCTTACCTCGTTTAGTTCCGCTTTCGCTTTCTTCTCACCACCGCCATGCCAAATTAATAAAAAACAATTCAACCTAACCTCGACGAAGAGGTCATTTTTTGAAACAGTCGTGCATTCGCGTTATTTGAATTGGCACTAAAACCAACACCGTTTCCACCATCACCTGCAGCAACCATAAATACCTCCATTCATGAGCTCAACTCTTCTCCATCGGCTTCTTGTTTCTCCGCTTCTCCAATAAGCAAAAGAATCGCGTTCGTTTTCTTTTCTCCGAGCTCCCTCTTCGTAGCATAAGTGCAAACGGTGATAAAAGAATGGATGCGAGAGGTCATGATGATCCTAAATTCTCTTCGAGCATGTTCTTCCTCGTGACCATCTTAACCATGGCCTCCGTGGCGTCGGCTTCCCTGAAGGTTGGCTTCTACGAAGACACATGTCCGTTGGCAGAGCACATCGTGCGGAAAACAGTAGGCCAAGCCATCGCTCAGAATCCTGGAATTGCCGCTGGACTTATCAGGATGCATTTCCATGACTGCTTCGTTAGGGTATACTTCTTATTCTTTGTCTTTGTACGTAAAATCACATGCAGTGTACGTAGGAGACTAACCTCATGGTTCAGCTATAACTCATCGATCAATTCAAGTACATATGTTTTACCTTCTATACGTCAATACCTGACCAAAGTCCAGAATTTTGGCATGGCCGAAACGGTCAGCAAAATCCATTATCGATCTATGATGTAGAATTGGCCCAAACACTTGCTATTGAGTTTTGACCACTTATTAAATTCGTTGAAGGGTTGCTTAATTGACTGACATAATCATCTGTTTTCCAGGGATGTGATGCTTCCGTGCTTCTTAACTCAACCCCGAGAACCGTTCCATGTAATGCACAAAATTTTGTTGTGGTGTATAAGGTGCAGTAGTTTGATGTACAATTCCATGTAATGCACAAAATTCTGAAAATAAGGTGGACTCATATTCTCCACTCTATCTGATCTTATAATTTTTATTTTCTTTTCTAATTGATTTTCAACTTCGGCCTTATATAATTTAAACATTTCTAAGGCCTCATCCTTATTTTAATCAAATAGACATAACAATACTTGCTGCAATCATCAATAAATGTTATGTAATAATTTCGTCCACCTCTTGTAGGTATAGACTTAAAATCACACAAGTCACTATGAACTAAACCAAGCAATTCATTTAACCTATCTTGAACAGATTTAAAAGGTTGTCTAGAAAACTTAGATTCTGTACATATCTCACATTTATGCTTCATATTAACATTAATTTTTGGTATTAATTCCAGATTAACCATTCTATGTATTGACCTAGAATTTATATGTCCTAATCTAGCATGCCATAGGTCAAATGAATCAACAATATAAACAAAAGTCTTATTCTTATTATTGGCATTAACAACCATTACATTTAGTTTGAACAAACCATCAGCCAAATATCCCTTCCCCACATACATGCCACCCTTAGTCAGAACAAATTTATCTGACTCAAATACAAGTTTGAACCCTTTCTTACTAAGTAAAGGGCCAGAAACTAAGTTCTTCCTTATTTCAGGTACATGTAGCACATCAACCAAAGTTATCACTTTTTCAGAAGTGAATTTAAGCATCACAGTTCCTTTTCCTTCCACTTTTGAAGAAGAAGAATTTCCCATAAAGAGCTTTTCTCCACTAGAAATAGGATTGTAATCAGAAAATAGATTATTGTCACTGCAAATATGCCTTGTAGCACCTGTGTCAATCCACCAGCCTCTCAAATCATAAACCATGTTGATTTCAGACACAACAGCAACCAAATCAACATCCAAGTTAGCAATGTTGGCCTGATTGTTATGACTCGAATTTGCTAAATTCTGATCTTTTCTGTGGCTGAGCCCTATGCCCTGCCTTTCCACAAACCCAGCAACTTCCTTTGATTCTTTTGAAGTTCTTTCCTTTCGAGCAAACTGGTTTGTGTTTCTTTTTGTATCTTTTTGGACTCTCTTTTTCTGGAATTTTGGCTTATTTGGTTGTCCTTCAATCACATTTGCTTTGGCTTCAATTTCAGGAACAGTAGTCTTGTCTCCTTTCCTATGGTCTTCTTCAACACGCAGCCTCAAGATCAAGTCTTCAATAGACATATCTCTGCGTTTATGTTTTAGATAGACCTTGAAATCATTCCAAGATGGTGGCAACTTCTCTATAATGGCACCAGTTTGGAAGTGTTCATTCACAACACAGCCTTCTGCATGAAGTTCATGAATCAACACTTGCAATTCTTCCACTTGTTTTATCACTGATTTTGTGTCAACCATGTTGAACTTGAGAAATTTACCAACCACGAATTTCTTTGCCCCTGCATCTTCTGTTTTATATTTTTTCTCAAGTAAGTTCCAAACATCTTTTGCAGTCTTACATTCTGAATACACATCATAAAGTGTATCATCCAATCGATTCAGAATATAATTTCTGCATAAGAAATCAGACTGTTTTCCAGGCTTCAATTGTCATCAGTGTCTCTTTAGTCACTGGATTTCATCAGTCTTTGGAACTTCTTCTTTGACTATATGAGCCAAATTCATGGTTGTCAACCAGAAGATCATCTTCTGTTGCCATCTCTTGAAGTCTAGACCCTTAAATTTTCAGGTCTCTCATCTTTCGTATTGAAGGAATTATTATTTCCATCAATTGGTTGTGATACCATATTCACAGATTCTGTTAATTAAATACAACAACACAAACAACAATATAATGAATAGAAACAGATGAGAGAATTTCTGTCTTAGATTGTTAGATATCTATATTCAATAATTCATGATAAGTTTAAACAAAATAGATGAACAAGAATAGAACCGTTTTTGGACAGAAGCTTGCTTGATGGCAATGTCCTAAGACAGAAATTTTCCACTCCTTCCTTGTGCTTAGAAGATCTGTGAGTGTCTGTCTTCCCAGGATTCGACTGTCAATAATCCAAATTCTTAGCACTAGAATTTAGACTCTGGCAAACTGGAATTGTTCCCCTCTTTAGTATATGTGCTCTCAAGGATAGAAAAACGAAACTTCAATTCATAAAAACTCAGATTAAGTATTCAATTTATAGAAATAGTTTGCCTCTTCAAAAGGACATGTCCTTTGACATTCAAATTCAAATTTTGGTGGCTTTTCGAAAAAAAAATAGTTACATATAACTACTTGGTAGTTATATTCATGAATCAAGGCCCCAAGGCCCAAGGCCCAATCTTTGATTTATTTAATAATAATAATTTATTTATATATTCAAGCCCAAGAACCACTAGAACCTACTAGCTTTGGTTCTTCTTCAAATCAAAGACTTAAGGCTTTGTGTACTTTTAAGCTTGTAGTCCCTTTTTGTTTAACCAATGTGGGAC
>UESW01004261.1:485567-669853 GCA_900491605.1 Calamus simplicifolius
AAAAAAAAAAAGGAAGAAGTTTAGTCTTGCTGGAATAGATAATATTGGTCTGTGCTAAATTCTGCACTTTGAAGAAGAATCCTTTTTTTTGTTTGAAAAAAAATAGCCTTCAGGATGCTTGTTAAATGTGGGAGAACCGCACATTTGATTGTGTTACAGCCTTAGTTGGGCTTGGTCTGGCTTGATTGGATCAAGAACTAGTTGCTCATATCTGATGAATGATGAATATCGTCAAGAATGATATTGCAATATTGTGTAGGGCATGGAATTTCATCATGTTGTATTTAGTATAGTGAGATGAAGCCAAACTATTATAAAATGATAATTCCTTGTGGATCTATGTTAGTTACCCACCTGTTCAAACATGCAACAAATTTATATTGGAGAGAATTAGGAATTATCACTGTTTGGTGAATTGACTTAGCAGGCCATTTTACTATGAATAAACATGGAAATTCATTGCTTGATTCTTGAATTGATTTCATTAGAGGGTAAGGATCGATGGAGGAATTATAAACAAAGAAGTACATAACAATCTTTCAACATTGGATTTGGTGTGGTTAGGCCTTGCTTAGGATGATCTTCCTTGGAGCATGAAAAACAGAGACTCTGCTTGCTTAATGAGTGGACTCAAGGTTATTCTTGAAACACATAAGAGATCTTCAAATTTAATGGAATCTTATGTGTAGAGTTGTGGGATTTTATTGAAGAAAAGAATTTCTGCCTTGCGTGCATTGTGTAACAAGAAATATGTGAAGGGGGACAGTGGAGCGATCCATTGACATTTTGTCAGGCATAGAAACATTCTTATTTTGAAATTGGAAAGCATGATGTGTAAACCAAACCATCATCCAATTGGTAGTTCCACATTAAAAGAGAACGTTGATTGTGAGGTAAGAAAAGGAATTATGTTAGCATCAAGTATGTGAAATGCTTGGTGAATTGTAATAACCTTAATAGTTCTTTTGTTAGGTGCATGCAGATGTGGATAAAAAATATCTGCATCCAAATTGCTGATGAGTTTCAATGGTGTTCATTTTCTAGTGGCCATGAAACATAATGAGCACTATTTGGATTTTTTTTTTTTAACTCATTAGGCTCAGCAACCTGATATATCACTTAAAAAGAATCCTTCCATCTACACCAATGGTGCCCTTACAAAAGTTATTCTATGAAGTGTAGAGTTATGTAAGAATAAAAATACATTGGTAAATAACATATGGAGCACAGTGGAGCTATATAACGTGAATAATATAAACTCCGATGAGAACTATATAGAACATTTCTTAGACTAAAGGTGAATTATCTTCCAAAGTATCATCACTTGAGATGATGATTGATAGTGGAAAACCGTGACAGTTAGTTTCACCAACATAACAACCTTAATATCTATGATTTTCTTGTAATTGCTCAGCAAGCCAACCTGGATTTGAGATGCTTTGATGTCTATTCACAGTTGCCTGGTGATCTCCTTAAAGTTCAGGTAACATGTTGATTGGATGATTTTATTTCTAGCAATTAGTTGCCATAGCTATTGATCATCTTGAGATGACAGTTCTAGGATTTGAATCAAATAAGGATACAAAAGGTAGGCATTCTAGTCTAAAACCCATGGCTACCGAATTTACATTTCTTGCTCCCATTTTGAAACATATCAATGACGTGGTTGTTTTTTTTTAAATAATATATGCATGATTCTTCAGATGATGCTAGTGGCCTTTGTAGAAAAGTCTTTTTGTTTGTCTGCATCCATGACTTTATCCTGCTGCAAATATACTAATGCCTTTCTTTTCTAATTGCAGATATTTGGAACACCGAAAGATCACAGAAAAGCTAAACCTTTCCATGACCATGTCTTTGTTTTTTCAATTGTCGATGATCATGTATGGTTTCGAAATTATCAGGTGATGTTGTCAGACAATGACGCTTAGGATTAGTTGCATATGAATCAATACCCTAGTAAGGGTGCTGCATTGGCAAGATAAGGGTTTTGTGCATGTGAAAACACCATTCACTTTAATGTATTTTGGCATGAAATGTGAATTAGGATCCTATCGTTAAGCAGAGTGCCTAGTGGTTAGTATCTATCGCACATCTTGCCAACAGTTGTATGAAACAAGGTCCAGTATGCATGCATTTTTATGTCTAATGGCTTCATCTTACTTGAGTTCTCCATCCAGGTTATCCAGATAATGAGTTCAAGTATTTAACACAAAGGCGCACATGCCCACACAAACCTCTTTTTAACAGATACCAGCTGCTGATTTATTTGACCTAGGGTCTCAAAACTTGCTTCTTGAATCTAGATTCAGTATGGATGCCATGAATAGTCCTGCTCTCAAAAGTTAGGGTATGGAAGTGCTTAGGAACATGTGGAAGTGAGTCTGCAGAGAAATTGTATAGTGCCTGTTGCACCACGGCTGGCTACCATTCTCTCTCAAAAATGGAAGTCAAAGCCACACCTTCCCTTTATGTTCAAGTACTTGCCTTCAGGGAGGAGGCCTAATTCTTAAACCTAGTTATGGAAACTGTCATAGCTATCATGATACTATGGATAGCTGTTGGTGACCAAAAGCCTTTTAATTATGAATATGCAGAAAATTCTAGTGATCCATTGCATGATTTTGAAGGAACAGCACTTAGTCCCTTATTGGGAGAAATGGTGCAAAATTTTGCAACCCTTGTTGATATTGTCATGTTATTATAACCTACACCTGTTAATTATAATGAATGTACTGGAAAAACCATAGAGGCATGGCGTGGTTACAAGTCATATGCCAGAAGTTGGATGGGGGGATTATCTCCCCTGTTTAAGTCAAATGTTCAAGTCCTGATGACCATGGTGTGAAGGATGCCAAAATGCAGCTTTTGAACTATAACATTTGTTTTCAGATTTTTATCAATATCTTCTCTTTTCTTATGATTCTCAAACCTTATTAAAATCTGATGGCCTTGCAGATTTCAGTTCCTCATAATGAAACAGATAAAGTGGACCGGGGGGGCTTAGACAAAATGACACTTGTAGAGGTATCCGATAGCATTGCCCTGAGATTTTAAAGCATATGTCTTCACTTGAATATTTGTTTACACTGAGAACATGGAATTGGGTGTAAATAGGTTGGTCCAAGATTTTGTTTGAATCCAATCAAGATATTTGCTGGCAGTTTTGGTGGTCCAACATTGTATGAGAACCCATTTTATGTGTCACCTAACCAGGTAGCGATTACCTTTTTCTCTCCTTGTGTTTAAATTTACTTTTTTGCATGATTTAAAGTTTTGTCTAGTATATGTCATTTCATCTAGATTTTTTTGGAGGAAAGTAAGCAAAAAGCCAATACCCACAATAGAAATGAGCATTTAAACATTTGATTGGCATTTGGTCCAAAACAGTAACATTTCATCTGTCCAAAACCAGAACCGTATATGTTTGCACAAATATGCTTGACAGTTCTGATCAGGCTTAGCTGACCACATGTAGTTGGAAAAAGGCTTAGATGAGTTGAGTTGAGTTGAGTTCTGATCAGGCTTGGGGGATGGGTTGAATTGTCTGCTTCAACCAGTTTTCTCTCACAAGCACTCTTCCTTTACTTGAGAATGAAATTATTCCATTTGAAATCAAACCAACAGAACTTATTTTTCACCATATCTAGATCAGGGCTTAGCTTGAACAAATGCCTAGAGAACTTAAATTATTATGTGGTTTGTATAAAATTTTGTTCATCGATCTTGTAATCATACACAGCCGCAAGATTATATGTAATTGTAATAAGACTTAAATATTGCATGTAAGGTTTTCTAATTTTATATTTCTTTAATCTTTTTACACCTCTTACAGATGGTATGCCGGACACAGTTTCTGAAATAGAATCTCCAGAGGTGTTGCTGAGTAATTCTTTGTTTTAATATAATTTGATGTTTAGTTCTAATGTTTCATGATCTTTCCCAGTTCATTTTAAGATCTCTCTTTTTTATTATTTTCACAAACAATCCAGCCCATTGGAAACATCTGCCAATCCTGTGGCTTAAACCTCTTCGAATATGTTTTAGGACGTCGATAGAGATTACCTGTGATGTTCTGAAGGCCTTTTTATCCTTTGCTTGACATGTTAAGCCAGATGACAACCATGCCTTCATCAAGTGAAAGTTTTTAGGCTGTTAAAATGATCTGGTTCGATAATTGTGAATCTGATCTTCTGCAAGTTTTCACATGGTTCTGCTTTTCTTTAGTTTGCCAAACGTCCACCAGATTCCCAGCTGGTATTTTATGTGAGAAGAAGGGAACCTTTTCTATCTGTAGCAGTCACCTATCATGATTCTGTTGTTCCTGTGAGAATTTTTCTGCATTAATTTGTACCATGTACACCTATTAGTGCAATTACCTGAAAGATGCTTCTAGAAGGCAAAACCCATCGCTGCAAGTAGTCAGTGTTGCTTCTCCAACCTGATGTGAACCACTCTGGGGGTCATTGCATGAAACTATAGTTCCTTGTTTTCTCACATGGGATATTGCCTCATGCACAAGGCCTTCACAAGAGAGCCATATTCCTGAATCCAAGCCCTTTTTGCAATCATACATTAGGTGAGCGAGGAAGTCATCCTTTTGGCAGATGCATGCATTTCTTGAAATTTGCTGGTCGTGTTCTACTAGCATCCTGAATCTCTGCATGTCATTTTAAATCATACCTTTGCCTTATCTGCCTTACTCTGCTAGTCTTTTGTATGCATCAGCCGAGTTGTTGAGTGTGAAGAAATATTTGAATGTGTCATTGTACAGATTGTGTTCAATTATTATTATAGGACGCATCTTGATTATGATTTTATATCACTCTAAGAAGTGGTGGTTATAGTGGTGAAGGTAGAAAGTACCAGAATGGCTGCATTTCTGCTGCTTCCTAAGTCATCCAACCAAGCTCAAATATGTTGTGCTCCGGGTTGTCTCAATCTCATTGACTTTTGTACGTTTGGTGTTCCGCTTACTCTTTCAACTTGCAACAGGTTCGGGCACTTGAGAAGAGGAAAAAAGCTGGGAAGTATGCAAAGAAAGTCAAGGCCAAGACAAGGAGGAAGATGCACGAAATGTCAAACCCGTTGGAGCCGGACGAGTTTGCAGATATGTGGAAGGAATGAAGTTTGCCTGCCTATGTTTGAGTCAGACCGACAGAACATGTACGCTTATGAGAAGCGGAATTTTGGTTATCCTCTTGCTTTTCAGTCCTGGGAGTGGAAAAATTGAAGGCTGTAATTCTTATTTTTCTGAACTAGGAATTGAATCCATCTAGCTGATGAGAAGTCATAATATGATTTTCATTTTTTGATAGAACATAATATCGATTTGTATTTAAGGAAGCAGAGCCAGTGGTTCTACCCTATTCATGGTGCCTGTTTTATGATAGTGCTGTAATACACCCATTGACGGTGTGTTTTATTTGAGCAAATTGTTAGTCTTCTTTACATCTCATGCACCGTTTCTGAAACTAGCTTCTCCTATATCCGTTCTTATTAATTTACATGAATCCTATATGGCTTGACGCGATGGAACGAGATAGGATAGCTGGATACGATCTTATATTTTAAGCGTGACATGCATTAATATCCGTTATTTTTTTTTAATTTGATTACAGATCAGAAACGGTGCAATGCATGTTTTTTGAATGGATATTGTAATTTTATAACTACGGTATCGTAAATTTATAATTGGGGTATTGTAATTTTTTTAGCTTTATGAATGTCGTAATTTTATAAGTACGATGTCGTAATTTTATAATTGGGGTAACATATTTTTTTTCGGTTGGAATGTCGTAAAGCTTTTCCTTAACGTTTTTTGAATGGGTGCTTTGGTGTCATAATTTTATAACTATAGTACCGTAATTTCATAATTAGGTGACATAATTTTTTTTTGATCAGAATGTCGTAAAGTTTTGCCTTAACGTTTTCTGAATGCATATTAATTTTATAACTATGGTGTCATAAATTTATAATTGGGGTTTGTAATATTTTTTTTTTTGGCTTTTTGAATAGGTATTGTAATATTATAATTACAGTGTCATAATTTTACTGAGGTATCATAATTTTTTCGACCGAAATGTCGTAAAACCGTCTTAACGTTTTTGAATTGGTGTCGTAATTTTACAACTGAAATATCTTAATATTTTTCGAAAAACAAGCCGTCTCATTTTGTTCCATTAGAAATAGCGTGTTACTCACTCGTTAAGTCATAAAGAATGTACATGGACTAATAAAAAAAGATGATATAGCACAAATAGGATATGTTGCACCGAATGCGGGGTGTAAAGTCTTTTCTTGGAGCCTTACTGCCTTTGGGCCAAATGTAAGCAAGTAACTATCAGCATTGGTTAAACTAATGCTGCTGTTTTTAAACTACAGGATGATACTGCGATTTTGGATCAATTTATCCATCTTATGATGAACTAGTACTACTTACGCAACTCCATCGGCATATGGGGGTTGTCTTTCTTGCCTTTTTTTTTTTTTTTTCCCTCATTAGCTTTATTTTTAGGTGGTAACATTCCTCTCATTAGCTTGGATCAGTTGTCTTCTTAAGGTTGATTTATCTGTTGACCTAATCAGGTTAAAGCATGTTTATTAAATTAAGTCTTACACATATGCAACGTTTTGGCGAAGCTGTCACACTGTTAAACCCTTGTGTCTAAATATAAGTTGGTGGTGTCTGTTCAGGTTGTATCAAGTTTAATTGGGTCAGGTCAGTTGGACAGATTGATTCTGAAACTAGTCTTTTCTATTAGTCTAATTTTAGTTTTGATTTGGATAATTTCCTGCAATTGCATCACATTAGAGCCAAACTTCTCGTCCAACCTGGTGCTCCCCGCGGTGTTGAAAGAGAGAGAGATGGCGGCGAAGAAGGCTAGGGCGAAGAGCCGGTACCCAGAGCTGATCCGTGGGATCGGGAAGTACTCGCGGGCATTACACCTGGGACGGTGTTGATTCTTCTCGCGGGGAGGTTTATGGGGAAGAGGGTTGTGTTCTTGAAGCAGCTACCTTCGGGATTGCTTCTTGTTACCGGTGAGTGTTTGTAGCTCGGTTTATTTTGGGTCTATTAGATTGCATTTGTTAGTATTTTTTTCCCCTCCTCCCCTTCGGACAAGGGTGGCGGGGGATAGTTGAGGTTATGTATTTTATAAATTAGAAATGAGATGTTTGCTGCTGACGTGTAGGATTTGTCTGAGCTGTTTAGAAGTTTTTTCCTGAAAAAAAGGATTGTTTTTGGCTAGCTAATCAGAAATTAGTCTTGAGCTGCAAAGTATCATGAAAAAATGATTGCGTGCATCTAATTTGTTAGGTAATTCATGTTTGTTGCGTTTTGCTTTCTTGTTCTCTGC
The DNA here is from genome assembly GCA_900491605.1 of Calamus simplicifolius. Taxonomy (NCBI): domain Eukaryota; kingdom Viridiplantae; phylum Streptophyta; class Magnoliopsida; order Arecales; family Arecaceae; genus Calamus; species Calamus simplicifolius. The sequence goes on from UESW01004261.1 coordinate 492,926, forward strand.
ACCTTAGTTGCATGGGGTCTATTCCGTTTGCACTTGATAATTTTTTTGTTGTTGAGTGAAGTTAGTGGGGAAAATGAATTGTTTCTGATGTGGCGGGTAAAAGCCATGGTCAAAATCATCTAACAGCGAGAGTCGATAGGGCACCTTAATAGAATGAAATTGTAAAAAGAAAAAATAGAACTCTAAAAGATAGCCCGTACCATGCTATATGAAAGTCAACTCCTAAAATATTTTTGAGCGGAAGTCATAAACACAACATGTTACATCCTAAATAGAGCCTTAATTAGACCAATTCTTAAGAAAACTCCCTATGAACTATGGCATGATAGAAAACCCAATATTAGTTATTTTTATACATTTGGTTGTGATATTTCATCATAATAATGAAAAGGATAATTTAGAAAAGTTTGATGCTAAGTCAGATGAAGGTATATTTTAGGCTATTCCACATCTAGCAAGGCATATAGAGTATTCAATAAGAACTATCTGATTATAGAAGAGTTAATTCATGTAGTGTTTGATGAGTCTTTAGTATCAAGTTCTGAAAAGAAAAGATGATTAGGAAGATACTAATTTACTTGAAAGAGACTTTAAAAAATTAAATATCGATGTATCTTCAGATCATGAACCTGAAGCTAAGAATGATGACTCACCTAAGGATGATGATATTGATACTACTCATAATGATACAGATCTATCTAGAGATTGGAATATGCTTATGGTCATCCAAAGGACATAATCATAGGTGATCCATCTCAAGGTATAAGAACTAGATCATCCATGAGAAACATCAATAATCATCATACATTTGTGCCTCATATAGAGCCCAAGATAATTGAAGAAGCTAAAAAGGACAGTTATTGGATGTTATCCATGCAAGAAGAATTGAATCAATTTACTAGGAATAAGATATGGACCCTAATTGATAGACCCAAAGACTATCCAATCATAGGATCCAAATGGGTGTTTAGAAATAAATTAGATGAAGATGACATTATTATTCAAAATAAGGCTAGATTAGTTGCAAAAGGATATAATTAGAAAGAAGGTATTGATTTTGATGAAACCTTTGCACCTGTTGCTAGACTAGAAGTCATTAGGTTATTACTTGCATTTGCATGTTGCATGAACATTAATTTATTTCAGATGAATGTAAAAAGTGTATTCTTAAATAGTTTTATAAATAAGGAAGTTTATATTGAGTAACCATTTGGTTTTGAAGATCATAAATTTTTAAATCATGTTTTTAAACTGCACAAAGCACTTTATGTTTAAAGCAAGCACCTAGAGCTTGGTATGATAGGCTAAGTAAATTTCTGATTGAAAATAATTTTTCTAGAGGTAATGTTGATAAAATCCTATTTTTAAAAGGAAAAGAAAAAGATTTATTAGTAGTGCAATTTTATGTTGATGATATAGTATTTGGTGCTACTAACAATCTTCTTTGTCAAGATTTTGCAAAGCTAATGCATGAAGAATTTGAAATGAGCATGATGGAGAACTGAATTTCTTCCTTGACTTCAAATCAAGCAAGAGAAGAGAAATTTTCATTAACCAGATAAAATATACAAAAAAATTCTTAAAAGTTTGATATGAAAATTGTCAAACCTCTTAGCACACCAATGATCCTTCATGCAAACTCGATAAAAATGAGGATGGTAAGAAAGTCAATCAAAAGCTTTATAGAGGTATGATTGGTTCTTTAATTTATTTAACTGCTAGCAGACCTGATATTATGTTTGCTATATGTTTATGTGCTAGATATCAATCTGATCCTAGAGAATCTCACTTAATTGCTGTAAAAAGAATTTTTAGATACTTAAGTGGAACTAAAAATGTAGGACTATGTACTCTAGAGACTCAACATTTAATCTGATTGCATATTCTGATTCTGATTTTACTAGTTATAAACTAAATAGAAAAAGCACAAGTGGTGCATGTCAATTCTTAGGCAGTAACTTAATCTCTTGGTTTAGCAAAAAGCAAAATTCAGTTGCATTATCAACTGTTGAAGCTGAATATGTTGCAGCTAAAGTTGTTGTGCTCAAATTCTTTAGATTAAGCGATAACTTGAGGATTATGTTATCACACTTGATAAGATTCAATTAGGTGTGACAACACTAGCGTAATAAATTTGACCAAGAACCCTATTCAACATTTAAGAACCAAACACATAGAGATAAGACACCATTTCATTAGAGAACATGTTGCTAAAATGATGTTTGTCTTGATTATGTGTGTACTGATAAATAATTAGCTGATATATTTATAAAACCCTTAAGTGAAAGAGATTTTGCTATTTTAGAGGAGAATTAGGAGTTTGTGATCCATTAGAATAGTTTTGAAACTCTTAAGAATGATTATCTAGAGTTCAATCATTTTCTTAAAATCTTCTTATACTCTAAGGAAAAATCATCTAGATATTTGAATTTTTTGATCCCCCATACTTTAAGAAAATTTATCTAGAGTTTGATGCCTAATTTAATAAGTTTCAGATTCTTTGAAACTCTTATATTTCACTGAAAATGTCTTGGAGCTGACTCTATTGGAGTTGGAGTCAACTCTAATTATCCAGAGTCTCTGTCTGCTCTTTAGAGCCAACTCTAGCTATTGTCGGAGCCGACTCTATTTCGAGGGTTGACTGTGTTAGCGACTTAGAGCCGACACCTACTTTTCGAGAGTCGACTTTAAGTGGTCCCTTTCGTTGTAACTAGGGCAGAGCCGACCCATTTCCTAACCAAATCGACTCTAATTCATTCTAAACTCTTCTCCATCTCTCTCAATCTTCCAAACATCTTTGATTCTCATCATTCCTAACCTCAATGGCCCCAAATGCTGAGCATCCGCTATTGGAGTCTCCATCACGATCGGAGGCACTCCGTGCGAATGTCCGACGAGGCCGCCTTCTCCAAGCACTCCTTCAACCTCTTCCTCCTCAACTCAAGTGCTATTCCTGCTCCTCCTTCACCACTTGTTGATTTGCTAGCTGAAAAGCAATAACCATGGGAAGAAAGATAGACTTCGATTTTCTTGACTCATAAGGCTTTTCAATTGGTAGACAGTTAAAAGAAATAGGCTAGGAGAGTGTATGTTCTATTGATGTCCCCACTTACCCTGCTTTAGTTAAAGAATTCTACAACAATGTAAGTAGAGGGGATGGTGGATTAGTTAGCTATGTGAGAGGAACCCGAGTTCATCTCACTTCTGAAATTCTGAAAAATGTTTTGGAGATTCTTGTTGTTGGAATGGCTGCCACTCGTCACAGTGATAGAGCTAAGGCATTGACAAGAATGTTAGGAAGAGAAATTTCTAAATTTGAAGAAGTAAAGGCAAATCAGCTGAGTCTGAAATTGAGACTACTTCGTAACATTTGCAGCAGAGTTTTGTTTTCCAAGATTGGGCGATTTGAGTATGTATCTGAAAGAGATGTTCTTCTGATGGATTGTGTGATGAATGGGTATCCAATTAACTTGGCCGGAATGATGATTGGATACATGACTGAGGTTGGGACTAAGAAGAGGTCCACTTTACCATATGACATGTTTCTGACTTTGATATTTTGAAGTCAAGGGGTGAATGTTCTGGAGAATGAGCTACAAAAAAAGCTGGGGCACACGGACTACTACAATGTCTCCACTCTTCACCGCATGGGCTTTAGGAAAGTTGAGGGCCAATGGCAAAGAAAAGACAATTTGATGGAGCCGAGCAAGTCCGAGCAGAGGCTGATATTGAATTCGGTGATGAGATCCTGGACCTTCAGAAGCTGGACCATCTGCTCCTAGATATTCTTCACTTGGACCGAGTACTTAGCACCTCCACCGGCATCGGCAACGACCACCACATTTTCTTCTAGTTCTTCTATTTTTCTGATAGACAGATTGAGCAGCTCAAAGCCTTATTGGCTGAGCATGAGACAAAAATTAAAGATGATGTCAGAGATCAGTTGTTGGGATTCAGGCAGCTTGTATACATTTTGAAAGAAAATATTAACAAGATTGAGTCATCATTAAGTAATTCTTCTGATGCTTTGAAAACTGAGTTGCGATCTATTTTTGACAAGATCAAAGATATTAAAGGTGAGTCAGATGTTTATTCCAAAGGTAATGCGGAGCTACAAGAGAAAATTGTGACAACTGCTTTTCTTGTTGAAAAATTGATTAATAATTTTATAAAGGTTCAAGAAAAAGGAATGGGACAAATTTTAGAGGAATTGAAAAAGCTTCTGAAGTGATGTTCCCTACTCTTCCTACTTCTCCAGTCAATCCAGTCACTCATCTCCAAGCCAAGCTAAGCTACTTCAATCCAATCAATCAACTTCAACCAAATCTATCTTAGATTATCCTTAGATTTTAGGGCATCAAATATTGTGCTTAGATTTTGTTTTAAGTTAGGTTATATTGTTATTTAGCTTGTACTAAGGACTTCTAAGATATGTTATCTTGTTTTATGTTTACTTTACACTTTGGGTGTATTTTCATTTAACTTGTACTTGAAATCAATGACTATGAATGCTATGTATGAATTTTTCTTAATAGAACATCCTTGATTTAGTATCATTATGAAATGATTATGCTCTATAATGATTAATTCTTATCTAAGTTGATTTTAAATTCCAAATGAGCAAGACTACCCTATGCTTTCTATCTTTTTGTTGATAACAAAAAAGGGGAGAGAGAATTGTATATGCATATGGACTTTTGATATTACTTTTGGTATCAATAAAGATAAAAGAGATAGATGTATATGCACATATTAAGGGGGAGTTATATTACTCAGGGGAGCTTATTTAAATTTAATTTGATAAGGGCTATATTAATTTGACAATTGGAATTGCATTTTAAAACTTGAAGACTATGAAATATAGAATGCAATTTTTTTTGGAATGAAGTATGTGTTAAAAATAATTATGTTTAAAGTTTTGAAAAGTATTACTCTAATTATTTAAAATTAAAATGCATATACTTAATGTTTTTGTCATATCAAAAAGGAGAGATTGTTGACCCATTTATTGATTTTGATGAATATTGAAATGCATATACTCAATGTTTTTGTCATCATAAAAAGGAAGAGATTGTTGACCCATTTATTGATTTTGATAAATAATAAAAGCCATATGAGTATATTCCTTATGTTACTAATGATTTTGATTAAGTGTTTTAGGTATTCAAATGTTTAATTAATCAAAATCTAAAGAAAAATTTGAGTTTGATCCGATCCTAATGTCATGTGTCAAAATTTCAAACATTAGAGCCAACTCTAGAGGGATTAGAGTCAACTCCGCAGCGTATCGGAACAGTTTGGCACTTTCGGCACGGTTTAAAGCCGACTCCAAAAAATTAGAGCCGACTCTAACCTAAGAAAAGAAAACCTCTTTTCGAAGTTAAATTAGAGCCAATTCCTGCAGGGAATTAGAGCCGACTCCTGTAAGGAATTAGAGCCGACTCTAATTGACAAACAGAGACTATATTTTTTGTGAAAAATTAGAGCCGACTCCCGCTTCAGTTAGAGCCGACTCTAGCACGCAATGTGTCGACCCCAAGGAAAGTTAGAGCCGACTCCGCGACGGATGGACTTTACTATTTTAAGCATCCCGACTTAGAGGTGACCTCAGGCCAGATTAGAGCCGACTCTAATCTAAGATGTATTTTTAGAAGTATTAGAAATGACTCCAATGGATATCTTTTTCCAAATCAACCCCAACGGCTCTTTCCTTTTTCATGATAAACTCATCTATAACCACTTTTAACGACTACTTTGCATCAAAACATGAATAAAGAGGAGATTATAAAAGGAAGGTTCCGACCATTTGAAACGTGAGGAGAAATCAAGAAAAGAATAGAGAAATATCAAGAGAGAAAGCTCAGATTTAAAATCCCATGTGTTCGAAAAAGAATTTAGAGAAATCCAAAGCATTCAAAAGCCAACTCTAAAGGATTTCCATCAAATAGAAAAAGAAAAGCAAGAGCCCTAGTTCTATATCCTCTACATCAACATTTCTTTCAAAGCTTCAATCCTATCTTGAGGAAGATCATCCAAGAAGAAAAGAAGAAAAGTTCAACATCAAAGATCTTCTAATTAGGCTTTTCTATTTCCATCCCACTTATATTATTTATTTGCTCATTTGAGGAGCTTTCATTCTATTGTAACCATTTCTTTGATACATTTGGTTTCTGATTCAATCAGGTGATTGAATCATGTCAGGCAGTTGGCCTTGCGCAAACTAAGGTTAGCTTGTGATAGGTTGTGTGCTGGTGAGCCTATGAAAACCAGCTGGGTTCTTTGTGATCCCGTTGTAAAACAACAAGTTTGGGTTGTGAGGTTGTAAAACAACTCAGTTGTAATCAGGGTGATTATAGTATGGGCTCAAGAGTTGCTTGGAAGTGGATGTAGGTGCAGCTTGTTGAGAATTGTATCCTAAAACCAATCATTTGATGATTGTGCTAATGTAAATTACATATAAATTGATATATTATAAAAGTTATTTGGCAGTTTATTCATTACAAGAACATCTTCTTAAAACTCCTAATAGTAATGAAGCCCTCAAGATCTTCCTTCACGATAAAGGAGGATTTATCTTTGAAGGTCCTTAAAAGAGTTCACTACCAAATGATATGCTATGATAGGGCCATAGTACTATCAATTATAGGACGTTGTATATCATATTTGTTGGTTGTCCTCTTAACCAAGGAGTGTAGAGACACTTGTATGACATACTGGTAAAAGTGTAGGAGTAGATTTCACCGAACGTGACTCATTTTCGGATACTCTGTTGTCAAGAGTTAATCCGAGAAGATATAAGTATAAGTATCCTTAAGACCTGAAGATCACAACTGGTGACTTGCAAGCAACTCATTGTACTTAGGTGCCGGACCACCTGGATTTTTAATCCAGCTACGAAAGGTTACTGGGTGTAGTCAAGTACTTGTGGTAGTCAGTTGTGGATTAAGATAGAATTTGACCTATCCCGTTAAAAGAAAAATGCTTGTGTTTCAATTTAGTAAGCCTTGGCCAAGGCACTTCATGTGAAGGTCACATGATCGCTAAAGTTGAAATCACTTTATGAATCTGTTGTTTAGAGTTGACAGGCTCTTAAGCCATCCTTAGCGTTTGTAGTCAAAAGGATGAATTATACGGTAACTATTTTTTAGGGTTCTTGGAGTTTGCTCGGAAACTCTTCGACCTATCCAGACGTCGGGTTCCATTGCTAGATGGGCACATCGATTAGTATAGAAAGTTGTTCCTATGCTACCGGCTTAGGTTCGAACCTAGAGAGTCACACGCATAGAAGTTTCCTAGGATGATCTATTCGCTGATCAACGATTGAGAATCGTATATGATTTAATTAATCAATTTGATTGATTGAATTATCTCAATTGGTTAAGTACAAGTGAATAAGATTCAATTTGGTTTAAGTCTATTAGAAGATTAATCAATTTTAAATATTGATTTGAAATTAGACTTGATTTGGATTTAAATAGATTAGGACTAGACAAATTTGATTTGGGCTAGGACCATGATCTATGTAGGTTCATCCAATAAATTCAAATCAACTTAAACCAAAACCCGAATCCAAACCCCTTGCATAAGGATCTCACATGATGAGATAACTTGATTAAATTCTCATGTATAATTTAATACATTAATTTAATCTTCTTCAAACCGTGTCGTTAAAATTCTAAGTGTTAGAATTCATGTAGAATTAATGTACCTCTTTGAATTAACCAACGATGGAATTCTAAGTGTTAGAATTCACATCTTTGGTTTTCACCGAATGTGTCGGAATTAACAAAACGTTGGAATTCTAAGTGTTAGAATTCACAGGTTTTCACCGAATGTCAGAATTAACCAAACGTTGCGTCTCTTTGGTTTTCACCGAACGACAGAATTTTAAGTGTTAGATTTCAATAGGCTGAAGGCTGAATTGAGCCTATAAATCAGAGGACATTCTTCACCAGATTACAAAACAACACACGATATGTCGTGAATTGGAATTCTAAAGAGTTAGAACAAAAATCCTGATGTGATTCTGGTGTTAGCAAAAGTTTGGTGGATCTTGGAGGAAGATTCAAGTTGGAGGATTCAAGATCAGCAAAGTTTTTTTCACAAGCTAGCACTCTCGGAAATCCGATCATTCGGAGGCTTCGTATGGACGATACTAGAGGCCGAACGATTGAACGGCTACAGAGTGCAAAGATTTACCTACTGTTCTTACAGTAAGTGATTTGATCCCTAGATCTTAAGGCAACTTCAAGACAAGTAGTATGACTTCTCATCTTGAAGATCAAGATATGATCTTGATTATTTAATTTATATGTATAATTTAGATCAAATGATCCTATAGTATAAGGCAAAGATATGATCTTGATGCATGTTAGATAGATTAATATGTAATCTTTAAGTTTTTGCATTGATAATTGTTATCAAATTATTAAAATATGGAGATTGTTTCTCCCAACAAATGGTATCAGAGCATGGTTTCGTCTTGATCTAATTTATTGCATGTAAATTAATGCTCCTATTAATTTTGTAATCAAAGCTAAAACGGATCACCAAGCTATTCACAGATGGATTAAAAATCCAAATTACCCTTTAACGAGGTATTCTGTGACATATTATCGTGCCGTTATGGTTCTTTTATTATTGATGATTAGTCAAAAGATAATTTAAATTGATCTTTGGCATCAAAACACAGATTACATACACTCTCAAGAGATGTTTTATATTTCATACATATTGATGTTGTATAAAAGCATGTATTTGCATGTTTAGTATAAAAACATAGATATGAGATATGATGGCTTGATGTTTATGTTATGAAACATACAAATATTTATGAAAGTCTTATTTGAATGTCAAATATCTATTCATAATCTTTTTAGATATGATCTAAATATAGGAATTATGAGTAGTTAAATAATGCAACTGATGCATGATTCAAAATATATGACATGAAATATATTTAACCTTATGGGTTAGCTAAATCAGGTTCATAAAGGGTTAGACCCTAAGGTTTAAATCAAATGGACTATAAGAGTATTTGATCAAATCTAAATTAATTAGATTAGGTTAAGGATGCTCTAAATCAAACAATAGTTGTAGTTGATCATGTCCTTGTCTTTGATTAAACCTAATGGAGGTAGATTAGGCTCTGTGGTTGAGCATGAATCTCTTAGATGGTCAAATCAAAATTGGTTAACCATATGATGTCAAGGTGAGTTGGCAAGTTACTCTAGGATCAATGATCGAATGGTTTTTAATTGGAAGTTACTCGTATTGATGCGTCTTTAACGAGTTAATGGCATATCCCTCCCATCGATCTCACTTACCTGATCAATATGGTGAACTATTTATGATTCGATCATTTACCTAATTCGGATTGACCATGCCTGTAAGAAATCAGTCTGACTGATTTAGGTGCCACTTAACCTGACTTAATCTTGTTTTATTCTACGATTTCATAGATTCAGTAGGAGAACTTGATTAGTCAATTTATTTTCAGATTATTAAATCCTCTAAAATTATTAGGTCCTTAAAATGAAATAGTTATATGATAACTAGATCATAGCCTCCCATTAAGGTGGATGATAATGAGTCTGATGTCTTGATAATCATTGGAGGCACTCCATGCTTGGTGCTTTCAACCATCAGAATTATCATTATTATATGATAAGTCAGCGTAACTATTAAATAGACAGTCAGGTGGGCCAAGCTTCACTCGGGTTTGGTTGTCTATAGATAGATTGCACGGATTACATTATTTAATGGTTGGACCTAACCAGAACTTTAGTGGAGGCACTCCATGCCTGCTGAAGAGAACATGGGGCAAAATTGAACACTAAGAATTGTTTGGGAAACAATTGGTTTTGAACCTACTCTTAAATGCATATGGGTTGGCCAAGCTTCACTTGGGCCTGTATGTAGTCTATGTAGATCTTAGTGCCCACTAAAGAATTAAGAATAATTCTTCGAATTGGGTGTAAAGGCTGTCAATTTGAACAAAATAGTGGGAGAATCTTTAGACTAAAGTCCAAGTCTTTAGACTGAATCAATTTATATACTACTAAACATTAGTTTTTCCTTATGAAGAATATGACCACTAATTTATCATTAAGGTCCCTATTGGATAGTGACAAGTTGAATGGTTTTAAATTTCAATAGCTGGTTTAGAAAACTTAAGATCGTCCTTGAGCATGAGAGGATTCTATATATTCTGAATAATCCTGCACCAGAGATACCTAATGCAAACACTCAAAGTTCTGAGAGAGACACTTATCAAAGTGGCTCAGTGATAGAACTAGCGTGCGTTGCATCATGCTAGCAGCAATGAACGATGAATTCGGTCGCCAGTTCGAGAATGCTCAGCCGGAAGAAATCATTCAAGCATTGAATGAATCTTTCGGCACACCTGACGACGTTGAAAGGCACAAGACTAATTGTGCTATTTTTAATGCTCGAATGAGGGATTGATCTCCTGTCACTGATCATGTATTGTACATGATCGAGAAGATAGAACTCCTAAGCAAGCTCGGCTTTCCCCTACATGAGTAGTTGGGAAAAGATGCGATCTTGAATTCCTTGCCTCCATCCTTCCGATCTTTCCTTACTCATTTTCGAATGACAAAGCCTGTAGTCAACTACCACGATTTGTTGGGGTTGTTACAGAACTTTGAGAAGGACAACCAGCTCTCTAAGGGTTTGGTTAATATGGTTGAAGGATCTAAGGTAGGGCATCAACCCTTTGAGAAAGGGAAGAAGAAAAAGAATAAGAAAAGGTGCAACATGCTAGGATATCTATAAGGGGTCAAATGCAGAAGAAGAAAGTTGATAAAAGTCAAGCTGAATGCTTTCATTGCAAGATGTAAAGGCACTGGAAGAGGAACTGTCCTCTTTACATTGCCACACTTGATCCAAACAGGCCAAAGAAGAAAAAGGGGCAAGATATTGCTCAACAAGGTATTTATATGATAACACCTTGTAATTTTTCTGTATATGATAATCAGACCTGGGTATTGGATACCGGGAGTCCTTTTAACATTTGAAATTCATTGCAGGGACTACAGATCACTAGAAGATTTGAGGACAATGAAAGATTCCTTAATATCGGCGATGGAAGATTAGTTCCAGTTCTGACATTAGGCGTTCTTGAAATAGTTTTCATAGAAATGTATTGTACTAAATGATTGTCATTTTTGCCCAACGTTCTTGTTGAACATAATTTCTGTAGGCCTTCTGGCCAAAAGTCATTATGAAATTTCAACAAAGGATGTTACTTTAAATATCATTATGAATGGAGTCACTATAATGACTGGCATTTATCTAATGGAATTTATATATTATCACATCTTGTGAATGTAGTGTACAAATCAAGTAAGCGCCCTAGAATAACTGATGTCACAGATATTTATCTTTGGCACCATCGGTTGGGTCATATCAATAAGAACATATTAAACAGGTTAACTCAGGAGGGCATCCTTCGAGTTGATGATTGTGAATCATTAACTACCTGTGAATCATGTCTTCTTGGTAAAATGACCAAGTCATCTTTTACTGAAAAGGTGAAAGAGCCAAAGAGCTATTGGGTCTAGTACATACTGATGTATGTGGACTAATGAGCACTTGTGCCAAAGGTGGATATTACTACTTCATTACTTTTATAGACGACCTTTCTAGGTTCGGTTATGTCTATCTTATGAGACATAAATCTGAGTCGTTTAAAATATTCAAACTATATCATAAAGAAGTAGAAAAACAAACAGGAAAATATATTAAGACCCTTTGATCAGATCGAGGAGGCGAATACCTTTCAAATGACTTTGTGACATATCTAAAGGAGAATGGATTCTCTCCTAATGGACTCCTCGAGGAACATCGCAGCATAACGGTATGTTGAAGAGAAGGAATCGGACCCTGTTAGACATGGTTTGGTCCATGATGGGTTTTGTAAGCTTGCCAATATCATTTTGGGGATATGCATTAGAATTAGCTTGTCATATTCTCAATAAGGTTCCAAGTAAGTCTATTTCCAAAACTCCACATGAGATGTGGTATGAACATAAACTAGTTATCACCTATCTGAGAGTCTGGGGGTGTCCGGCTTATGTGAAACGTGCAAAATCAGACAAACTTGAACCTAAATTTACAGACATTTTTTTATTGACTATCCAAAAGAAACCAAAGGATTACTTCTACAATACTGAAGAACAAAAGTTGTTCATTAGTAATAGAGCAATTTTTCTTGAAAATGAGTTTTTTAGGGAAGGAACAAATGGCTCTAATGTTGAACTTAAGAAAGTTCATCAAGTAGAAGAAACAACACAAACCATTGAACCCTTAGAATCTGAGTTGATTAGATCAAACTCAAAACCTATTTTAGATGCACCATTAAGGCGATTTGGTAGAGTACCACATCAACCGGACAGATACTTAAGTTTCTTGGTCCAGAACGAGGATCCTATTGAGCTCGATAAGAACAATGAGGATCCGATCACCTATATGGATGTTATGCAAAGACTGACTCTGATAAATGGCTTGATGCCATGAAATTCGAACTTGATTCCATGAAGGAAAATAATGTATGGACATTAGTTGACCCACCCGAAGGGATAAAACCCATAGGATGTAAGTGGGTTTTCAAGAGGAAAAGAGGCGCAAACGGAAAGGTAGAGACCTACAAAGCACAGACGGTTGCCAAAGGGTATTGTCAACGTTATGGTATTGACTATGATGAAACGTTTTCTCCTGTGGAAATGCTGAAATCCATTCGGATTATGCTAGCTATAGCAACCACTTAGATTATGAGATTTAACAGATGGATGTTAAAACCGCTTTTCTAAATGGTAATTTAGAAGAACAGGTGTATATGATACAGCCTGAAGGTTTTATATCTGAAGACGAGTCTAAAGTGTGCAGGCTATAGAAGTCCATTTATGGACTTAAGCAAGCATCTAGGAGTTGGAACATACGATTTGATAATGTGATCAAATCTTATGGCTTTGTTAAGAATAAAGAAGAACCTTGCATTTATAAATGGGCTAACGGTTCCATTATTGTATTTCTTGTATTATATGTGGATGATATTCTCTTAATTACGAATGATGTCCCTGCATTACAAGGAATAAAGACATGGTTATCATCATAATTCTCCATGAAAGATCTGGGAGAAGCATCATACATCCTAGGGATGAAGATCTATAGAGATAGATCTAAGAGGATGCTTGGTTTATCCCAATCTACGTACATTGACACCGTGCTAAAGAGGTTTAGCATGGAGAATTCCAAGAAAGGCTATCTTCCAATAGGCCATGGAATTCATCTTTCTAAGAAGGATTGTCCGACAACTCTTAATGAAAGAGAATGTATGAGTTGAATTCCATATGCTTCGACAGTGGGATCGATTATGTACACCATGACATGTACAAGATCAGATATGACATACTCACTAGGAGTAGTGAGTAGATATCAATCTGATCCAGGAGAAAAACACTGGCAAGTTGTTAAGACAATCCTTAAGTATTTGAGAAATACTAAGGACCAGTGGTTAGTCTATGGAGAGTCTAATTTGAAACTTGTTGGATATAGTGATTCCAATTTCCAATCAGATCATGATGATAGCAAAAGTGTGTCAGGTTTCGTGTTTATCCTGAATGGTGGAGTTGTTTGCTGGAAAAGTTCCAAGCAACATACAGTGGTAGATTCAGTGTACGAGGCAGAGTACATTGCTGCATCAGATGCCGCGAAAAAAGCTGTGTGGTTGCGAAAGTTTATCTCCGAGCTTGGAGTGGCACCTTCCATAAATGGATCAATTCTGTTGTACAGTGACAGCACTGGTGCCATAGCTCAAGCAAAGGAACCACGAGCATATCAGCGCACCAAGCACATATTGCATCGGTTTCATCTTATTCGAGAGATTGTAGAACAAGGTGACATAAATCTTCAAAAGATTGACGAAAAGAAAAACCTAGGTGACCCATTTACTAAAGCACTCAGCATCAAGGAGTTTGATAACTATAAGTTGAAGATGGGTATTAGATAATGTAATGAGTGGCTTTAGGCTAAGTGGGAGTTTGTTGGAATTGTATCCTAAAGCCAATCATTTGATGATTGTGCTAATGTAAATTACATATAAATTAATATATTAATAAAAGTTATTTGGCAGTTTATTTATTACAAGAACATCTTCTTAAAACTTCTAATAGTAATGAATCCCTCAGGATCTTCCTTCATGATAAAGGAGGATTTATCTTTGAAGGTCCTTAAAAGAGTTCACGACCAAATGATATACTATGACAGGGCCATAGTACTATCAATTATAGGACGTTGTATATCATATTTGTTGGTTGTCTTCTTAACCAAGGAGTATAGAGACACTGGTATGACATACTGGTAAAAGTGTAGGAGTACATTTTACCGAACGTGACTCATTTTCGGATACTCTGCTATTAAGAGTTAATCCGAGAAAATATGCGTATAAGTATCCTTAAGACCTAAAGATCACAACTGGTGACTTGCAAGCAACTCATTGTACTTAGGTGTCGGACCACCTGGATTTCTAATCCAGCTACGAAAGGTTACTGGGTGCAGTCAAGTACTTGTGATAGTCAGTTGTGGATCAAGATAGAATTTGACCTATCCCGTTAAAAGGAGAAATGCTTGTGTTTCAATTTAGCAAGACCTTGGCCAAGGCACTTCATGTGAAAGTTACATAATCACTAAAGTTGAAATCACTTTATGGATCTGCTGTTTAGAGTTGACAGTCTCTTAAGCCATCCTTAGCGTTTGTAGTCAAAAGGATGAATTATATGGTAACTATTTTTTAGGGTTCTTGGAGTTTGCTCGGCAACTCTTCGACCTATCCGGACGTCGGGTTACATTGCTAGATGGGCACATCGATTAGTATAGAAAGTTGTTCCTATGCTACCGGCTTAGGTTCGAACCTAGAGAGTCACACGCATAGAAGTTTCCTAGGATGATCTATTTGCTGATCAATGATTAAGAATCGTATATGATTTAAGTAATCAATTTGATTGATTGAATTATCTCAATTGGGTTAAGTACAAGTGAATAAGATTCAATTTGGTTTAAGCCTATTAGAAGGACTAATCAATTTCAAATATTGATTTGAAATTAGACTTGATTTGGATTTAAATAGATTCAGGACTAGATAAATTTGATTTGGGCTAGGACCATGATCTAAGTAGGTTTAGTCCAATAAATTCAAATCAGCTTAAACCAAAACTCGAACTCAAACCCCTCACATAAAGATCTCACATGATGAGATAACTTGATTAAATTCTCATATAGAATTTAATACATTAATTTAATCTTCTCCAAACCGTTTCCGTTGGAATTCTAAGTATTAGAATTCATGTAGAATTAATGTACCTCTTTGAATTAACTAATGATGGAATTCTAAGTGTTAGAATTCACATCTCTTTGGTTTTTACCGAATGTGTCGGAATTAATAAAATGTTGAAATTCTAAGTGTTAGAATTCACAGGTTTTCACCGAACGTCGGAATTAACCAAACGTTGCGTCTCTTTAGTTTTCACCGAATGACAGAATTCTAAGTGTTAGAATTCAATAGGCTGAAGGCTGAATTGAGCCTATAAATCAGAGGACATTCTTTATCAGATTACAGAACAACATACGATATGTCATGGATTGGAATTCTAAAGAGTTAAAACATAAAATCCTGATGTGATTCTGGTGTTAACAAAAGTTTGGTGGATCTTGGAGGAAGATTCAAGTGGGAGGATTCAAGATCAGCAAAGTTGTTTTTCCGCGAGCTAGCACTTCCGGGAATTCGATTATTCGGGGGCTTCGCATGGACGATACTAGAGGCCAAACGATTGAACGGCTGCAGAGCACAAAGAATTTACCTACTGTTCTTAAGGTAAGTGATTTGATCCCTAGATCTTAAAGCAGCTTCAAAACAAGCAGTATGACTTCTCATTTTGAAGATCAAGATATGATCTTGATTATTTAATTTATATGTATAATTTAGATCAAACGATCCTATAGTATAAGGCAAAGATATGATCTTAATGCATGTTAAATAGATTAATATGTAATCTTTAAGTTTTCGCATTGATAATTGTTATTAAATTATTAAAATATGCATTCCTTGGAGATTGTTTCTCCCAACACAGCTAACACCGAATCACTATAAATCCTTATATTTGTCGTGCTTGCTCTTCTTCTCTCTACTCTATCTTTATACTTAGCATTACATTCTTAGTACCACACTCACTACACTCTCCTTGAGCACTTTCACTTTGTGAAATTATTTTTAAGCGTTGAATTTTTTAAGAACCCAATTCACCCCCCTCTCTTGGCTTGCCATCTGAGCCAACACGCGCCATCGAGGAGCTCATCCAACAGAGTTATCTCGGCAAGTTTATTCAGAAGGGTCATCCCAGCTCTAATGGGGCCTCCGCTTGTCCAGGCTAACGTCAATAACACCCCGATGGAGAGGACGGTGGACATGCTTTCGTGGGGAACGACTTCGTCTTCTAAAAGACCGAGAGGAGAAGAGGGAATAGAAAATGTAATCCCCTTTTCTGAAGGGGAATTAGCGAGGGAGGGCAATCTGAATGATGATAGCGTTGTCATCTCTATGACAATCGCTAAGCATTCTGTAAAAAGAATCTTGATGGATAGTGGGAGCTCTGCCAATATCCTTACTTATGATGCTTTTGTTCAGATGAATTTATCTCCCAGTTCCCTCCAACCGGTGACAACGCCTCTGGTTGGTTTTAAAGGGGATTCAATGAGGGTAGAAGGTGAAATTACCTTATCGGTTATGGCAGAATCGCCATCGTGTCAAAGTATAGTCCTAATGAGATTTCGAGTAGCCCAAGTACCTCTGGCTTACAACGCCATACTCGGTCGGCCCAGCTTAAACCTCTTGGATGCGGTGATATCTACTAAGCGTCTGCTCATGGGATTCCCTATCAGTGGAGGAATCGATGAGATGCATGGAGAGCAAAATCATGTGCAGTTATGTTATCATGTGGCTCCTAGCCCTCAGAAGATGGTAATCCCACCGACCTCAGTGCTGCTCAATCCTAAGAAATCTGAAAGAAAGGGAGAGCCCGTCGAGTACTTGCTAACCTATCCACTGGGGGATGATCCCACAAAAATTGTGCAAATTGGCAAGCTTCTTCCTTTGGAGATGAAGAATCAACTCCTTACCTTCTTACGGGCGAACACAGATGTCTTAGCTTGGTCAGCATCGGACATGCCCAACATCCCTTCAGAGATAATTACTTATAAGCTTAATATTGATCTAAAGTATTGGTCTGTCCGCTGAAAAAAGAGAAGTTTCACCCTTGAGTGACAGAAGGCTATTGATGCAGAGGTCAATAAGCTGCTTACTATTGGCCACATTTGGGAAGCACAATACCCGGATTGGCTAGCCAATGTGGTGATGGTGCGAAAGGCCAGCAAAAGTTGGAGAATATGTATCAACTTTATCGATCTTAACAAAGCATGTCCTAAAGATAGCTTTCCGCTACTACGGATTGACCAATTGGTGGACTTCACATTTGGCCATGAGCTCCTTAGCTTTATTGATGCTTTCTCTAGATACAACCTAATAAAGATGGACCCGACGGATGAAGAAAATACATCTTTCATCACCGAAAAGGGCATCTACTGCTATAAAGTGATGTCCTTTGGGTTAAAAAACGCATGGACCAACTACCAGAGATTGATGAATAAGATCTTTAAAGACCAAATTGGGCGCAATATGAAGGTGTATGTGGATGATATGCTAACCAAGAGCACTTGCACCGCCGATCATGTGGCTAATTTAGAAGAAACATTCAACAACCTTCGGCACCATCAAATGAAGTCCAACCCTCGCAAGTGTGCATTTGGAGTCACTGCTGAAAAATTTCTAGGATTTTTGGTGACCCAACAGGGGATTGAAACGAATCCAAAAAAATACAAGCCATTCTTGACATGAGGCAGTCAGTTAATAAAAAGAAGGTGCAGCGGCTCACCAGAAGAGTAGCTGCTCTAAGTCATTTTCTGTTGAGATCAGCTGAAAGATGCCTATCCTTCTTTAAAGCTTTATGCAAGGCGAACGACTTTGAGTGGACAAAGAACTGCCAGAAAGCCTTTGAGGAGTTGAAGGAGTTTCTATTCACACCACCATTATTGTCAAAGCCAAAAGAAGGAAAAGGCTCTTCCTTTATCTTGCTGCTTTTCCAGAAGCGGTTAGCTCTGTTCTGGTACGCTTCGACCCCGATGGAGCACAGAAACCCATCTACTACATCAGTAAAGTACTCTATGATGCGGAGATCAGGTACTCCAGAACCGAAAAAAATATTTTTTCTCTAATCATCTTCGCTCAGCGTCTCAGGCCATACTTTCAAGCCCATCCGATCGTGATACTCATGGACCAGCCTCTTAGAGCTATCTTGGCTCGTCCTGACACCTCTAGTCGATTAGCTAGATGGGCAATCAAATTGGGAGAGTTCGACCTTTCATTTCAATCTCGATCTGCCTTGAAGTCCTAGATGCTAGCGGATTTTCTAATGGAGTGCTCTTGGACGGAAGAGCAACCTAAAGATTTTCCAATGACATGTTCGGATGCTGGTGGGGATATGGCGGAGACCTGGATCCTCCATGTTGATGGTGCCTCCAATTCTTAAGGAAGTGGAGCTAGTCTTATTCTTGCAAATCCGAAGGGCATAGTGCTGGAGTATGCTCTTTAATTTCTCTTTAAAGCTACAAATAATCAAGCCGAGTATGAGGCCTTGTTGGCCGGGATTAAGCTCATGCAGGAGTTCAGAGTAAAGCACCTCAGGGTCTTCACCGACACCCAGCTCATCTCCGAACAAATTACTGGGGAATATGAAGCTCGAGACCCCATTATGTCTCGATATCTAAATAAAGTCAAGTTGCTGACCTCCTCGTTGGCTTATTTTACTATCAGTTATATTCCCAGGAGCAAAAATGCCAGAGCCGACACCTTGTCATGGCTAGCCACTTCGGCGGATAACACCTTGAGAAGAACATATGTTGAACACCTGGAGACTCCAAGTATTGTTGCAGCAAAAGAAGTTCTATCAGTTATGCAAGAGTTAACATGGATGGATGCCTACATCCATTACCTTGTTGATGGTACTCTCCCCACTGATCCCATAGAAGCCCGGCTACTCAAGTGGAGGGCTCCCAAGTTTGTGTTGTTGAATGGGCAGTTATACAAGAAGTATTTTTCTTATCCTCTCCTTAAATGTGTTGGCCCTACGGATGCTAATTATATCCTCAGAAAGATTCAAGAGGGCATATATGGGAACCATCTGGGAGGTAGATCACTAGCGCGCAAGGCTCTTCGCCGGGGATATTATTGGCTTACTATGCAAAAGGATGCTGCTGAGCTAGTCCAGAAGTGCGATAGTTGCCAACAATATTCTAATGTTCCCATCGAATTTTATTTTGACAAACCCTGGGGGTGGGGGCTCCCAAGAGATGAATACCATACGCCAGATCACTGTCAAAGCACCAGAGAAGGCCTAGTGGCCAGAACTATCAGAATCAAGAGCAGTGCAATGGAGTGTGTATTCAACAGATAAAAATATGGCTTTCCTTACTATTTTGTGGGAAGATATAATATCATCAATGAAAATCAGTAGATTTTGCAATAACCAGATCTGATAGGGTGTGGAGGCCCAAATAGCACCCTGCTTCTGGATATCCCTTCGAATATCGCACAGAAGAATAGATCACCAAGGATCAGTACCATCCTTCTCGATGTGATATCCCATAATTTGTCAACTCTGTCTCGCTCTAGGGCAGGTAAAGATGGCATGATCAGTGGTCTCCTCCTCCTGTCCGTACAATGGGCAAGTAGCCTAGATGGACGGTCCCCTCCCAAAAGTAGGGAGCATGTAGAAAGATAGTCCCACGCAAGGTTCCATATAAAGAGCTGGATTCTGGGATGGATGGAAAGCTTTCAAATCTACGCCGCATCCATCGTATGCTGAGGCTGTAGCCTATAAATCTTCATGAGATCCCTGGTAGGAGCACTAGGAAGACATGATCTCTTTCATAATCTAGTATCAACTGTATGCCCTGGTATGAGTGGAATAAAGAGGATCCGACGCGATAGCTCCTCACCAAAGAACCAAGATACCATGGGAAGGTGCTAGGAGGAGTGATCCTGAGAGATCAAATCAATAACTCTCATATTGATATGAACATCAATACTGATAAAAGTAGGCCAAAGTGAGAGAGGAAGATCAGCAATCCACGTATCCTGAACATTACCGAGGAACCATTTCCAATCATCCACGAGATGTTATTTAAGATAGTCGGAGCGTGCCGGCAAACCTCCTTTCAGAGAAGTGAGAATTGAGCATAGAAGGATAATCCTCGCCATCATGGATAATCCAATGACCTGCCAACCATCAAGACGGTCACGGACCCGGCGCTCTAGGTCAATGCAATCACTGCATCTTGGTCGTCTTTCCATAATAGGGATCCCCATATATGATAGCCGATCAGCCTGAGTAGTGATGCTCAAGGTTTGGATGATGGTCTTCCTTATTGTACCAGTAGTCTTTGGACTAAAGCAGGGATCTACTCGAGTTTGGGAGAGACTGGATAGGGGTTCTCGCCTTCTCAAGTCCCCAATTCCCCACCCGGCTTGTTTGATGATGGCTAGAAAATGGATCAAAATCCTTAGGAGTTGCGCTATGATTGGCATGCAACACGTGCGTATATATACTAAAGATGAAAAAGATATTTTTATTTTTATCATGCATGATAAACTTGTTCTGCACTTTGGCGCGGTGCAGCAAAACATTTTCATAAGCATTTATGGCGGTTGGGGAAGGGTTTTTCTGGAGAATTGCATAGCGGGTCAAAACTTTCATGGTGGGCCATGCCAGCCTGAACCACCACAAGTCAACATGCCAGCACGGCTCACTTCATGCCGGATCAGGCCATGCTATGGGTCGTCTGGCTCGTTTAGCGGTGGCTAGAAGTCAAGTTGGTGACAAGCGGGCGGCGGCGAGCACCAGGGTGTTTGAAGGGTGGCCTTGGCAGGCGAGGCAGGTGAGATCTAATCCAAGCCATCAAATGTCTCACCGACATGTTTCAATGATTTTAATCCTTATCCCTCCAATTACTGGTCAATGCATGCGGCATCACCACCTTGGCTGTGATCCAACCACGAGATGATAACAGAGCTCGTGCGAAAGCAGTGGCTATGGCTGCGAGCGGCGGCGGCCCAGCAAGTGGTGGAGCTTGAGTGAAGATTTGTCTACAAAAGAGTTGGTGGCTTAGGCGACAACAGTGTTTCAAACTTCCTTAGCTGAGACCTTGAGGGGAGGCGGCAGCAATAAGCGGGTCGTGGGCGATGGCTAGGGCTAGATGGGCCAGCCGGAAGGATGTTTCGATGCAAGCGTGTTTCGATGGGTTTGGGCCTAAATTCAGATCAGATTGGGCCTCATGAAGAACAGACATGACATTTTTTGGGCTCAAGCTTTGAGCCGAATCTAGATCGGCCCAGTAGCTGCTTAAGCTTGATTCGAAATTTTTGAAGGCTCAAATATTAAGTCCAAATCTGATCGAATAAATTCAAAGCTTGACCCAGGCCCGGTCTGATATCAAGCTGGTCAACGGATCGTCGACCAGACTGAGTCCATTTCCAGCCCTGGTTCTTTGTTTAAGTTGTTCCTAATGAACGTCAAGCTCAAAAATAAATAAATAAAAAATGGTGGAAGGAGGAGCCCTTTTTTATTAGAATTTAGGCTGAAGTAAAGAATTAATCTTGGAGTTATATCACTTTGGTTCTTAAACTTTAAAAAATTATAAAAATAAACTTAACTTTCTGTTTTGTATCACTTTGATCCCTACCGTTAAATAATGAAGATGCCGTTTATTTTATCATATATTGCAGCATTTGTAGTGGCATGCGTAAGTGGCAAAAATAAATTTAAAATTCATAATTAACCTGTTAATTCATTATTTAATAATTTAAAAAATATAAAATAATAAAAATAATTTTTCTTCGTCCTGATTTGCCTTAGGAGGGAGCGCAGCGGGTACGTGAGCACTCATAAGTTAGAACAAATCAGGACGAGAAAAGATTATTTTTATTTTTTTAATTTTTTTAAAATAATTAAATAATAGGTTAATAGGTTAATTATGAATTTTAAATTTATTTTTGCTACTTGAATGTCATATGTGCTGCTATATATGCTGCCATATAGAATAAAAATTAATGGCGTCTTCTTTATTTAACGGTAAAGATCAAAATGATACAAAACAGAAAGTTTAGGATTATTTTTATAACTTTTTAAAGTTTAAAGATCAAAATGACAACCCCTAAGTTCAGGATTAATTCTGGAGTTTACTTTAGAATTTATTATTGCTTATATATTTTATTTTGGATAAAGAAAAAAAGTTGCAGCAGACGGCCAATATAAAATTTAATCAAATCTCCTAAAACATAAAACTGGAAAAGGCTTAAGTTGAGTTGAGATACTTTCTTTGTAAGTCCCGTTGAGCTCGAGCCACTGCTTGTATTAATTCCTTCCCCTTCCATACTTCCATCTTCGAGCATTTGCCTGTTTTAACCTACCTTTTACCATTCATTGGTGCCGCATTAATTAACCCGTGAACGCAACTTAGCGTACGCGCAATATGCTGGTTGTTTTTTTCTCGTAAAGCTGGGGAAAGGAATTAATTTAAGCGCGGCTCATTTTATTAAAACGTTTCTCCTGCTCAGCAGAATCCCATCTTTGTTTCTTATAGCGGAGGGTCCAATGGGCCTTCGCTCTCTCACCTTCTATTTATTGATAATTGTATCTTATTGGACAGAATCACTATCTACAATGCTTCTACTTTTACCATAGTTATTCGGTCTTATTGTCGGGCTTCTGATCAGAAAGTTAACCTTAGTAAATCCTTAATTAACTTCAATCCGAAGACTGACCTTGCTGTTAGGGGCTCTATTATGCAAATCTTAGATATCTCTGTGCAGGCTGACCGTCTTTCCTATCTGAGGATTACCATCACAGGGAGACGGTCGTGTAGTACTGATTTCAGTGACCTTGAGCGTCATGTCCGTGACCGTTTGGATGGATGGCAGGTCACTGGGTTATCTATGATGGCCAAGCTCACCCTTATTCGGTCTGTGCTTACTTTTCTTCGGCTCTATATTTTATCTAGTGCTGCTATTCCGGTATCTTGTCTGAGGAGGTTGGAGAGATGTTTCTGGGATTTTCTCTGGGGCTCCATGTAGGAAGGTCATGGTATCCACCTTATGGCGTGGGACATCGTTTGTATACCGATTTCAGGAGGGCTTGGGATCCAGTCCCTCACGGTCAGGAGGGAGGCTTTGACTGCTAGATATGCTTCGCGGTTCTTGCTTGATCCGCACTGTTTGTGAAGCTCATTTATGCGTGCCAAATACGGAGACTGGACCCCTTCTACTTATTCTCAGTCTACTCAGGGATACTCTTTCTTCTGGAAAGAGGTTTGCCGATATGCCCCGGCCATTCTGTCTAACATCTCGTGGATGATTGGCGGCGGTGCCTCTGTCGATGTTGTTCGTAATACATGGATTGCAGACCTTCCCCTTATCCGGTAGCCTACTTATGTGAGCTCTGATATCCCCAGTGGAATGAGAGTTACTGATTTAATTGCTCAGGATCGTCATGCATGGCTACTCTCTTTGGTGTCCACTCTGTTTGGTGAGGAGCTCCGTCGGCGTATTCTTTTATTCCTCTTCTTTCGAGTCACATTTCTGATATCACTTTATGGAGAGGATCCTATTCGGCTCGTGCTCCTATCAGAGATCTTGTGAAGGCTTACAGACCTCAGCCCAGGCTTACTCTGGATATATCTTGGATCTGGAAGCTTCCCATTCACCCCAGAGTTTGCCTCTTCATTTGAAAAATGGCTTGGGACTGCCTCCCTACTTGCTCCCTGCTCTCTAGGAGGGGTATGTCGATCTAGCCTATGTGCCCTCTATGTAAGTTAGAGGATGAAACTATTGATCATGCTATTTTCTTGTGCGGTAGAGCGAGACTGATTTGGCAGATCTCGGTGTTCTATTTCTGGGGTGATAGGAGTGACCCTAGCCGCAACTCTTTTCTGCGATTGATCAGGCTAGACATTCGGAGGGGCATCTGGAAGGTGGGTACTACGATTGCTTACATTGCTTACCAGTCTGGTTATCTTGGAACGGATTATTTTCTCTGATGAGGCTGCTCCCTCTCATTGGCTTGTTCAGACTGCTTTGTCCCTTTTTGCGGAGTACACCCTTTATCATACAGTTTTTGATTCTGATGACCCTGGAAGCTGGGGCTCCCCTGCTGCCTTGGCAACGCACCGGCAGACGGTCTTTATCTCTTGGGAGCCCCTACCCTTAGGGTTTATCAAAATCAACTTTGATGGGAGTGTTCGTGGCAAAGTTGCTGGTTCCGCTTTTGTGATCCGTGGGTCGGATGGGTCGATGATAGTAGCGGGTGGATTCAGCCTTCTCGACCTATGGTGCCTTTAGTTGAGTTGTATGCAGCGTGGGCTGGTATATCCTATGTCATTCGTAGCCTGGGCAGCCGAAGGATCATTATTGAGGGGGACTCCACTACTGTTATTAGCTGGCTCCGTCAGAACTCTAGTGACCAGTTCTCTTCCATCCCTCTGATCCGCGATATTTGGACTATGCTTCGTTAGGCTGATACGATCCTGATCCGATACATCTATTGGGAAGCTAACTTAGCGGATGACTGGATAGCTGGCCGGATGACCTATCACTCTAGTCTATGATACTGGATGCAGGGTGACCCATGCCTCGGATTCTTACTTAAATTTTATATTCTGATATATCGGGCTTGATTCACCCTAAATTGATGTGATCCATATATAATAATAATAATAATAATAAAAAGCCTGGGCCGGAAAGAACTCGAGCTCATCAAATTCATATTAAAAAGCGAAATGAAACATCACAATAGTCTGTACGCCACAAAAGCACTTGCATTAATTACAGTCCAAAACAAACAGAGCAAGTGTGGCCTGGACTGAAATCGTTATTGCGCCATTAATTGGACAAACCATCTTAATTAGAAAGCCGCAATATATATATATATAGTTCAACAAATGCTAAATAAAATTATAACAAAAGGGAAAGGCCCTCATCATCAAGTACGACGTCGGTTCCACCATCACGGGCACAGCTAATTAACATGGACCTTTCAGAGCATGCTATCAATCCGGGAAGGCAGTCTCTTGAAGAAATTGCTCGGCACCGAGGGCAGCTTGCTCCTGAACCGGGGGTGGCGCAGCGTATACAGTCCTGCCACCAGTGCTATCACCCTGAATGGAGTCACGTACAGCACCACAGCTGCAACTAGGCAGAGCAACACAAACAGGCAAGTCGCCCTTGGGTCTCTCCAGCTCAGTAGAGACTGAAACCTCTCCCCCTGCGTCGCCATGTCCCCCACCACCGTCTGCATCCTCCCCGCCACGCTCCGAAGCCTGTCATACCTCATCCGGACCAAATCATGCGGCTTCGATGTCGGAAATGTGTCGAACTCCTCATCGAGCTCGTCCGGATGGATCGCCGCCTCCGCCCACGAGAGCTTCGTGTCCATGTGCGGCGGGTGCCTCGGCCTGAACCTGTAACTCCACAGCCCAATCATAAGCATGTAGAGAAACATCGTCGGCAGCATCAGCTCCGGGTAACAGATGAGTATCAGAAACAAGACGTGGACTAGTATCGTCGTGATTGGATTCTTCCAGTGGCAAACACCGTGGAACCACTGGCACATGCCGATGGTCCCCGAGAGCAGAGACATGATCCGAAAGAAGTTGGCCTTGCTCCTCCTCATGCTCCACATGTGGGAGTCTACGTCCAGCATGTACTCCACCGCCTCCTTCCTCAGCGGCGGCTCCGCCCGGCCCAGCCTCGCCGCTACGATGCTCATTGCCTGGTACCGCAGGCCGTCGACCTGGGTCACAGTGAATGGATGAATGTAATGCATCTTGGGCAGCAGAGGGTGGCCGTAGAGGCAGATTATGTTGGCCAGCGACAAGCAGGTGAAGCGCACGGCCAGCTGCAGTTCCCCCATCTTCTTCACCCCCGACGGCTGCAAGACGATGAGTGGATACGCATGCGTGTATATCCGATCCATTTCGAGCGTCGAGAGCCTGATCCTCACCTTGCCGATTCTCAGGTCTTTAGCTGCAGGGCCGGGCTTGTCAAGATGACAACAACAATTGTCGAACACTCCAAGCGTGATCACCGTGCAGGGGTCGTAGACCTCCCATGTGTACTGCTCGTTCCATTTGGGACTCGACGAGTCGATGATCGTTCGAGTTCTCACCCATTTCTGGCCGTACTTTGCCACGCAGTAGGCGTCGGTGGTGCCTCTGCCGTCTCTCATCTTCATTGGAATTAGTCCCTGGGCGCTGAGAATGCCGACCTCCAGAATTCCGATGGGCTTCTTCCATAGCTGGCGGGCGGTGGGCCGGGTGTCGCTGATGTACATGGTGGACTCATCCAATACATGGTAGGCTCCCTCGAGGCAGACGCGGAGGTGGACTCTGCTGGAGAACTTGAGCTCCTTCCTCTGCTGGCCTTCGAGCACGCTGAAGCCGAACCTCTCCAAGTTGAACCACCGTGAGTGTACCGGCCGGTGGTCCAGCCGCCTCTCGAACAGCGTCAGCGGCAACGCGATCCTCCCAGCATCTCGTCCCTGGTCGGATGCACATGATCTTCGATGGTGAGCACAAGGTGCTCCTCGAAGGGCTCGGCCACGACGAACACCAAGTCCTCGTTCCACATGGGACTCAAGGTTCTCATGCTGCACGCTTTGGTCTTGAGCACTTGGTTTCCGACCTGAGCCTTGATGAACACCTCCGGATACCGGCTTTTGTCGGTGGGCTGCACGTCCTGAGCTTCGATGACGTTCACTCTGAGGTACCAGAGCTTCGGAGAGACGTATACCTTGGACCGGATGTTGAAGACACCCTCGCCGTGGACTGAGGCAGCGTCGGCGTGCCACGCCTCCGGGAAGGCCTCGTCGGCCTGCGTCCCCATCCACACAGCTAGCATGATCTCCCCTCTCACCTTCCCGTCCCCGCGGCGATCCTCCAGCCGATACCATTGCGGGGCTAAAGGACTGTCCGGCGGGACTCTGGTTGGCACTTCATTCAGATCAAACACCACCTTGCCGACGTGGTCGTCCCTCGCCACCATCTCCCTATCCTTGACAAATACTTCGAGAACCGTCGACTGGATTCGCTCCTTGGAGAAAGCAAACACCTCGTTCCATTCAGGATTGGTCCTCTTCTCAAAGTGTTTGGTGGTGCCCCGGTAGTTGCCGAGCTTCACCTCGGCGTAGGGGTCGCAGCTGCCGGTGACGGCATCGGTGGGGAGGTCCTTGGCCTTGACGACGCGAACGTAGAGGTAGTACATCTGCTCCACGAGGTCGTAGGTGCTCGTGAACTTGTCGCCGCGGAGGCCCATCATCCACCCGCCACCCCTCCCGTGGGCAGGCCAGCGCTCGCCAAGCTGGGGGCTAGTGTCCTTGAGCTTGTACTCCTCTGCCCGGCTCGGGTGGGCCTGGCCATGTTGGACCTGGCGGTAGGTCATGATCGGCACCGGCACGGCTGCTGGGCTCGCTCCACTGTTCGATGGACTTCCCTGGCTGTGGTGAGAACTGATGCTTGCTTGTTTATGTGGCGATGGTCTCTACCTTAACTTCATGAACCGTCTCTGTGAATAGCTGTGCGAGCTTCCTTTTTTTCAGAAGAAACCTGAGCATAGATAGGAGTTTTATAGCAGTTAACAGAATTGCTTTCAACCACTAGTACTGGTGGTGGTAGTTTCAGTAACGGTTGATGTTTTAGTTGTATCGGTGGAAGGAGGGGGAGATGAAGGTGGTGGTGGTGTTTCAGGCTCTGGAGAGATGTAGATCGAGCTTCAAGGCGATATCGCCTTTTACTGGGGGAGAAGAACCGAACCGATTTTTCTCTAGTGGGAATCTCTGAATTAAGGATCTCCACGCCTTTTCTAACAATATTATTTGGGCCTTGAATTCTTACCTTTCCAAGGAAGTTGCGACCAGAGAAGGTCCTCCGAGTTAGAACTTAGAAGGAGAGCTTCTGGTTCCCCTCGCTGCCGAAGTAGTCCACCTGAACAAAATGCGCTTGCCGGCCCGCCTCTACCACCAGTTTCATTATCTTCCGCCCTCAGCCATTTTCTGGGCTCCTCTCGCCGGCAAGGAACTGGAAGTGGCCACCTTGCAAGCAACCTCAAGCACGATTGGGACGCAAAGTTGTGTGACTTGAGACGGCAGAACCCTGCCTTCATTGAGAAAGGAAGAGGACTTCTTTCATGAAGAAGCTGCGTCTCTGAACATGAGACTAGATGGCCCAAAGAAGGAAGAACTTGAAGCTACATTTAAAAGGGGAAAGTGGAGGGAATAAAGATGCGAGCGATCATGATGGCGGTGCCTTTACCGGATGAGTCATGGACAAAGCTCTGAGCTGGTTTGTAGAGAACTGACCATGTTGGGTTATATGTTATGGCTTGTTTGAAAAAGGAACTACAAGATAGCCTCGTTTTGGAGTGGATGGGGGCAAGAGGAGAGCTGGGTCACTTCGGCTGGGGGCCTTCCAAGGGCTCTCCTGGTAATGGTATTAATCGTCGCATTCCTTCCCTCTTAGGCCAGCAATGCCGGTAGAAAAGCAAAGCGAGGGGCCAAAAATAATAATAAAAGAGAGTAAAGGAGACGGGGGTTTGAAAAAGTAAAAGCAAAACCCGGAGGCTTTTGGGGCACGGGGTCCTTCGGCCGAAGACGCTTTCTTGAGCTTTATTCTCCCTGCTTGAATTAAAAACAGTCGCTTGCGCTCCTCCCACCTCGTTTCCTGGGTACGAACTCTTCCTGATGTTCAATTTGGGTGAACCTTGCCTTTTTCAAGGTTGTGGTGGGAAAATGAGGTCAGACTGGTCCTGGAGAAAGAGCTGAGAGGAAAGGATCAAGTTCAAGAAAAAATAAAAATAAAAAAATAGACCAGGGACAACAGTCTGATTGTCCAGGAACAGTCTAGAGAATGATTCAAGCTGGTGAAAAAATTGTGGATGACGCAAAAATTTCTAATAAAGCAGAGATTGTTATATTAACGATGTGTCCCTTATGCATTACACACTATGATTTTGCAAGTCTCGCCTACTATGGTCAAGAAAACAATAGCTTTTTGTGCAGAGCAAGGCTGATGAATGCATAGAAACATCTTAAGTTGCAGAAGAAAGGGAAACTAACAACCACTTCCCGAGGCAACTTCAAATATATATATATATATATACCTATAATATAATATAAAAATAAGAAATAAAGAAAAAGATTTTCTAGGCAAATTCAGGGAACTTTCAATGAGCTAAGATTCTCAGCTTAAATTCTCTCTTTTGTCATAAAAGGGGAGGTAAGAGCGGGATCCCACTGATCGCTTGAAATAAAGAACAATAGCTTTTTGGGTAGAAGATCAAACGAGCGGTTGTTCTGCCATTATCCCAAGGGTTCCCAAGAGTTCGTTCCACACCAGGTAATCATTCCACACCAGCATGGCTACTATATCTACTGCTCTATCCGTCGCAATAACAATGAATTCATCTGGTTCGCTAAAACGAGCACTAAATCAAAATATATATAAAGGAGAAACAACTACTGACTTAATATCCCACCACCTTATTATAGACATCGAAACAACAAAACTAAGACAAATAAAAAGGCTAACATGAGAGAACCAATGGAGCATTTCTAAACATTTTTTTAAGACTGATGAACTGGCCTATATCCCAATATGTTTTACAAGATAGAAGGCCTTGCTGGCGATGCTCTTCAGACATTGTACAAATACATAATCTAGAAAGTAATCATCACCTGTAGGAAGAGAAGCACGTACGGTAGCCACATCTGCCAGGTTGATTTCGAAGGGCTGAGCAACCACTTATTCTAAATGAAACCTAAGTTAAGACCGTTCTGTCAACCGGAGTTTGGATATTTGCTAGGATCTACAGCATCCAAACTGAGTTAACTCGTAGGATATCTGGATGTTCATGACTCCAGGTGATGCCATTCTATGAAAATCTTTGATCGAATGACAATATTCATTTATTATCATCTTCCCCCCAAATGAAGCAAAAAATGCTGTGTGACCCTTAAAAATCACATTCATGTCCAAAACTGCAGGCTATATAGCCTAATTGATAAAAATGCCATCATTTCCTCCCTCAAGCTGAAGCCTTTGGTTTTGATTTTTGCTTCTTGGAGTCCAAAGAAGCTAAAGAAGTTCCTAACCCGACAGGACCTCGATCTTCATGGTTCTCAACTGACCCATTGGCATCCTTTGTGCCAACTGAAGCAACATTCAAGGTGGAGTCATTGCTTGCCTCGCTCTTGGATTCATTTGCCTGGGAATTTGGTTGGGCTTCAGAAGCAGTAGCGCCAGAGTTGATGATGTTGAGGAGCTGTGTCAGTGGGGGCAGAGTTTGGACGGGGACACCATTCTGGCGTACAAGGAGACCCCTAGCTGCAGCTTTCTTCCGGACTTCTGCTGCTGCTCGAGCTGCTCGTTCATCAACCCCCCTTCCCCGAGGAAGAGCCTCACCAATTATAGCTGCATTAAGGGATTTATTGACTGATGATGCACTGGCATTTCCAGAACCCCCAGCCGCTGCCTGGAATGCCTGTACTATATCAGGATTAGCCTGTTGGAGCATATCATTAGAATCATATTTTGCCAGTCTGGATAGACCATATGTAATATAGGAAATACAACTACTAAACTGAAGCTACATGTATCAACCCTCAAGGGAAGTGCTAGAGTAACTGCAGAGAGTGCAGTGTAAGTTCTAAGTCATGAGTGTTTTCCTTTTTCTATTATCATGTAAAGAGAAAGCCAAACAATTCCAGGCAGGACTCATGCAAAACTACAAATGTCTGCTACCGGCCGTTGCAGTACTAATTTTGGGGAACTAAAAATTACTTCTTTATGAATCATGCATATATTTAGGTGACAGTAAATGTGACAGTACCAAGCTGTTCTTCTAATACGGAAAATTTTGCAAATCTTCTAATATATTTGCGCAATCCACACAGCTTAATCTTGATCAACACATCTTGAACCACATGTTCAACCAACTTTTTACTGGTTTCGAGACACACCAGACTGTCATGTATCAATCACATCATTCCATACTGGTAATGAACCGATGGTCAATAAAATAGGCATACTTAGCGTTGATATTATGAATAAATTTGCACTAACATTGTACTAGAATGGTACTGATAGAGGTACCAAAACCAGCACTGCAAACCTTGGATACACTCATAACCACCAGGAAGGAAATCGTTTGTCAAACCCACCCATGCATTATGTGCTACGAAATTTTAGACATAGAACTTCAAAAAATATTTCTCTAGGATATCTAATGATCACTTAGGTAGTGTTTGAAATAGAGGATAAGAGGGGATATCCCCTCTTATTCCCAAAAGTCATAACTATAAGGGATAGCTGGGAAATAAAGTTAACCAAAAGGATAATCCATGGTTAACCATGGATATCCCCTCAATTTATTCCCTAGAAAATGCAGGAATAGCTGGTTATCCCTCCAAATAAAAGAGAGAAAAAAAGTTATCCTATGGATTTACCTTTTTGCATTTGATATGATCAATGGTATAGCCAAGGGATATCCCTAAGGATAGCCAGGGACAAACTCTATCCCGTACACTTATCCATGGATAATATTTTTTCTATCAAACACTACCTTAAAGATTTCTGCCATGCATCACTGGAAAAATAAACTCATATGACATCTTCCAAATAATGAAATGCAATCATTTAATCATGTGCAATGTGATGCACACCATTCCACATCAGGGAAGAGCATTCATGGTCAAACAATTTAACAGAAACGGATGAAAACTTAAGTTTATTATTCAAGCAAATCTGTCACATGTTTATAAAGACAAGTACGGACATACCTTCAAAATATCAATAGCCTTTAAAGCAGAAGCTGTATTCACCACCTGCCCCTTCTGTTTCTGTGCACTTGCCTGGCCCAAAGTAATTCAATATTAAATAAATCCATCTTCCATATACATATCAAGAAAAAGCAAAAACAAATTAGATCCCAGCCCTAAATAAGCCCCACAGTAGGATCAAGCAGAACAACAATATCAGTGAAAAGCACCAATCAGAGTAATATAGCCAGGTTCTTATTCGTTGGTAACTCAAGCTTCCCATATATTAGCAAAAGTTCAAAAACCTTTTCTGAAAAAATGAAAAGATGCATAGCCTATCTACAAAGCCAAAGTGCAGGACTGACCACTCTCTTTACATGATATCTGGAACGGATATTTTTATGGTGTTACCATGAAAATCTCAGAAAATATAAAGGCAAAGGCCTGAATATCTCAGTAAATAGTAACATTGAGCACCTAATTAGGGAGGAGAAAGAAAGATGAAGCAGATCATAGTAATCTTTTATGTAAACATTATTCTTTCTATTCTTGTAACGAAGGGTGCTGTTTGAACATGTAAAAAAAAGTCTTGCATTCTTAATAATAGGATGCTAAAACATCGCCCACCCATCCATGTTAAGGGATGATATCAAAATATAAAACTGCAGAGTGTAGTTGAATATATGAATTCCCCTGAACTACAAGTTAGCAAGTTGGCGTATTTTCAGTTTCCTATTTAAATTTTTCGCTGGGAGTTGATCTTTTGATTTATCACAAGTTGGTCACTGGAGGGGGGGGGGGGATTGGCGGGATATTCTCCAGTGAAATATTTACATGGTTAAATTCTCATTCTGTATAATCTTATAATCTTTATTAAAAAAACTCGATCAATCTTCCTATTAAGGAAAATTTATATTTGACTAGTATTATATTCACTTTTAGAAGTCATATATAAACATAATGCTAAACAAATAGATTTCTTTCCTACTATAAATATCGATCGAGTTTGTTGTGATGATTGTTAGGTTATACCAGGTAAAAGTTCAATCACACAACATAAATTAATGATTATAAATGTATATATTTAGAAATGGAGAAGAAGGATTTAAAAGTATAAGAATTTGAGAATGGTAAAATTCAAAAGAAGAGAATCTAATAGGTTTTAAGGATAGAATGATGAAAAATAAAGTCTAAATAAAAAATCAATATCATATGGAAAGAGATGATTGATGGTATTAAAAAAATAGCTATAAAGGTGCTATGAGAGCCAAAAAGAAAGGAGTCATATGATACAAAAACTTGATAATGGAATGAGAAAATTCAATTATCAGTTAAAATGCAAAGAGAGTGCTACAAAAAAATATCCTAAATTTAAGAATAAAAAAACATATGAACACTACAAGATAGGTACAAAAAAAGTAGAGGCGGCACAAAAGACTAGATTCAAGACATATGAAAATTATATGCGAGAAAGTAAACATGGATATATATATATATAGGGGCAAGACTAAGGGAGAGAAAAACTAGAAGTATGATTTAGGTTAAATACATCAAAGATAAAGATTAAGAAAAACGATTATGGAAGATGAGATTGAAAAAAGATGGAGAAGCTATTTGAATGAATTATTAAATAAAAATCATATAGATAATTTAGAATGCCTTTCTAGTTTTATTAAGGATAGAAATATAACATATACTCATAAAATTAGGATATATAGGTAAAAACGACTATGAAAAAGATGAATATAGAAAAAGTTATGTCACCTAACAAAATTTCTGTTAAGATTTGAAAATATTTAGGTGATGTAAGAGTAACTTGGGTGATAAATTTATTGAACAAGATCTCAAAGACAAAAGATGCCTAATGAATAAAGAGCACTATAGTATTGATTTATAAAAATAAAATAAATATTCAAAATTGCTTTAACTACATGGTGTTAATCTCATAAGTCATACTATGAAATTTTGAGAAAGGATAATTAAACATAGGTTGAATGTAATACAAAAATATCAAAGAATTAAAATTTAATTTTATGATAGAAAGGATTATAGAATTTTTTTTTGGGAAGTTAATGAAGAAGCATATAGAAAGAAAATCTTCGAATGATTTTTATTGATTTTGAGAAGGCATATGATAAAATCCCTAGAAAAGACTTATGATGGGTGCTAGAAAAGAAAGAAGTACCCATCAAATATCAATGTAATAAAAAACATATATGATGGAGTATTTACTAGTGTAAAAACTACCGACAGTAATACAAGTAAGTTTCTAATTATAGTAGATATACATTAAGGATATACTCTTAATTCTAACCTTTTTCGTTAACTATGAATGAGTTTACGAGACATGTTCACGATGATATTCTATGATACAAGCTATTTGTACTAAAGGATGAAACTAAGGGTGAGCTTAATCATGAATTTGAATTATGGAGAAATGCATTAAAATCTAAAATTTTAGGTTATGTAAGATAAAGATAGAATATATGAAAACAATTTTAATACAATTAGAAATAGATAAGAATGCAAAGTAAAACTTGAATCATGATATTCCTAAAAGTAATTATTTTTATATTTAGGATTTACTATTTAAAAAGGAGAGATTGGAAGTGATGTCATCTATAGAATTAAAACAAGTTGAATGAAATGAAGAAGTATAACCAAAATATCATATGATTGTAGAATACATGTCAAATTGAAGAAAAAAAATTATAAAATTATGTTTTATAGTACGGAATATTGGGTACTTAAAAAATTTACAAGTATATGAGAGCCTGAAATAAGAATGTTTGCATGGATATGTTGTAATATAAGAAATATGGTACAAAAAATGAAGTCATTCGTAAAAAAATGAAAGTAGCATCAATTGAGGACAAATTAAGAGAATAACGACTTAAATAGTTTGAATATTTGCAATGTAGATCTAGGAATGCACTGATGCAAAGGATTGATTTAATACATCTAAAAGAAAAAAAAGGTAGAAAGACAAAATCATATGAAAGAAAGTGATTAAAAAAAAAGACAAAATCTTTGTATCTTACAGGAAAATATAATTTTAAACTGAACAAAATGGAGCAAAATGATCTATGCAGGTCACCTCAACTAGTTTGAAATTAAAGCTTTGTTGTTATTGTTGCTATCCATAGATCATTCTAATGTTAATAGTCTATTTTTTAACAATTGTTTTATTTTTTGAAATTGTGTTCTTTCCTTCTGCTTAGTAGTTATTCACATCTTTTCATTTGTTTCAACATAATATAACATTTAATATTTTCCAAACATCATAGGCCCAATGACAAACTTTGAAATGGCCCACTTGTCCCACATTGCAATTGGATCACCAAATTCTCCTCTTCCTGCTTCAGTGCATAACCCAATTTCTGTGATTATGCTTTACCATTTTGAATCTTTTATTTACCTGCTGCTCACGCAATTTAAATGTCTTTATCCAATTTTCTGAATCTTGTGTTCTGGAATCCTCCTCCCCAGTTGCTTGACAAGTATATCATAAGTTTTCTTTTCATGCTGCAATAAGAAGAAAAGGTTGGCATCATAAACGAATCATATCCTTAATTTATCTAATCACAAGTGTCTTAAGACGCAAAATACATGCCTGAATAGAAAGTTTGTAGGCACCCATGTAGTTAAATGCAATGGCAAGAGCATGGAAACACACAGCAGTTTGAATATGCTCAGGACCAAGAAGCCGCTCGTTCTTTTTTAGTGCTTCTTGCAAATAACGGAGTGCAATATTCATATTCCCAATATCCTGGTACATCATAGCAACATTTATGAAAGTTGCTGCAACATCAGGATGATCAGGTCCTGATGACAAACTTAGTAGGAGCAATGTTCGAGACATATGCCGCAGAGCAAGTTCAGTATGATTGAGGCCATGGTAGAACAAAGCCATGTTTCCATAGCTGTAAAACAACAGAATGTTAAAGCAGTCAAGTCAAAATGGATTGAAAATATGTGATTAGTTAAGATAATAAGCAGTGCAAGAATAAGTCATGCCTGTGTGCGGTATCAGGATGATCTAGACCAAGACAGCGCTCATTTATGATGAGTTCTTTGTGCTGCTGCACAATGGCTCCTGCCATGTCACCAGCATGATACAGAACCATTGCGAGATAGCTGAAAAACAAGGCACATATTATATGAAGAACAGGAGGTTATGCAAATAAATGAGGAATTTTTTTATCCATCTTAGGGAGCACTCTAACAAGGAAATAAACCTCAATAATGCTCAGGTGTAAAGGGGTATGGTAAGCACTTGATAATCACATTAGGTACATGAGTACTTCATATATACCTACAGTTCATGGTTGTAAAATTTGGGTACAGAAAAAGAAAAGATACCTTACTAGTGGAAGATATTGACCTAAAGCCAAGCCAATAACAATTGGCACAGGCACTAGATGACACTTGTAGCAAGAAACTTATGGTCAACCTATTGCAATCTGCTTAGTTTTGTGAACACAAGATTCTTTTAATCTATTAGGGACAATTCAACAATCAGAAAACATGTCATTTTTAATGAAATTGTGCATAGGTCAGCAACAGATCAAATATGTACGCCATATATAATTTTATGAATGTGCACCCTGAACTGTTGATGTTTAATGGGCAATATTTTCTCGAGGGATATTAATAAACATTAGGATCATACCGGCAACAGTTAGCAACATCCTGGTGCATGGGACCTGTAATCTGCAAATATGGCCGACCAAGTTACACAAAACTCAGAAGAGAAATCCAAAGAAAAGCAGAAGGAATTGAAAATAGCCTACTTGTTGAAGTATAGAAAATGCTTCAGAAAAAAGGGTGTAGGCTTCATTTAGCATTCCCTGAAATGCCAAAGCATTATATTACATGCTACACCTGCTAAGTAGAAACTATATGTACATATGAAAATGCTCATATAAATCAGCAAAGTTCATGCATTGCTTAACTCGCATGCACACATAAAAGCCCTTGCAAAACCATACTGTAAGTTAACAAAATATCTTCCCAAAAAAATCATCACACAGTACCTCGGCCAGTCGGGCTTTCCCGGCTTCCATAAGATTCCTTGCTTCTGAGCACACTGGAACTGAATGCTTCACTGCTGGCTGGAGATCTAGAATATCTGAGGCTTGAAATGGTGCTGAAGAATTAAGATCAAATTTGCGCGCAGCAATTGTTATTCCTACCTGCCATAGAGAATGCATGGTACATCACTGTACAATTCTGAAAATTTCAGTATCAATGTTGAAAAAAACAAGAACATCATGATAGCACCATCAAGCAAACCATACAAAACAACAAAATTAACATGCACCACCAAGTCTACAAGTTACTAGTAGTGCACAGTGTCAAGCACTAGGCTACATATGTTCACAAGATAATTAACAGGAAAAAGTAAAACATGGTTTTTCTTGTATATTATTAAACCAGGATAAAAATAAAAACAAAAAGCATGCCATTTAACATCTTGCACTATGTAGACACAGAATACAAGTCTTAAGTATTAAAGTGTTTAAAAGAATCCGAGAGGATCCTTCAAGAGTTCAACATGGACGCATCAGTATCCAGACAAATGTTTGCGAAAATATGCATGAACATGTGCATATAATGAACCATCAGTAAGAGCAATTGCTTCATAATTTATGAAATTGATAACTTTGTGCTCAATGTTATAATAGATCTAACAAGTTTTATGTAGAAGTGCAAGGTTGAGATGTGATAGTGATAACATCAAGATCTGACTATTTGAGCGTCAAGGATTGTTGCATAAACATCCCAGTGTATGGCATGCCAATTAACCAAAAATTTAAAATGTCCCAGTAACATAGGTAAATTTGCATGAAAAAAGTATAAGGTGTGTCTTATAAATAATAAATTTAAATTAAAGAAAAATATACATCAAGAGCTCCCTTGAGAATTCCAATCATACTGCATAAAATTACAATGTGATTTCAAATGGGCACATATTCTTACTGGCGTATGATGAGAAAAAAAAACTGACAATAGGCTTTACCTTTTGGCACAAATTACGAACAACTGAAACCTTTTTTACTGGTGTCCTTGCATCATCCGGTAATTCAAACTAGATCAAAGAAAATTAAATCAGGATGCAGTATTATGGAGGTTATATTAAAATTTGAACAGCAGCAGCAATCTGAATAATGATACCTGATATTTGAATCTAGCAAATTCCTGAATGTAAGACCAAAGTCCTTCAGATGTCAAGAGCAAATGTTCTGAGTGACCTTTTGCAGATGATGCACCATGACTCCGCTTCATTGGCCCCTTTCCAGACTTACCTGGAGTTTGATGGCCCTCTTGGCCCTGGAAATGGAAATTAAACCATCAGCAGAACATTCTGAAGTTCAAAATACTCTTTTTTTAGTCACATGAATACAATGCTCACATAAGTTTCAGAAGAAACACAAAACGAATTGAGAATTGCAGTGCCATAACTAGGAGCAGCAACAACCAACTAGAGACAAGACCTCGGATATCCATGAGACTGGCAGCATATGAAGTGGTTAATTAACATTATATTGATAAGTTGGATCAGATCATACATACAAAGGAGATATAATCTTTCTTCTTCTGCTTCTTTGCCTTAGGATCTGGCAGGCAAACCCCTTAGAAGCCAGGACCACAAACAAATCTAGAGCAGAAAGAAGTGGGGATACACCCCCCCCCCCCCCCCAAAAAAAAAAAAAAAAAAAAAAGATAGAGAGAGAGAGAGAGAGAGAGAGAGAGGAGGAGGAGAAGAAGGTAAAAGCAGCCAAAAAAACCTGCTGGATATGAGTCTTTTTGCTGTCCAAGGTTTCAAATCAGTAAACGAATGAAAGCAAGGGCAAAGACAAACCAAGGGCAGGACAGGTCTGGTTATTAATGTAACACTTCATGCTTTTTAAGAACCATCAAGCTACCAAATACGTGCCAAACCTAGAGGTAATGGACTCTTTAAAAATCATTATCCAAGAAAAAGATGTCAGAGAAGATTGCAATCCACACTTACAAAACAAAACCTGCCACTGAATTCATGCTAAAGCTGGAGATAATAGGCTCGTTCAGATCATAAACTAAGTAAATGATATGAGAGAAGATACCTCTTCCAAAAGTAGAAAAGCTAACCTTATAAAAATTTTAGCTACAACTTTAGTGAAAAAATGATATTTATTATGCTGTCAATAATAATATTCCAAGGCAACAGATCTAATCTAATAAGCAACAAGGAAAATGAATGATACAACATTTCTACTGATATTGGTCTAGACATAGTTATGGACTTGCAGTAACAGTACAGAATTAGGTGGTAGTGTATCCAGGAGATATTTGTTTCTCCAGTGACTACAGGCATGGGACAAGGGGTTTGGCACTTTGGAGGAAAAAAATGATACAAGGTTAGATATTACAGCATAGACAGCAAGGTCTAATACTGGAGAAGAAACAGAACAGTACTCAAATCAACTCAACTCAAGCCTTTTCCCAACTACATGGGGTCGGCTACATGAAGAAACAGAACAGTACTAAATTTTTAAAATGCCAATTAAGGCAATAGAAAGAAATACACCAATATCTAAAAAATTTAACAAATCTTAATTATATAGACCAATTCCATGATTTACGGTATTGGCTTCGGTACCTGCACCACTATGCTGGTACAGTAAATGTGGGTTGGTTTGCAGTACCAGGCCCCCATACCAAGCATCAATTAACGACTGGTTTAGAGAACCAATGAACATAACAAATGCAAATTATAACATTGTATACATGTTCTTTTAATCATTGTTCAGCCGCCAGTTTGATTAGCAAAGATGCTTCCTGTACCACCATGCTGGTACAGTGCAGGTGGATTGGTTCACAGTACTGGGCCATACTGAGTATTAATTAACGACCGATTCAGAGAACCATGAACATAACAAATGTAAATTATAACCTTGGACGCATGTTCTTCACATCATTGTCTATATTCTTGTTCAACTGCCAGGATGATTGGCAAAGATGCTTCCTGGGTGTTCTCGCAATTTACACCTGAACCTGAGTCTACCAGCATTCCAGCTTCTAGTTTTTCAGAAGGCCCTCATTTGGTTTTATATGATAGTCCTAGAGATGCTAAAATAACAATTCTTCTCAACTACAAAGTCATGCTGTGGGTTGCTCTCAACTAGGTATAAGTTTCATATGTTGATGAATTAAATGCTACAATTGACTAGACATTACCCACTTTTCAAAAAAAAATAAGGATGTGTTCAATTTTTGAGAAAGTCCTGTTTTCTATTTTATTTTTATAAAAAACAGAAAACCCCTGTGAAAACATATTTGGTGATTAACAATGGAAATAATTTTTGGAAGAATGGCCAAAAAATAAAAATGGCTTCAAAATATTTCCACCATTTTTCATCAAAACAAAGAAGAGAATAGAAAACAAAAACTAGAGAACTTGAAAACATGGGAGCAAACAGTACCACTTTTTCCCCCTTCTTGCACCTCTCCATCCAGAAACAGTTTTTGTTGCCACTTACCAAACATACTTTTCCAAAAATCAGAACATGGAATATGAAAACTGTTTTTAGATATGAAAGCAGAAAATAAAAATGAAAAATATTTTCAAAAACCAAACACAACCTAAATTTATTTTTTTGGAAGAATGGCCAAAAAATAAAAATGGCTTCAAAATATTTCCACCATTTTTCATCAAAACAAAGAAGAGAATAGAAAACAAAAACTAGAGAACTTGAAAACATGGGAGCAAACAGTACCACTTTTTCCCCCTTCTTGCACCTCTCCATCCAGAAACAGTTTTTGTTGCCACTTACCAAACATACTTTTCCAAAAATCAGAACATGGAATATGAAAACTGTTTTTAGATATGAAAGCAGAAAATAAAAATGAAAAATATTTTCAAAAACCAAACACAACCTAAATTTCTTCAGAGATGGACTTTCTCATCATCACCTAAGCCCCTATTCAAACGATATATGTTTGTTCATTAGAGCTGTAGCGACTCCTGTATTTATTTATTTATTTATTTAAATTAGATATTCTCAACTGAGTCAACATTGGGTTGAAAATTTATAAACAAACAAAAATTCCATGTCTTTACGTCTGCAATTTTCTTTGTTCAACCAACAAAAAAGTCTTGAATCTCCATTCTTTTTTTGTTTTCCACTTCGTTGAAGCATTTTTTCCTTTCTTTCATTTATTGGCAACCAAACAACATTAATATTTCTCAGCTCCAACCTAGGATGCCTTTCCCCTAGTCCTCCTCTGGGATTTTGCTGTGCCTAAGTAGATTGACTAGTTAACAGCAAAGTTCATCAAAGATTTAGAATATATTCCCCTACATTCTTTCACGAACTCATTGCTACGACTTTTTCCCCTGTTTGAAGCTCCATTTCATCTAGAGATTTCATTTATACTCGGAAAAGATAAGCAGTCCAGTACAGTTTAATCAACAGACAAGAAATGGTATTCTTTCTGTTGCAGTTGCCATAACAATACAGGTAAGTATATGCCTCATGATTTCCTGGCTAATTTATTAATGAAAATCTCTCTCCAGAACACTGTACAAAATGAAAGAACTTCATAATTTTGTTTCATATTTAATAACAAGAAAGTAAAATATTCAACAACAAAAAAAAAACAAGCAGATAAGATTATAAGTAAACCTGCAGATTCGCATGCAAACAAGCAGATAAGATCTGTAACAAAAACATAAACATATGCATGAATGCAAATGTGGGTTATGAGAGATTAACTACAATAAGATAGATGGCATGCACGTGCGCGCGCACACTGATTTCTATACCTTCTTTTGAGTTTCGGCTGTGGATTGTTTGTGCCAACAGGTGAAACATTTCCAACAAAACAATTGAAGAAATGTGCAATTGCTGGCCCAAGATCATGATCTTGTGATTTCCTTAGTATATCCTGTCAGATAGAAGAAGGAACTCTTAATTTGATAACATAAAAGTTAATTAGCACAAACTTTTGGGGAAAAAGATGCTCAAGTATGTCGCATGATTCTACAGATATACTAGATTTCAAATATATAGATTCATTTTAGGTGGGGGAACTATAACTAAATGGCACTCATTAAGGTATGTACAGATGGTCAATGCTGGACAATCAGTATCAAGTTTTTCAACCTAAGCGGAAAATCAGGTATTTATGATGCCTTTAGTTGGTAGACAAACATTTTGACTGTCCACTACAAAGAGATTACAGCTTTACAAACTAAAGATATTATCTATCATTGTCATTTGTCACCGAATTAAAAGTTGGTTGACACTAGATCACCAAATGAGTTCTAAAAGCTGAGCTCAAAATTCAAGAAATTTTTAATACAGAAAATCCAAGAGAGAGTTCTGATTACCACTACTTTGCTATGCTGACTAACTAGTTGTATCCATAATTAGTTCATGTCCTGACAAGTTACAAAAGGTGTTCAAACACTTGTCCACTTTAAAAGCATATATCCACTACAAATGGCATCTTCAATTCATTATAATCACCTTCTCAGTGGCATTGTGTATATCCCACAGAATTGAACCTTCAGGTTGCCATTTTCAATTATAGAAGTTAGCAAACATGTAAATTAGCCAAGATGAAAAAAGTGATTACCTTTAAAATATGTTTTGTTGACCTAACAATAATCTCGGTGCAACATATATCCCACAGGTGAGGTAAATATTTGATCATACCAGCAACCTGAGAAATAAAATAAGGTTCAGTAGATAGACTGCTGGAGATGAATGGTAATCCAAAGTGTAAATCAAGAGGACTTACTTTCCAAGATATCGAATGTTTATGCCGTGACCATGGAGTGCATCAGTTAATGACTGGCCATCCATGGGTGAGACCTCGAGGGAGCAAAGGTCTTGAATGAACTTTGGAAGAACTACATCTACAAGATAAGAAGCAGCCTTCCTCACAATCGCTTCATCTTCAGCAATATCCTAATAATCCAAAGGAAAGGAGATGAGAAGGAACACATATAAAAAACCACAATAATGCAAGATAAATAACTAAATAATTGAAGGTGAAAGTCATATTGCATTGTCAATTATACAAAGTTTACCTCCTGACTGCCTGCCAGCTTGAATTCAGTAAATACATTTGGATTCAAAAGTATATCTTCAGCTGGTGTCAGAGCTTCCGCAGGTGCAGAAGCAAATTCTTCACCAGCTTTTATCTGCACTTCTACAGGTGCTCCCTAGAAGAAGCAAAAGTTTAAGAGTAAATAAAAAAAATAAATCTTTTTCTTTTGTTTTGAAATAAAATTATATTACATTATCTGGTATAAATTTATTAGTATTCATAACACTCAGTGCATGTTGCAGATCATTTTCCTTTGGCTTCTCATAATAATTACCTCAACATAGAGGTGGACAAAAGGTACCATGTATCAAAGCATGAAAAATATTAAGCACAATCGTGAGTAACAAATGATGCTCCTTTTATAGCCTCGATCCAAAAATAAATGTTTACATGCAAAAACGCACTTATAGAGCAGCAAAAATAGAACACAATCTCATGCTGGTTTAGCAATATTGCAGGATAAATGACAATTTTAAATTGAATAGAAAACATAGGATCAATGTGTGTTTTATCAGGATGAAGGAATACAAGACACCTAAATTGTAAATTGCCTCATTTTCAATACTCACTCCCACATGAGAGCTGGAACTTTGAGAATCAGATGTCTCTGGGACCTCTCCTGCAGTTTTAGGTCTAGAGTCTGACTTCTCCACAGCTTCAGCCTGTCTCACATTAAAGCGTAGTAAATTTGGAAAGGATTGGAGTTTCATACTGAAAGGATTATATAGCTTTAAATATGAGCAAACCTCACAAAAGGAAGAAACGAGTTCAGGCCGCAAGACACAAAATCGATGTCCAAGTCCAGTATAATTAGCATCACGGGGAGTCACCCTCATCAAATCCAAAAGATAGTGCCTAAGAATGTAACAGGAAACATCAAAAACCAAAAAGAAGCAAGAAAGCAGCTGTAATTCTGGTCTTATATACTAATTCAGTGGGTATCACTTGACCAATTTCTTATAACAATGACGGTATGCTGATTGTTAGACTACCTGATAGTCCTCATGGAAGCAGCATTAAAGATAATATATAGATTTAGCTGATATTTTCTTGCACATGCAGTTGTGGTTTTCCTGAGGTACAGCGACGAAAGCTTCAAACAAGACTAAGTTTTTGCACTCGGTAAGGCCTAGACTGACAAAAGTTTCTGGAGAAAATGTATGATCTGAATCTACAAACACAATTTCTGATCAAATAGGAAGAGTTGTTACTAGAA
The DNA here is from genome assembly GCA_900491605.1 of Calamus simplicifolius. Taxonomy (NCBI): domain Eukaryota; kingdom Viridiplantae; phylum Streptophyta; class Magnoliopsida; order Arecales; family Arecaceae; genus Calamus; species Calamus simplicifolius. The sequence continues at coordinate 537,236 of UESW01004261.1, forward strand.
AGTCTACAAATTCTTCCTAATGTTATAGTATCGCTTAGCTACTATATCTGATATTATGTTATAGTATTGCTTTTTCCTTTTTTTCCAGTCACTTATTGATCCTTCATTAGAAAAATGTTATTTCAGCGTCACTCTCCTATCCAGCTCTACAAGGCCTAAAATCATGTTGAAGAGCAAGGTCGATTCTGTGTCACAACAAGAAACAAGAAAGGGATATGCAAGTACCATAAAACAACAAGAACACTAACGATATAATAAAATGGAACTTCAACAGCTCGTTTAATTAATAAACAGAACCAAAGAGGAGGTTCAAATTTTCAGATTGATTACTTCGTAAGGTTTATGTTATCTTCCTTTAAATGCCCCAAAAAGTGCAGAATTTCTACATTTATCACAAGATTTCGTTAAGAAATTAAAAAAAAAAAGGGTCAAAAAAGTATGAGATCATACGCTAAAAGGTGCCATATTTGTCAATGTACAATATCTGTTTGTCAATTTTAAAGCCAAGAAAAATAATACATACAACAAACTAGTTCAAGTATCGAAATAAGAACATAAAGATAAACAGTATTTGAAAAGTGTTTGCATATAATTGCATAGGCATTGTATTTGCTGCATGAAGAAAAAATAATAAAATTGTTCCAGTAAGACCTGAAAATTGTAACTATTGCCAGTAGTCAAGTCTAAAGATAGTTCCAAACAGTGATTTAAGTACCAAAATGTACCACCCTACCACACAGTATGGGCCATATCATACTGATCCAATACAGTACTGGTATGGTGCAAAGGCTTGGCACACCTCCAGACTAACGCATGGTACAGGTGTTGTGCCAACTCCAACAGTGTATCATGTGCTGGTATGAAGGCACCTTATAGTATTATACCATATCAATAACATACCAGCATGGTATTCAATATCAATACTTAAAATATTGGTCCATGTGCTTATAATTTTGGAGATCATATGGATCAAACTAATGATGGAGCGCATAATTGTTAAGAAAAGGATTTTAGTTTAATTGTCTGTCAAATACATTGCCTACCCATGAAAAGTACACTCCTGCAAAAATCAAGCTACAATTATCTGCAGAAACTTATTGGAGTAAGCATTCAACACAGAAAAATAGCTTCTAAACGATAGAACCTTTTCCATAGAATACAATAATCCAGTTATGGATTATTGATAGAACTGAAAGCTGCTGATTATAACCAGCAAAAGACAATGTAGGGCAGGCTAACTCCCACCCAGGTCTATAGTACATAGGAACATTTGCACGAGCAAGCATATAAAATAGGTAAAGACTCAATAAACAGCAGAAGAAGACAACATTTAGCAGAAAAGATAGAGCCAAAGATCCAATAAAACATAGTTCCATTGATTTTTTGGATTTACAATTATATCAGCATCAACTGTTCCTGAAAACAGTTCAAACAATATTACATTATAAAACTCAAGTTTTTAAGGCCTCATTAACTCCCATATGGTTACATATCATTGCACATGATAGCAGAAAACAGCACCAGCCTGCATGCACACAAACGCTGAAAAAGCATGTTCCGATTGGTTTTCAGCATATTTATTATCTGTTCACCAGGACCTACTAGTTATCAGCATAACTACAGGAAACCTGAACTCACAGGACATTAATTTCAAAGTTATGCCTCCCTGATTATACTATAGCTTCTCCAGAGAAAACAATTACTATGTAACAGTTAAAATTGAAAGACAAAATCAATAATTATGTCAAGAAGTAACAAATACATAACCAGGCTTGTCAGCATCATTCACAAGCAAAAGTTTGAAAAATACACTAGTAAATAAATAATTAAATCAAGAAAAAATCCAAAAAAGCCATCTATGGCACCTGTCATCACTGCCAATGATACCCTTGCATTCCACTGGAGCAGCCAATTTGACAACATTGCCAGATCCATCCAGAACAGTATGTTCCTTCAAGTGAAGGCGCTTAGCAGCCTCTACCACCTATTTTTCAAAAAAATGAAATAATAACATCTGATAAGAAATGCAGCAAATGCCATTTCAAAAAAATAAGAAAAATAGAATTCCAAACAAGTCTTGACATGATTTGTGTCGTTATAGTATCAAAATATTCGAGATCCAAATCATGCAGTATTAATTTTCTAGCTAAGTTAAATATCATCCATTCAAATAAACATATAAATAGTCTCCACAAAAGATCTCAACATTGTGTATTCTACAAACTACAACAAGATAAGAATTTGTGTCGTTATAGTATCAAAATATTCGAGATCCAAATCATGCAGTATTAATTTTCTAGCTAAGTTAAATATCATCCATTCAAATAAACATATAAATAGTCTCCACAAAAGATCTCAACATTGTGTATTCTACAAACCACAACAAGATAAGAATTGATCAATGATGAGTTCCAACCTAGCGCATTTCTTCACCCTAGATAGCGAAGTGTCATGCAGGCCTTGCCATAGGCAATCTGTTACTCAACCAAGGCAACCAATCAGCCTGCCTACTTATCGACCTTATTTGAAAGCCCAATAATTTCTTCTCAAATTTGTCCAGAAACAGTACTTGTTCATCTTGCTGCCATTGGAACTAATGACAGACCATTATCATTGGATAAAGTGGTCGCTGTCACAGCCATTGCAGCTACATAAGGTGGTCATTGTTACAGCCATTGCACTGCTACACCATTTCTTGATAGCCAACCTAAACAAAGTGATAAGCATGGGAAGTGCCTCAAGCTACAAATGTGCTTACAATTACCTTCTTGCAAGAAATCAGTAAGACACAAGCACAGCAAAATATTGAACATGGTTCACCATCCACATACAATGAACAATCAATTGAAATCCAGAGAAATGGAGCAAGACAATAAAGAAAGTTCACATTAATCATAAAGGCAGTTTATATTAAATAAATTTGTAATAGGCCTCATATAATATAAATCAATAAGCTCCTCCAAGATTAATCGACTTCAAAAACTGAAAGTTGTGATAAACCCAGAGTTCATAAACTCCATAAGATTCATGTTTCCCAATGGAAAGGAGTCAAACAATCAGAGATAGTGACATTCAAAATGCAAAAAGGAGAATCCTATAAAACTAAGAACAAGTGACTCACCTTGGAATGAAATGTTTCATCCCAACAAATTTTCTTGCCATTGTCAACAGAACCATATAGAAGGGAATCTGATTTATCTCCTTGAAGGATGCCAGGGATAATGCTCTGCAAATTGAATATGAACAAAATCGCTAATACAAAACCTGAAGCTTGTGATGATGCATAAGAAGGTATCATAAAAAGACATTGTCTAAAACAATTATGGTAGGTTAAGAGAGGTAGGAAATTAGGAAAATAACAAAATAGCTTCAGAAGTAAAAGGAAAAAGTTGGGCATTATAAAATGGCAAAGCAATAAATCTGCCTAACTATAGGATCAAAAATGAAAAATTTTATTTAACAATATTAAAGGAAGACAACAGGTTTAATCACAAAGACTACAGAAAAAAATATACTTAAAAACACCATAAGTCTTCTATGAGTTTAAGAGGATGAAATCAGAAGTTTGCATCCTCTTGCATAGCTGAGCTTAGCATACCCACACACACAAAAGGATGCATAAGAGAACAGAGATAATACCATCCATGAGGCAACTTCCCATCCCCTACCTTCTCCTTACAATGCACTCCTGCGGTTGCACACACAAGCATATTCTAGTGCCTAGCCCTTGCACTTCTCCCCCATTTCTGCCATCACTCTTGCACCTTTTCTGGACGTAGCTTATGTTGTGGTCCCATAGAAAAAATGAGGTGCAATCTCTCTCTCTCTCTCTCTCTCTCTCTCTCTCTCTCAATTTTTAAAGTGGTTGCAAAAGGTTATAAGAAGTCAGGAAGTCCTAATCTTTGACAAGACATACTAACTTATATTTGAAAAGAGAGTGAAAAAGTTTCAGAATCAAGAAATACTAGCTAATACATGAGAAGAACACAGAGAATCTAAACATGATTTAACATAGAAATATAAAACTGTCCATAAATTGAACCACTAATTCATAAATTTATTTAAGAAAGCAACAATAATGAGAGAATACCAGAAATTACTAAAATTGTTGCATGCAATAAGACAATGCAGCAGTTGAACAAAATAAAAGACAATCAGAAAAGTCCACAGCCAAGAAAAAAGCTCATCAAAAGCCATAATAATAAAAGAAACTAGTAAAAAAAGGATAGCTACAATGCACCTGTGCCACCACTCTGTAACCTCTGTAATCAATTATAGCCATAGCAAGATTATAAAGTCCGAGAACATCAGCTTCCTGGTAAGCTTTAGTTCCTTTCAGGTCATTATTTGCAGACGCATATGTAGCTTGCTCATTGTCAGAAATCTGTGCTTCAGCAGATGCATCAGTAGTATGATCTGAAACATTTTGAAATTGATCAGTGTTTAGGCTCATATGCATGTGAGAACTGGAGACATAACAGATCCCAGTGAATGTATTACTTGATTCCTTTGCCAATAAATCAGGTGAGGTTGCATCGTTGCAGTTGTCATTACCATGCCCAGAGTTTAATTTAACACTCGATGCTTGATCTTTTGAGATCTGCCCAATGTCGGCATCCACGGCAAAACTAAAGAATATGTTATTGTGCACATACCTGCAAGAAGATAGAAAGGATGGTTAATTAATATGAACACTATGGCTGATTATTATGTCTCTATGTTTCCATGCAGACATAAGGCATGCCTCAAGGATCAAAATGTGAAATGCATTCGAAAGAACCAGTTAAAACTTTAAATTAAACAAATAGTTCAAACAGTCAGCAGAAGTAAAAATGATAAACCAAGTCCACAAAATTGGTAATCGGTACCGAAAACCATACCGATATATACCGATTCAATATGATACAAGTTGTTATGGTATGCATCTCATACCAAGACAAGATGCCAATATTTTTCTCTCTTAACCATAATACCATCCAAGATTGGATGGCATGGGTTTGGTACGAGACAGTTTCACTCGATTAAACTTGTTCAACTCATACCAAATAGAATTTCGATACCATACCAGTATAGTACAATACAGTCAATATTAGTTCGTACAGGTCAGTATGGTAGGCCTTGAGATAAACAAAAACATACTACCTATCCATATATGACATGTTGATGAACACCACTTTGTGCATGACTCTCTCTATTTACTTGTCTATCTATATCTATGCATGTATGAACCTATACATATGTGCATGTGTGCATCTTTCTTTCCATGTGTTTGTGCAAGTGTCAAGTGTGCACGTTTATACGTACGTGTATAAGCATTAAAAATTACATATTCTTTTGGTGATTAAATATGACCAATATATAAGGATGCCATGGAATGTTCAACCAGTGTCATAAATGCTACATACCATGCTTTGCAAGAATCCCATATATCAGAAGTATGTCACTGAAAAAGAAAAAAGAAAAAAAAGGAGAAAAAAGAGGAATGATGCGCACTGTCTACAGTGAACAAATCCATTCAAACTCCAATCATCTGATATAATGCATAGAAGATCATTAATTTCATCTCCTAAGTCGCGCTTCCAAGGCTATTGCTGCCAGGATATATAATCTATCAAAAAAATGCCAGAAATCTAATTAAAAGGGCAATGATGACACAAAATTCTCTGGGTTCACTCACATATGGAAACACTCTGGATCAGTTGGATTAATGGGGGGTATACATCTGTTAATGACTCCAATTGCACCTTTAATTGCTGCATCGACAAAATCGCATGTCACTTTATAAAGAGCCCTGCCACGCAGTATCCTACAATAAAATGATCTCTATAAGTGATCCAGAAAGCTATTAAATATGATTAAAAGAAAGCAAATATCTGTTAGAAGAAGCTACAGCAGCTGGTGCAATTGAAATAAAAAGAATTGAGAAAAGGGTTAAAAACACAATGAAGTGGATGATCTGCACCAAGCATATGAAAATATCCACCTTTCCTGAGAAGTACCATGAGGAAATTCCCGGCAGGATTGTAATTCCTCATTCCAGTCTCTCTGCATGCCAATTATTTCACTTCCATAAGAAAGAGCGAAGGCATCCTCCGCTCTGGCTGCATCCCTTTATGATCTGCAAATATTGAAAACATGGAATTTATGTGAGCATTTTAAATAGAAGAAAATAGAAGGAATTTAGATTTGAGGATTATAAAGGCATAGGCACATTTTACAACATAACAAGCATCTAAATTAGAAGGAAACAGTGCGCATTCTTGAAATACAAAGCAATATAAGTTGGACCAAATATATCAGTCAAATATCCTATATAATGACTTCTTATATATAATCAACTATTTTTAAGATTTTGATAGTCATGATTTTTTAGATATATCTTTCATGTAAGGCTGCAAACGGGTTCGGTCGGGTCATATTTGATCCTGATCCAGTCCGATTTTATATTTGAGTCATGATTTTGGACTCAGACCCGACACATTTACTGATCAAGTTGAGTAGTATTTATGGAAGGAATTTTGAGCCCAACACATCATTCAAATCTATTCGAGTCCAACACAAAATATTAAGGCTCAAGATAGGATTAAATCGGATCACATTTCAATTTAAGTCAAGCATCTAACTATTGTTTTACAACTAAAATCTAGTAATTGATAATCAAAGTCTATTAAAAAATTTAAACGATTTTAAAAAGAATCAACTGAAATTTAAACTTTTACTCAAAAACTCTTAATTTTATCCAAGTAAATGATTATCCTTAATTTTATAAATTACGATATTTAAAATACTTATTTATATACTTAAAAATATCATAAATAAGAATTTACTAATAAAAATAATACAATATAAATATTTATATATAATTAGTGAAAAAAAGGGAGGAGATCTAGTTGTTAAGATGAAAAGAAAAATTAGTTTAAACTAGAGTTCATTTAATGAATTTATAAAAATAATTGGAGTGAAGAAAAATAAGATTTATATTTTATTAATCAAGACAAATCGAGTTTAGATTAGGTCAGATCAAAAAAGTCCAATTTTCAAACCCGACCCAACCCATGAGTCTCTAAATACATATTGGATTGGGTCTCATCAGGTCAAGATCAAGTCAGGGCCCAACCCATTTGCGGCCTTACTTTCACGGGTACAGCATATTTACTAATATCTGGGCATGCAGCCAAATGTTTGCTCATGTTGTCTAGTTTGTATCAAATCAATGACAAAAAAAGAATTGCAAGAAGTAATTAAAAAATTACAGCATCTAACTTAAGTTGTTATTCCCGCAACATCTTATCATATGGCTATCACAGAGAGAGTGCATACAGAGTTACAATGCACCACGTGAGATGCAGTGCACCTGCACGTTTGCATTTAAAAGCAACTCCACTTGCTATAACATGGAATGAGGATCATCTTCCAAGAAATGATGGCCAAGTACCAAGGGAACAAAATGGCATCATGGGTCTGAAAGGCAGCAAATCAGCATACAGGAGCACTGAAAGAGCAGCAACATGGTTTCAAATATGGATACAGCTCATGAGCCAGTTCAGGACCCAGACAACAAATATATTATAAATATGCAAGAAGCCTCTGAGACCAAATGGATTTCTTCAGGCACTGACTAGGCCTCTTTTAAAGCCTGTGGACCTTAAGAGACTAGACACTTGCCATTTTCCATTCCAGCAAACAGAATTCCTGGTACATCATTTGCAATTATATAGTTTCATTTATGGAATTTTAGGAAAACTTAGTGGAATCCCCCCCCCCCCCCCAAAAAAAAAAAAAAAAGGCTTAGAATAAAAAAGAGTTGCATAAAACAAACCAAAGTAATAATCTGTAAGATAAAACCTAAAAGGCAGCTCAAATTTCAAGAGCACTGCATCTTATAATGCAAGAAAAACCAGACAAAAAAGTTCAACACGGATACAAAGTTCAGCTGTCATTTATACCCGGAATGGGATACCGTCCCAGCCATGAATTTGGTGGCAACAGGGATTGGACAGTTTCAAAAGGATGTGCAGAGGCTCTCTGGTCCAAAATTTCACGAAAACCTTCAAAACATGTATGTAAATGTTAATTAAAGACAATGGCAAATAGTTGAGTTGCGCTCCAAATATCGCAATGGTTGTGTTTTAAAGAACCTGTCTACCTTTCTTGAATTTGGAGCTGATTTTTTGCAATAGACCAACTAGGGTATTTGCTTCATAAGCAGGCTTTGCCAGCCTTGGATCCAATATATTCCCTGTGCTAGAGTTGACATAAAAACCTTTTGAGGTCCCTGTGATGCAAAATTTATTTCCTTCTAATGTTACAACATCAATATAAATGAGATCTCCAACTAGCCTGAAAAAGCAAGGAACAAAATTAGTTAGCATCTCCTCCTATCAAGGACCTGCTACAACAGTGATTGCTATTTACTTTGTAACTTATTTAAAGGTTAAATTATCAAAGATCTATTAAAGGATGTTCATAGCCATAAAACTTTTTTAGTGGAAACAAGGTTCGCCGTATCGAAAGCTGGATGTCGTTTCAATATCGGAATGGTGCAGTTCAGTACAGGATGTACCATATCGAACCAACACCGTACCAATCACCTCGTACCCAACAAATGAGGTACCAATTAGGTGAACTAGAAGGTTCCAAACCATAAACTGCCCCATACCAAGCTGAACCAAATGATTAAGCATGGCATGGTACAAGATCATTGGTACAAGGTATGATGGTTTGGAAGTGTACTGACCTTATATCGATTCAAAATGATGAAAGTTTTCCATTGGTACGGTTGGAGTACAGTTTAATATGTCCCATACCAGGCAGTTCAGTATGGTTCAACATATCTTGAGCATAAGTAAATAATCAGAAGGTGATTCAGCAAAAGCAGGCATAAAGCAGTAAATTATTTATAAGGAGCATACAATGTACTTGTTCTTTTATTTTTCCAGCTAACTCATAGATTCTAAAACATGAGGTTAAACGTATTAAGTTTGGAAGGTAAGTTTACAACTACAAACTGATCTACTCAACATTGAACTACAAGTACTTGATAATTTAAGTAGGGAACATAACATAGATCAAGATGGAATCGAAGAAGAAAGATCTAAGGAGAAAGGATTTACCTTCTGCAAGTTGGAGGAGGGTTGAAAGAAGAAAATACAATGCTTTCCACACATTTGACCTCATTAGGCACTGATGTCAACAGATTTTGAAGGGAACCAGTAATATCCTCCATGAAACCTAACCCATCTGGAGTTTCCATTTTCACATCTGTATAACAATGAGATCAAAAGTGAAAAATGATGAGAATCGACGGTAAAACTACATATAATCCAGCTTTAAGAAAATGTAAAATATCCAAAAAATGCTACTAAGCTTTTTTTAAAAAAAAAGGACAGAAAACTATATGAAAGTACAATCCAAAAGATGAGTCTTTAATTTAGCATTATAGCTAACTACAGAGACAACATGCATGAGGTTTAAAACATTGCACAGTGCGTGGCATATAGAAACCTGAATTTTTTTGTGTAGTCTCATGCTGCAAAGCTAGCAATGTAGATAATGAGACATGAAGATTCGAAAGAGAGAGCAATTCTCGTGCACGGCGCACATGCGACCTTATGGATCTCTCATCATATAATGCTGCAAAAAACATAGTCATAGTGCCACCAGCATACTACTGATGCAACAAAAAAGCTGGAGGGATAAAGGAAACTTGTGAATAAGGTGCATATACCAGCAACCATCTCTAAGGTGCAACCACCAGTAGTAATATCTGCAACTTCAGAAATTTCATTGTAATCCTCTAAATGATGAAATGAACCATCTTTAGTATGTAGAATCAAATCATAGCAGGTAAAGAAACAGGTCTCTGGAGCATCAAGAAGGAACTGTCTGACATCCATCACAGAATCTCCAGGACTTAGCTGCACATCCGAAATCAAAATTAGAATTTACAGAGATGCAAATTTATTGGGCAAGGGATAAAAAGAAGTCTTGGAATACTGCAATTGAAGCACATCAAAGACTTCAGTTCTGTAGATAATGTTATTCCAAAGTACAACTGACAGAAGTTATGAATGACAAGGAAGAAATAAAACCAGTATAAAATAACAGTTCATTCGGTATTTGACGTTTCAGGTTCATGAGTAGCTGAGCATGGTTGTCCAAGTGATGGTGAGCACTCTAATCAAGAAAGCACCAAGGAGGCCAGGTTTTCCACAGCCATGTTGAATGATTTAACAAAGCCTCATTTTTCACTTTGTCAGTGAGTTGGTTGGAAGTCAGCAGGTGTAGCTAGTCATTTTTTGGAATTCATGCCCTAAGAACTACTTTTGAAATTTGAGTTAGATCAAGCAATGGGTTAGGGAAGTTCCCAGGTTCTTTTATATTTGCTCGATTTTTAAAATAAATAATCCAATTTTTTATTAATTTTTCCTTCTGTCTTCTCCATCAGAATGTCAAATATATTCTTATTATGTCTGTATCTTGCTGCACTAAAACTCTACAGTTGTCTGCTCTTTTCTGGTGCAACCTGAAAATCAGATGAAAACAGATAAGCTCCCTCTAGAACTTTTTTAAACTGTTCCTGCTGCTGATCAGCCCACTTTTCTTGTAATGACAAATAAGTTAATTAATACACAAGCCCTCTCTTCCAATAATCAGTGGAATTAAGATTTACGGACCGAGGTAAAACATTCAGAAAGAAGCATCCACAGGATGCATACTTATAAGTTCCTGCCCCTCCGCTTGAATTTACTTCTCTACTAATATGTAGAATTTACATTGAGCAAGGTTTCATCAAAAACAATGAAGACAAAAATGAAAAATGCCCCTGCAAAGTGAAAACAAGACTGGATATCTAAAACTTTTATCGCACAAAGAAGTTAAGATTGTGGCTCAACTAGGATAAAGCAACAAAAGATTGTAAAATGTATGTAGACTTCCAAAAATGAGTCCCAAATTTAGAAAAAGGAATTCCTCAGGTCCATCAACAGTAGCTGTGTGCCCTTCATATTCATTACTAGAATATAACTCACATGGCAGAACTCAACCAATCACAATTTTCTCATGATTCCTATTTCTGAAAACATACAGGGCATGATATCAGTCAACAAACGAAACCATGTTTATCTTCCCATGAATTGCTATATTGCACTCAACTTCAGTGCATGCTCAGGAAGGTGGCATGACTTTTCACCACTAATTAACCCAGTCAATGATAATAGGCAATAATAAATACTAATGGGAAAATAACTTCTCATACCAAACTAACAACAAAATACCATGAGCTAAAGGAAATTCTACTTCAGATGGATGCCAAGTGGCATGACTTTTCACCATTAACTAACCCAGTCAATGATAATAGGCAATAATAAATACTAATGGGAAATAACTTCTCATACCAAACTAGCAACAAAATACCATGAGCTAAAGGAAATTCTGCTTCAGATGTATGACAGTCACCGATGATTTACAGCTCAGCAGGAAACATAAAACTAATAAAAGAAGAACAACAGCTAATATTCCACAGGAGAAAAGTAACAGCACATGAACTAATTCAAAAGATCAAACACTAGAAACATGTATGTAGAATCTCCAAACATTCACAAAACGACAAACTTAATTCCATTAACAGAATGCCAAAAGAAGTTGACAAGTATGCTTGAAAACTTGTGAAGATGAACTTTTGCATGTGAAACAAGCATATGCAAATGTATCTATATGTGTGTCATAAGAAGCAGGTATGCTCGCAGAGTGTGAAGATGGACTTTTATGTGTGAAACAAGCATATGCAAGTGTACATATATGTGTCATAAGAATGCAAGGGACAGAACCATAGGATTACTGTTACTAGAAGCATATCCGTGATAGCTACATGGCCCCATTCACTGAAGGTGGCAGCCAGCCTACTGCTGACATCTCTCGGTGGTGGTGCCAAAGACATGGATCTCACCTTCATCAGGGTTATCAATGTTTAGGTATGAATGGAGGCTACCACATCAGTCTGTATATATATATATATATATATATATATATATATATATATATATATATAGAGAGAGAGAGAGAGAGAGAGAGAGAGAGAGAGGTAAAGTTGGCTACATCCAAATGTAGCCAAGTTTATATCTGATCACTTTTCTTATCCTTAAATCCACGCAGTTCACCGATCCCAGAGATGAAAAAAATGAAAAGATAAGGCAGCTCCAAGATCCGTGTGGATCCAAGAATGGGGAAGGTGACCAGATCCTCAACTTGGCTACATTCAAATGTAGCCAAGTCTACCTATATATATATATATACACACATCTAATAATTTGTTTATCAACATCATACCTGTAACTCTAGCTTTTCACCAGATTGTGCCTTGACAGCCACAGGGTAGAGATGAAGCTCACCTGTCCACCAAAAGGCACAAAGAGTTTCTTAAAGAGAGAGAGAAATGCCCAAGTTTTAAATGATATATTAAGCTAATCCAAACCAGATATTATCATGAATTACCATTAGTAAAGAAGATCACTGGAAAAAGAAGTGCACAAAAAACAGAACAATAAGGGAATGGGATCCAACCAGGGGTTCCAATCTAAACACACAACATCTAAATGAATCATAAACCTTGCTGTCTGTTATAACGAAGGTCTTGACTTTTCAAATACAGCCAGTTAGAGCTAGTTGGATGATGTGAAAGGGTATTCCTATTATCCTATGCATTGTATGCTGAACCATTCCAAACTGCCTGGTTCCAATCGAGCCGAGCTAGCTCAAAACCAAGATGGTTCAATCTCCAAGCTCTATACCAGAGTGATTCAATGTTATTAAAAGTGCTAGGCATACATAAGCACAAAGAACTCTTAAAGCCTAGGCGCAAAACACAAGCATGCACCTAAGCAAAATGAAGCACATATTTTTATACTAAATAAAATAATTTATATAAACAAAATTTATAACACATAACAGAAAAAGCTTAAAAAAACATAATAATAATAATATATTTAGCCTATTAGCTCAATAAAAGTCTCTTCTTTCTCAGCTGAAATTTATAGTCTCTTAATGTTTTTCCTCTTCTTTATCAGATGATAGCATAATTTTTGAAGTTCCATCCTTTTGCCTTCCAACTTTTTGCTTTTTTATAGGGTAAGGAATATGATTATGCATAAAATAGTACATTATAAAGTCAGCATAGTCTAATAAATATAATAAATTTATAAAAAAATATTACAAATATACTTACGAAGAAAGGCACATCTTTTTTGCATCTCAAATCAGATTAAAAGCATATATTTTTGCACCTTATGTGCACCAAGATAAAGGCACGTCCCTAAGATATAAGCGTCTAACCCACCTAAAGCGCACCTTGTGCCTTAAGCATGCCTTAGGATATAAAAAGTACCTAACCCCTTAATGTCTTATGCCTTATATCTTAGGCACGCCTTTGATAATACTGGAGCGAACCGACTTGCCAAATCACCCCAAACCGAATTGAACTGCCCGGTTTGACCCAATTCGGTGCAGTTCATGACTTGAGGCCCCTGGTCCATCCGATCAATATGGCACCGCTCGATATGATAAGTCCTGTACTGAATCAAATCGGTCCAATACCAAAACTGTATCAATTTCCAATACGATGAACCTTGGTCCTATATGATCAATGCATACTTTGGTGACTTTTAGGAAGAGTTATAAAAAAGAAATATTGCATGCCATATTGTGTGGTTGAAAATATTGCACAATAAAGAGGGTCAGAAAACAAGTTAAATCTATAAGAATGAAAATTTGAGACAAATGTGGAAGAAAAGAAGGATACTGATGAAAAATGAGTATACTACAAAAGTTGTAGTTGCCAATGATAGACTCTAATGAGATTATATAATATCTATAACAAAAATTTAACGGGGTCTAACCAGGAAAAGTATTTCAATTTTTGTTAGAGCTAACACAAATGGAAGTTGTGAGGAAGAATATGGAAAAGCTTGAAGTCGCAACTGCTAGCTTTAAATAGGAAGCATTGGCAAATGAGGACTCAGACAATGGACAGCCAATAATTGGGATCCAGAACATGGTTTGATAGTCAATGTTGTGAACCATCAATCCGATACAATATTATATTAAGAGCAGCCAACAACAAAGATAGGAAAGAAAGATGAAAGGCGAGAGGGACACTGTGCCAAAAAATATCAATTACATATTTACTCAGGATGTATGTAAGTTCAACATGTTCCCTGAGAGTTCTTAGGAGGACACAATCAGCCATTATTAGAAGCTTTTGCTTAAGTTCTGAAATAGAAGATGGGGTTTAGGTAAAAGAAAAGTCAGTAATTTGAAATGCAAATATGGATTTTTCGATCAGTAAATCAGAAATGAAATGAAAACTAGTTTAGGTTTAAACTTTTCTCCCTTTCTGATCATCTTTTGTCATATTTTACCTTATTTTCACTACAGCTGCTGAACCAGTTGTGAAAATAAATCAGATCTCAACAGTTAGCCCATTAGATTTCTTTTCTTTTTTTACTACACTGCAATATTTTCTTCGTCTTATGCTTAATGTGTATATAGATCTATAATAGATCTTATCCAAGATAGATTGATAAACACAGGTTATTACTCTTACGTTACAACTCAACAGACACTAGAATATCTTATAAGAATATGTTAAAACTCAAAAAACCCTAAAAATCCTTTCTCAAACCAACAAAATCATCTCTCTCTTTCTCTCTCATGCACGTGTGCACACACAAAGTTGCTCACCCGCTGCTCCCTCCTCCACAATCATGATCTGTCTCCTGATACCACATTGCATTAGTTAACAATGATTAACTTCCTTTAAATTACTACCTTGCAGATCTTTAGAAGCACTTTCAGCTAATGCCAACTTACATCAACAGAGACTCCTAAAACCTAATAAAGAACATCCTTCTGAGTTCTAATAGGTTAAGATCTCGATTTTACTAATCAGCAATCAGCAATGGGCATTCCAAGTATAGGATCCACATATTTAGAGATAATTACATCTGAAGTACATGAACTTATTTAAAATTTTGAATTGAGTTCTTATACTTTTTTTTTTCAATTGAGTATATCAACTCATCTAAGTTTTTAATCAAGTATATTTTGACGGCCATTAATGATAACTTGACGAACATTTTTGACGGCCATTAATGATAACTTGATGAACCACATGTTGACCATTAATGATAACTTGAGTATATTTTTTTTCAATTCAATATACTAATTTATAAAAGTTTTTCAATTATATATATCGACTCATAAAAGTTTTTAATAAAATACTGAAGAATGTGAGCAGAAGAATTACAGGGGCTATCCCTTAACACCCTTTTAACAGCTAGCTATATGTGGCAGACCCAGACAGCCTCTGAAGAACCACACATTTGCCCTATATTATATTAGGAGATGACAGATTTTTTTAGTTGAGAGATGTGTTGGTAACGCATCAAACAGACTACAACATAAAAAAGGTATATACTTGAGGTGTAAATTTTTTCACTAGTCCATTCACTATTAGTCAAGCAACTAAAAAGTCACCATTATTCTGCTTAACCTTTCGTGCATAAAATTTTTTTGTGCATAAAAATAATAATATTTCTCCTTTAGGTTATTATATATATAATTTTATATATAAAATTTTTGATTAATTAATTTATCATGCATTTAAATGAAATGATAGTTCAACTTAAACAAGTATACTTAATTAAAAACTTTTATAAGTTAGTATACTCAATTGAAAAAACTTTACGTATACTTAATTGAAAAAAAAAAAAGTACACTCAAGTTATCGTTAATAGCCATTATATCATCTGTCAAATCATCAATGATGGCAGCTAGAAATATACTTAATTGAAAAACTTTTAGAAGTTGGTATAGTCAACTGAACAAAAAAAAGGTATAAGGACCCAATTAAAAATCCTAAATAAGTTTATATACTCCCTGTATAGTTACCCCTATTTAAGATACTTATAAATCCATAATAGTACATTTTCAAGGCCCCTTGCCCATGAATTTTTTTGCCCAATAATAATGGACATTAATTGAGGATTTTGGGTCATAGACGAAATCCTACTTGTGAAATTGCATCTTTCAACTTTCCACAATAGGAAAGCATGGTGATGAATTTGATAATTTTGACCAAATACAGGATCCACATATTAAATACCTATAAATTCAAAACAAGACATTTCAAAGGCCTCTTCCTCAACATTTTTTTGTCCAATCAATAAAAGCCATTGCAAATTGAGGACCAAAACTTGGCGATCAAAATGTATTGGCTTGGCCAAAACCAATCCAGAATTAAGGGAACATATACATACATATATGAGTGTTACATACACATCAAAATCAAACTTAGATTTCACAAATCATTTGAGAAAAATTATAAGCATTTTAACATAACGTTAATACATATGTACAAGCTATATATTATTTATATATCCTAATGATTAATTATCAAAAAGATTGTCACCAAATAATTAATGACATACAACAACAACTAAGCCTTAATCTCAAACTAGTTAGGTCGGTTACGTGAATCTTTTTTTCTTCCTTTTCGCTTGCTTTAGGATCATATTTTCTATAAAATATAAAGATATTGGATCTTTCTTTACTACTTCCTCTCATGTGATTTTTAATCTACCTCTACACTTTTTTTTCCTTCTATATATATCAAATCACTGCTCTTACTAGTGCATCCCATTATAACTAATGTAAAACATGACCTGTTCTTATTTATTTTCAATTATAATTTCTTAGTTGTCTCAAATGTTCCCTAATTTCTGATATTTTTGATCTTTTTCGAATTGAAGCTGAAATTTCAAAATTGAAACTACAACAAATGAAACCCATTTGCCAGACTTGAAAAAATTATATCAAAACAAGTCTTTGAACCTTGATAATCTTTCATAGCAACTTATTTTCACATGCTAGTGCACGCCTCTACACCTGTTCATACTCATCCATCAGACCTTAAAAACAATGAGTTAAAGACAAACAAGCAATCAGTGAGAGACTGACAAGAATATGACAGAAAAACTGGATGAGAAGAATGTGAAAGGTTGCAAAAAACAAAAGAAAAGAGGGAAGATTGAAGTCTTTGGCATCTTTTCTGAGATGAAAGGAAAGAGCCAGGAAAAGATGAGAAAAGAAGACCAGTGTCTCTTGTCTTTGCAAGCTGAACCGCCAATCTATGAGTATTTTGATAAAAGTGTTTAACAAATGCCTCTTGAAATTCTTTTGGAGAACAAGATTGTGTAATATGATAAGCTGATGATAGAATTATCTAAACACGAGATATGGACATATTGACTGAAACAATCCATTTAGGATTGTTGCTAAAATATCTATGCTTTTGAAACAAAATTTATGGTTGACATGTTACAACAGATTTCCTTGCTCACTGATTAGCAATAAGCTAAAAGATTGTCCATGGGAAAATCCATGGAGCACTTGAGAGTTTAGTTTGCCTTCACCGTGGTACAGCAGTTGAGGAGCTCAAAATATTTAGGTTTAGACAGCACATCAGATTATCATGTCTTGTCAGACATCTGAACATAGTCATGATGAATATGGTCAGACATATGACAATAAATAGACAGTCACTGAGAATTCAATATTCTCTATAAAGGCGCAATGACTTGAGATTTTGAAGAACCAAAGAGAAGGAAAAAACCATAAAACTCCCTTACACAAGTTGTATTGTATTAATAAGTTCAGGCTGAATGGAGATAAAAAGATCAACAAAAACACTTCAAAGCACCAAATAATCCTAACAGGAAAATCAAAGCAAATTTCTTTTGATGAACAACCAGGACTTGATTGTGTGATCTCAAAGTTAACAGTATCCTTTCCACTCAACTGAGCAGCGAATAATAACAAGTTATCCAGCAAAAAGCATGAGATGGACTTGTGCGTTAGCCGTGAAAAGCAGTCCAAGGGCAACATGACATCAAATGAATAATAAAGAATTCACCTTCAGCCTGCTTGGATGTTGTTGCCGAAGGATTTTCCACCTCTGCCTTATCACCAACAACCCCATCCACTGCAGGAGACTTACTGACTGTATCTCCAATTCCGCTGGCGTCACCATTAGATGCTATCACAGCACCGCTATTTGAGGAGGAGGATGAAACAAGTGGCTTTGATTCTGATTCCAAAGAATCAGCAGGGTTGGATTTAAAGGCCCTCCCCTTGTTTTTGGCCTTGTTAGATTTTCCAGCCATCTTTTGATCCTAAAGACATTGTAATAAATCAGCATATCCTCAAAAGAATTTAGTTACCTCTGCTCCATCACTTAATGAAATCATCCATTTTCTATAAGTTTATTGCACTATATAGAAGACGAAAAATATACGGCGAGAAGTATTAATCAGTCGGCACAGCACTTTTTGTGCTTTGAAAACCCAAAATCGCTAAAAATCGCACACTTTTTATTCATTCAGTATGCTAAAAATCTACATCTTTACTGATCATACTTCCCCATGTCAAACATCAAGCAGTCAATTTAAAAACAAAGATTAAAAAACAACCGATAAATTCCGTCAGCAGTGGAAAATCCCTATTCCTTGAAAAAAATTATTCCCCACTAAATCCAACTCTCTTTTCATGGAAATAGAAGCTCATACCGCCCATTGCAACAAAAACAACAACAACAACGACCGTCTTCCGATGCGAGAAGAGAACGATTTTAACACGAAAAAACAAAAACATAGGCTCAAAACATCATAGAAATCAAAACTTCGACCATCAGATGATCGAGAGCGGAGGACACTAAGCGAGTTCTTCGGACGGGGAGGCGCGATAGAGCTAAGGGACGTGGCGGAAAAGCAGCGCCGAGGGAGTGAGATTAGAAGGAAAAAAAGATAGAGAAAAGACCTCGGAAAAGGGGTAGAAGCGCTGGGAGCGTTGAGGAAGAGAAGCGAAGGACAAGACGAAGGCGGCGCTTAGAAGGATGATGATTGATTGGAGCCCTCCTCCGTCTCAGGGGCTTTGAGGGAAATACGATTTTATTCCGTTCCTTCTATATATATATTTGGAAAGCAAAGTTTGCAACATATTAGGAGAGGAAAGGCCCCGTCTCGTCGATTGGTTTTTGGTCAGACTTGGGGCGCGGGGATAAAATAGGGGTCTGGAAAAAGTATGATGGCATACAAATGGGTGCGATATTTACACGTTTAGGGTTTTAGCTGGGTTTAGGGCTTCTCTCAATGGAGAGGAGCATACGATTGTATGCGAGGCAGTAGTTGCTGTTGTTCCAAAATTTGGGAGAACGTTATGGAAGCACCTGCACGGATGGTAATATAAAGTTTATCCCCTCCTGCCAAACATCTATTCCATTGTTAAAATGATCATACCTGAGACAACATGATGAAAAATAAAATACCAAAATCAATATATATATATATATATATAATTATTAAATAAAAGTTAGCATGAAGCAAGTGGCTTACAAACTTTTTATCTTAATTGTCAAGCCATCTAGCTTAATTATCCTTTGATGAGATGTTATTGTAGGGCAATTTGCTATCTTGCATTATGAAAATTACCTCTTAATTATGTATTGATCATGTGATAGAAGATTTCGCAAATTCAATACGTATCTTAAGTTATTCAATCTACGTAAGTCTTTGTTTCGTATAAATGATATATGCGCATTGTATAGATAATACTTGCACATTGCAAGTATTATACCCATTTATAAGTTATTTGTAAGCACCTATAAATGGCTTGAAATTTGCTTCGACTAGTCTTGCTCGATTGATGAACAAATTAATTTAAAGTAAAACTCAATTAATATAGATGACATTAATGAAACAAAATAAATAAATAAACTACAAAAGATAATATATTTTTCATTTTATTATCAAAACCCTATATAGTTTACATGTGGATTAATATATAGAGATATAAGGCTTAGATATGATACCAAAGATAAACTTAAAATATGTATGTCAAATTTAAGGTATAAAACTTCATCGAATAAATAAATAATGTAGGATAAATATTATTTTATATTTAATTACCAAAATCTTATATAGTTTACATATGAATAAATGCATTAAGAGCTATAAGATTTAATTAAACAAAACAAACAAATAAATAAATAATATAGGATAAGTACTACTTTATAATTAATTAATAAAAATTTATATTTTTTTTATAAAATAAATGTATTGGAGTTGTAAAGTTTAGATATAACACAAGAGATTAGCTTAAAATATGAATGTGAGAGTTAGGACGGCAGATAACCTTGCCAAAACTCTTAAAGAGAACAATAGCTCAAATTTAACTTGAAATAAGATGAACTAAATTGTGCTCAATCTTAACTTGGAATCAAGTGAACTATCTTAAGTTTGATTCGATTGAAAAAAAAAAATATTAAGCTAGAGATAGGTTAAGCTCACATGAGCGTAGCTCATTTATGTTCCATATACAAAAAAATTAATTGTAACTTGCCCAAGGGTATACATTTTAAATAAAACCATAATGCATATTTGATTAGGGAGAGCAGGACGATGATGCTAGCCTTTGCGTTGAGGCCATGCATACATTCTTTTTCTTTAGACAAAAACTAAAAATGAGTTATTTCTTTCCATCCCATGGTTTATTGAAACTTTAGCAATATTTTTCATGCAAGCCAACTAGATTATTCAAGTAACAATGTAATTGCCTAAATTTTAGCTTTTTGCCTCTCTTTCCCGCTCTCTCTAGGCAGAAATATACATAGATTTTATACATGTATGTTATATATGTTGAAAGGAAAACATAATAGTAGTGTTTGATAGAAAAATAGTTATCCTGAATAAGTGTACATGATATAATTTATTCAGAGGATAGTTGAGGGAATAATCAACGTTTTATCCTCAAGGGATAAGTTCATAAAAAAATAGCTATTCCTTATTCTCTGAAAAATAAGTTCAAGAAATAATTCATGATTAACTTTTTTTTATTTTATTTTAATAGTTGTAGCTTTTAAAAATAAAAAAAATATTTAAAAAATATATTTTTATTCCTTATTTCAAACACATTCTAAAAGAACATCTTTAGTCAATGAAAATAATGAGGTAAGAGGGGATAGAATAGAGGGGGTAAGGTGGATCACAGCACGTTGAAAATAGAATTTCTTGGGCATTCAAGCGGTACCAATGCAATATTTCTTACAAAATGCAGGCCATGGAATGATGCTCCGATTATAATTTGACAGTCGCTTATCTTTCTGAAGCATGGTACTCATTTTTACTCTTGAAATAACACCAACAAAGCTATTCATTGTTCTCTAACAAAGTGTTGCATTGACGCAAGGCATCTAATGGCGAAAAAGTTTTGTACATTAAGTAATGCTCGGATGCGTTCTCTTGGTCACGTGAAAAGTTTCCTAAGAACATGACGTGACAAGAATGATATGACGAGTGCCTATGTCTTGCCTTGGACATAGACCCAACTTACGGCGGATTTTAGGCCCAGCTACCTAACATATTTGATGGCGGTTGACGTTCAGCTCAATTAACTTAAACATGACGGAGAGAAAACCAGGTAGGAAAAATATTTGAAGGATAAAATAGAAGAAAAAATAAAATTTATTTTATTTAAATAAAAAAAAAATATATATATATATTTTATTTATTAAATAAAAAAAATTTCTTTCAATTTTTTCTCTTCGTTTCCTTTTCTTTTTAATTTTTTTTCATCCAAATAAAGCATTTGGGGTTTCACATTCACTGTTTCCCATTCATTTTTGCTGTCATTTATGCTGCTACTTAGATTATGATTTTTTATTTTATTTTATTTTTTTTTACTTTTAATATTAATTTATTTTTGAACTAATTTTACTTAACCCTTTTAAGTAGAAGATATTTACATATTTTTTACTAAACTAAAAAATTTGCAACTAACTCTTTAATTTTAATTTCAGTTGCAACTGATTCTTGCCGTTTAAATCCAAGTCAAAGCAATGAAAAAATAATACATTTTTTTTTTGGTACAAACGGGTGATCATGCTGATCTAGTGTGAGTCAACTTAGAAAGGTAAGAAAATAAATCTGTTTGACTACAAAAGGGCAGGGATCACCCTACTTTCAAATCCAAATTTCAAACCGATAAGCTATCAAGGCCGCAATACGATATGCCGCAGAATTGGCTTCTCGATAGACATGACGGATAGAACTCGATGAGCTTCCTGAAGAGTGGCCCAGATGTCATGTAACAGAGGGTTGAAAAACCTGATACCGTGTCCTGTTGGAGCCAACGAATAACAGTGACCGAATCCCCCTCGATGAGGAAACAGTGAGCACGAAGAATCCAAGTGGCGTAGGAGATATCAGCCCAGGCTGCATACAGCTCAGCTAGCAGGACAGAACAATCCAGAAGGCCAAGGCCGCCAGCAGCCAGCATAGCACCATCAAACCCACAGATTATAAAAGCTGAGCTAATAAGTCTGCATCGAACACTACCGTCAAAGTTGATTTTAACAAACCCTGGGGGTGGGGGCTCCCAAGAAATAAAAACCGTATGCCGGTTCGCTGCCGAAGCAGTAGAGGAACCCCAGTGGCCAGGACTGTCAAAATCAGAAGCAGAGCGATAGTGTGTGTACTCTACGGATAAGGAGATAGCTCTTCTAGCAGTCCTCTGTGGAGATACATGATCATCAGTGAAAACAAGAAGGTTCCGCAAGATTCAGATCTGATAAGCAGTGTAGGCCCAGGTGGCAACTAGCTGCTGGGTGCCCCTCCGAATATCAGTCAAGAGAGTCGCACGCAAAGAGGTAGTGTCATCTTGTCCAAGGTGATGGTGGTAGCCAATAAACTGCCAAATTTGCCTGGCTATGGGGTAGGTAAAGATAGCGTGATCAGTCATCTCCTCCTTCCGATTGCACGCTGGGCAGGTTGACTGAATAGACAACCCCCTTCTGGAGAGCATAGAGCAGGTGGAAAGGCAATCTCATGCAAGCTTCCACATAAAAAGCTGAATCCTAGGGTGGATAGGAAGTCGCCAAATCCACGCCACATCCATCATATGTTATGCCTGAGGCCTATAAATTTTCATGAGATACCTGATTGGAGCACTAGGAAGACATGATTTCCTCCATAATCTGGTATCAACTATATGTCCCGGAATGATAGGAATAGAGAGAATCCATCGAGCAAGCTCATCACCAAAGAACCGGGCCACCGTGGGGAGGTGCCAGGAGGAGTGATCCTGGGAGATCAAATCACGGATTCTCATGCTGCTAGGAACACTGTTACTGATGAAAGTAGGCCAGCAAGAAAGGGGAATATCAGCTATCCACGCATCTTGGACAACATCTATCAAGGAGCCATCACCAATCATCCAAGAGATGTTGTTCAAGATATTCGTAGCATGACGGCAAACCTCCTTCCAGAAGAAAGAGTGACCATGAATAGACTAGAAATTCGTAGAGGGGGTCCAATCTCCATATATGGCACGTATAAAAGAGCTCCATAGAAAATGCGGATCAAGAAGGAACCGAGTAGCATGCCTAGCCATCAGAGCCTTCCTCCTGACAATCAGTGACTGAATGCCAAGGCCACCATCCATAATCGGCAAGCAAACAGTGTCCCAAGCAAGCAAATGGATACCATGTCCATTCTGACTGGAGGCCCAAAGGAAATCCTTAAAACATCTCTCTATCCTCCTCAAGCACGACAGTGGGACAGCGGAGTTAGAAAGGAGATAAAGAGGTAGAGAGGTTAGGACAGTCCGTAAGAGGGTAATCCTGGCCATCATGGATAGCCCAAAGACCTGCCATCCATTCAATCGGTCACGGACCTGACGCTCAAGATCAGTATAGTCACTGCATCTAGGCCGTCTTCCCGTGATGGGGATCCCCAGATAAAAAAGGCGGTCAGTCTGTTTAGTAATGCCCAAAATACGGATAATGGCCGCTTTAGTATTACCCGTGTTCCTTGGGCTGAAGCAGATGAAAGATTTCTGAAGATTAATCTTTTGACCAGATGCCTGACAGTAGCGCTAAAAGATGGAAGCAAAGGTGATCGCATTATGGACAGTAGCTTTTCCCAGCAGAATGCAATCATCAGCAAAAAGAAGGTGGGAAATCGCGGGACCTTGGGGTCCCGCAGAGAAAGGGGCAAGACATAAATCATACTGAGCCTGAGAGAGCGAGCAGGATAGGTCATCAGTAGCAAGGATGAACAGAAAAGGGGATAGAGGGCATCCCTTACACAACCCCACAGCAAAGTGAAAAAAATCAGTTTGGCTTCCATTAATAAGGAGAGAGAATGATGGCCTGTGAATGCATGCCCTTATCCAGTCAATAAAGAGATCATCAAACCCAAATTCTATAAGAGTTCGGTATAGAAAGGCCCAACTCAATCTATCATAAGCCCGCTCCATATCCAACTTTACAGCCATAAGGCCCTGACCGCAAGAGGATCGCTGGAGGTCATGCATAAATTCATGAGCAATAAAGATGTTATCAGTAATGCATCGCCCTCTGATAAAAGCTCCCTGCTTAGGGGCAATAAGGTGNTTCTTCACCGTGGAGCATACCAATTGGAAGATCTAGACGGACAACTAATTCCCCGAACATGGAATGCGGACAATCTTCGGCAGTATTACCAGTGATGTAATGTA
The DNA here is from genome assembly GCA_900491605.1 of Calamus simplicifolius. Classification (NCBI taxonomy): domain Eukaryota; kingdom Viridiplantae; phylum Streptophyta; class Magnoliopsida; order Arecales; family Arecaceae; genus Calamus; species Calamus simplicifolius. The sequence continues at coordinate 561,842 of UESW01004261.1, forward strand.
TTCACGTAAATGTTGAATAAGTCTGTACTTTTAAATACATATCTTTCAATAATTACTCAGGGTGACTTAAGCGGCCTCGACCACGACAAGCGGCTCGACGGCCCTGCGGTCTAAAGGACACCCCCAGGCCGGTGTAACTCACCCCTGAGGAGGTTCAAGTCCTTGACTTAAGCGGCCTCGACCACGACAAGCGGCTCGACGGCCCTGCGGTCTAAAGGACACCCCCAGGCCGGTGTAACTCACCCCTGAGGAGGTTCAAGTCCTTGACTTAAGCGGCCTCGACCACGACAAGCGGCTCGACGGCCCTGCGGTCTAAAGGACACCCCCAGGCCGGTGTAACTCACCCCTGAGGAGGTTCAAGTCCTTGACTTAAGCGGCCTCGACCACGACAAGCGGCTCGACGGCCCTGCGGTCTAAAGGACACCCCCAGGCCGGTGTAACTCACCCCTGAGGAGGTTCAAGTCCTTGACTTAAGCGGCCTCGACCACGACAAGCGGCTCGACGGCCCTGCGGTCTAAAGGACACCCCCAGGCCGGTGTAACTCACCCCTGAGGAGGTTCAAGTCCTTGACTTAAGCGGCCTCGACCACGACAAGCGGCTCGACGGCCCTGCGGTCTAAAGGACACCCCCAGGCCGGTGTAACTCACCCCTGAGGAGGTTCAAGTCCTTGACTTAAGCGGCCTCGACCACGACAAGCGGCTCGACGGCCCTGCGGTCTAAAGGACACCCCCAGGCTGGTGTAACTCACCCCTGAGGAGGTTCAAGTCCTTGACTTAAGCGGCCTCGACCACGACAGGCGGGTCAACGGTCCTACGGTCCAAGTATAACTCATCCCTAAGAAAGTTTAGGGTAACTTTGAGTTGCGCTTCAAGAATAGTCAAGTACTGGCAGGCTATCTAAATCAAACAGCACCATTGTCTTGATCAGCAAACGGGAGCCAAAAATAAAGCAAAGAAAGTATTGAACTAAACCAGATCGATAAAAAGTAACGTTCATTCACTTGGAATTAAATCTCGTCAGCAGACAGGTTTTTCACAATAAAGAGGTCCCTAAAGGGGACCGAATTTAAGATAAAGATCAAAATAAAACTCAACATTCTGGATCAGCTTTTGAAGGCCCTTTCTCAGCGTCAGGGTTGGCGGTCGGCTCCTCGGCCAGAGGCTCTTCTGCAACGAGAGTCCCAGTCGCCGCTGCTTCACCCACCACGTTTTCGACCTCCCTATCAGGAACTTCTACATCCACGGGTCGAAAACGCTCAAGGTCCTTTAGGTTGAACTGCCGGGCCAGTATCCGCTTACATTTCTCAAAGCCCTCCACGAAAGCGTCCAGGGCGGCCTCCTGGAACTCCGCTTCAAAGTCTGGGGAGCCTTTATATTTTTCAATAGCCTCCTTGGCTATTGCCTCAGCTGCCTCCTTGGCTATTGCCTCAGCTGCGGCCACCCTTTCCTGAGCTCTGGCCTCGGCCTCCGCTATCTTTTTCTGAGCTGCAGTCTCGACTGTGGCCATCTTCTTCTGTGCCTCCACCGTTGCTGCTGCAGCTTTATCAAGAGCGTTTTTAGCGTCCTTCTCGGCTAAGACCAGCTTCTCCATAGCATCACGAGCAGCGGCCTCCGCGCTATCCGCTCGATTCTCTGTGTGCTCCAGCCTAAGGAAAGTCTCCTTTAGCTTTTCTTCCGTCGGTAGCACCCTTGCCCGGATCTCGCACAACTGGGCGTCTAAACTTCGCAGTTCCTTTTCCGCCCTCCCTCTCCAAGTCCGATATTCCTCCTGCATGACCTGAAGGTCACATAGTGCTTTGGATTCTCGGGCCCTCGCATCCGCCAATTCTTTATTCAAGCTGACATTCTGAGACTTGGTCCTGTCTAGGTCTTCACGCAGCACGAAGAGACCATTAGCTGTCTGCAAAGTGCTCTCTGTCAGTGTCCGAATTGGGTGATCAGAAGGAAAAAAAAAAAAAAAAAAAAAAAAAAGCGGACTTTACCTGCAATGCAGCGGTAAACATAGTGTCGAAGGCCTCCGCCTGTGTTGCCTTCCTCAGCTTATCTTGAAATCTGGGTAATATCGCGAGCTTAAGGACCATCTCTGATAGATAGCTCTTATGTCCGATATCCCCGCTGGGTGGTTGGGAAGCTGAGGGAGGAGCCATTGAAGTACCTGGTGAGGCGGGAGTGGGGACACCCGCTCCCGCCGGTAGCGAAGGTCCTGGCAAATCAGCCTTGGCCGCTTCTACTTCTCTTGTAGACTCACCGACGCTTTGGGCAGGAGACGAAATCGTCTCGAAAGATTCCCCCTCGGCGGGACCTCCCATAGGGCCCCCCGTCGGAGGACTCACATCCCTGTCACTGTCTTCTACTAAGGTCACCTCAGGAATCACCGCCGGAGGTTGGACTTGATTGTCCGACCCTGATTGGCGGGGTCTTTTAGATTCACCCCCCGTTGGCGTGTCATGTTCACCTCTCTCCCTTTTTCGAAGCTTGGACTCCAAGAACTCTCGAGAGAATTTCATCGCTGCAAAGTAACAAACAATAGGTCAGCTAAACTAGCGCGAATAAAGAAAGAGAAGATAAATTCTGTGAAGCTCACCGGGCGCTGCAGCCAGCGACACCGGCACGAATGAAGCCTCCCGGAGATTACTCTCCGATAACAACTCCCTACTAGGAGGGATAATTGTAGAGATTAAGGTATTGAATAGCTCGCGGTCCCTTTCTTCAATACTCGCATTTTGGTTTGAACTAGTATCCGGAGTGCCCCAATCCGTGTCTAACCCCTCCAAATGCGCGTAAAAGAACCGCGACTTCCATCCTTTAATTTTGGAGGGAAGGTTAAGCTTTAAGACTCTCTTAGGTCTCGAGGCAAAACTCCACCACCCATCCCTAACTGGGTTGCGGATTCTATATAGGGACCTAAACAGAGAAAGCCTAGCAGGGGCTCCGTGAAAAGAACAGAGAACTAAGAACGAAAATATAACACGGATAGAGTTAGGGGTGAGCTGTGCCGGAATGAGGTGGTATCGATTTAACAGATTTATGAAAAAGGGATGAAACGGCAACCGTAGACCGCTCTTAAAAAATTCCTCGTATAAAGCGATCTTACCCGGTTGCCCTCGATTAACCCTGTCCTCTGGAAGAGGGACAGAGAGTCGAATATCACCCGGAACCCCAAATTGAGCCCTAAGGTTTCTGAGGTCTTGTGGGGATATCACGGAAGCAATACCCGCCGGTCCGGCCAGTTTTGAGGTAGCCGCAGGGGGCTCCCCCTCATGACCGGCGGATGAGCAAGAAGTCCTAAAAGATTGAGATAAGGGCCTAGATACAGGTTGGGCGGATTGAACAGCGGGTTGGTCCCCGCGGATGATTACCCCTCCCAAGGTCTCTCGACGTGTCCGGAGAATCTCCTCTCGGGAGGGCTCTATCATGGGACCCTTGCCTTTTCTATCTACCGAGGGGTCCATAAAGAAAAAGGAGGGAGGAAAAGCCAACTAACCTGGGAGGAAGGAAAAGCCAACTACCCTGGGCTGGAGAGGATAAGAACTGAGGAAGACACACAAAATCGGGGACTAAAGGAAGGGGACGATCTTTTCAGCATATATAAAAGCCAGACACGACGCTTCGAACACCGCGAGGGTACATAATAACCCGTCAGTACAGCCGGACGAGTGAAAAGACGCCGTCCTTTCAGAGACACGCACCCCCCTTCTTTTTCCCTTCTTCCCAAAATGTCACTCATTACAAGCGGAGCTTTCGAAATTCAAATTTTTCCGCCCTTCTCCCTTGCATGTGCATGCCTCGCACATATACAAGAAATATGGGCGAGGGGGCATATGATATGGATGACAATGAAAATAGCTAAATTAAATAAATAAAAGATGCCCTGGGCGGTCCCCGGTTCTGGGCGGCCCCCGATCCTGGGCGGTCCCCGGTTCTAGGCGGCCCCCGATCCTGGGCGGCCCCCGGTTCTGGGCGGCCCCCAGTCTTGGGCGGCCCCCAATCCTGGGCGGCCCCCGATCCTGGGTGGCCCCCGGTTCTGGGCGGCCCCCGGTTCTGGGCGGCCCCCAGTCTTGGGCGGCCCCCAACCCTGGGCGGCCCCCGGTTCTGGGCGGCTCCCAGTCTTAGGCGGCCCCCGATCCTGGGCGGCCCCCGGTCCTGGGCGGCCCCCAGTCTTGGGCGGCCCCCAATCCTGGGCGGCCCCCGATCCTGGGCGGCCCCCGGTCCTGGGCGGCCCCCAATCCTGGACGGCCCCCAACCCTGGGCGGCCCCCGGTTCTGGGCGGCTCCCAGTCTTAGGCGGCCCCCGATCCTGGGCGGCCCCCGGTCCTGGGCGGCCCCCAGTCTTGGGCGGCCCCCAATCCTGGGCGGCCCCCGATCCTGGGCGGCCCCCGGTCCTGGGCGGCCCCCAATCCTGGACGGCCCCCGGCGGCCCCCGGTTCTGGGCGGCCCCAGTCTTAGGCGGCCCCCCTGGGCGGCCCCCTGGGCAACCCAATCCTGGGCGGCCCCCTGGGCGGCCCCCAGTCTTGGGCGGCCCCAATTCTGGGCAACCCAATCCTGGGCGGCCCCCGGTTCTGGGCGGCCCCCAGTCTTGGGCGGCCCCCAATTCTGGGCAACCCAATCCTGGGCGGCCCCCGGTTCTGGGCGGCCCCCAGTCTTGGGCGGCCCCAATTCTGGGCGGCCCCCAATCCTGGGCGGCCTCCAGAGCTTAAGCGATCCCCCGGTTTAAGAACAACCCCCACGATAAAATGATTAAAAAGAAATAAACCGTCACATCCGGAACAGAAATCGAGAGATGCCAAAATCATCATGCCTTAATTGGTTCGCATAAGACAAACCCCTAAAGGGGACATTGAACCTCTATTTTAGAGCCAGATCCCTTTTCCCTCACCCTGACGTCTCCACTACCTCTGACATTCCTTTGGGATAATCAAGATCATCATGAAAAGGATTCCTTCATGAGCAAGTTTCTTAATATCCTTATTAAGAATTATCACTGAATAACCACGTAGTGCAAGATGAACGCCTGCCCTACACGTGGACGTCCACGATAATTAAAAATAAAAAGTCAAAAGAAAAGAAGGATAAAGGGGGAACGAGGGGAGGGGGGGGGGAATCTTCTTCTTCCAGAGAAAATGAAAAGAGAGATCTTAAGAAAAATCCAAGACAAGAAAATCCGGTGATCCAGCATCAACATACTTCATTGATACAGTAAACACTTTATTGTCATGTCACCACAAGAGACACTATTTGGTATGTCTAAAAGAAAGAAAAAAGATAATTGTACCTTTAATTAAAACTATTTTTTAAAATAAATATTATTGTTCTTTACTATTATTTATTATAAAACTTTGACATCTTTAATGATCACCTAACCTTTTTTAATTTCTTTAAATGCCCAATTTAAATGGTAGGATTAATTGCAACTTAAATCAAATTGAAGGTTGATTACAATTTTTTTTTTTTTAGTTTAAGAAGAAATGCGTAAATACCTAGGTCAAGGGAGCTAAATGGAATTAATCCATTATTTTTTATATATACTGCAAGGGTTGCATTTATTGAGCTAGTTTTTTTTTATGATAATTAGTTTGAATTTTTTTTGGGAAAAGATGAGGCTGCATTGGATTTTTAAGAATATTTTCTATTTCTTTTTTATTTTTATTTAAAATATATATTGCTTTCTAATATTCAATATATACATATATGATAGATGAAAATAAAAATTACTTTTTATTTTTGTTATAAATATGTCTTTTAAATGGCTAGATAAAAAAAGGGCACATCATTCACTTATATATTTTCAAGTATTTCATTTTTTATTTTCATCATCTTTTTTGTTTTGACAAAAATAATAAAAATATTTTGAAACTATTTTATATTTGTGCTATTTTTGAGGTATGTTTTTCAAATAAATGTTTTCATTTCACTGATTAAATACATTTTCACTAGTATTTTATTTTTTTGTAAAAATAAAAATAAAAATGAAAAACAAAGATGTTTAAAAAAAAAATAAAAACACCACAAACTTTGATGGAAAAGTTGCTCCCTATAGTGGATATCGATATTATTTGGGTTCAAATACATACTCAAAAGTAAAATTAAGCCTATCCCCAATATACTTAACTAAACCCTGCTAAAGATGCGAGGTCCGAAGCAAAATTCCAAATGTTTGTCCCAAGCTTACCACCTCTTTATTTGTGAATGCATGGACACATAGGTTAGGAGTTATTCGAATTCGTTATTGAGAGCTGTTAACTAGTAGTTGATAGCTATTGACTATCATTAGATGTTAATTATTTTTTAATAAAATGATTAATTAATTTATTATAACTAATATTGTTAAAGTGTTAAATAATTAATAATATCTATTAATTTAATATATTATTTCTCATTATTTTTTTAAAGGAGTTATACTTATATAAGTAAAGAAACAATAGAACTTAAAACATTAATTAATAAATAAGTAATTTCATGCTCACAAATATGAATAATATAACTAATTATTATAAATCTAAAATATTAGCTCTTGTTTTTATTAAACTAAAAGTAATTTTATCTTATAAAGTGGGCAAGGAGAGGCGGGCTTCGCTGCTGAGGAGTGAGGAGGATACCGGAGGAGGGGGGTTTCGCGTACGTGAGCTCGGCGGAGCTGGCGGCCAGCGGGGACTTCCGGGCGGCGGAGGCAGCGAGGGAGATGGTGTTCGAGCAGCTTCACTCGGGGCCATGGCACGAGGTGGTCCCGGCCTGGCGGGACGCCTACGCCATGGCGTGCCTCCACATGGCGGAGCTCCGGTCCGGCGCCGGCGACCACCGGGAGGCCCTCCGTACGCTTGACATGGGGCTGATCATGGGCGGCCCGCTCCTCCTCCGGGATCTCGATGCTGCAGTGGAGAGGATCATGGCGACGAGTGGCGAGGGGAGGTGGAGGGATCGACACCAGGGATTATGCAGAGTGGTGGAAGAAGGAGTTCTCCAAGAACTGGGACTTGACTGAGGTGAGAGAGAACATATCTTTTCTCAATAAAATTTAGTTTTTTTTTCATTTATTAATTTTTATTTTTTATTTCAGGGGAAGAATCGGCTGCAGTGGAGTATTGATGGGATAGAGCTTGGATTACCGTTATACTTACCGTTAGAAAATTTAAGCTTTATGTGCTAATTAAAGCTCTCACTTGTTTTGAGTGGTTTGTGAATGCTTGATCTGTACCGTACACTGGATCACCAGGCTTAGACGATGGGCCATTGCTTGAATCTTACATAACCCTGTTATTTATTTATTTACTTGTTTGCTTTCTGTGAAAATCTCTTGATTTATTTAGTAGCATGTGCACTACCTATGAATGCTAGTTTTTGGTTTGACATTTTTGTAGGGATGGATCCTTTTTTAATAATTCTGGGATTGCTGTTTTAAAATGGGTTTATTATCTTATTATTATTGTGAATTTTGTGGTTACTTTTTAAAAGATAAATTCGGTAATCCATTTTGTTAAATTTTGTTGGCCTGGGTGCTAATTAATGCGTCCACTCGGAATTCGAAGAGTTCCATAAGTGGGGGACTCTTCGGAATAGGAGCTGACTCTTCGGAAGATAAGCCTCGGGCTTATCCGTCTGTGTGAGCCCTCTTTAAAATGTGAGACCGAAGGTGTCTTCTAAGTGAGAAGTCTTCGGAGAGGAAAGGTGTTCTGAGAGAAGGACACAAAGGCTCTTCCTCCTCTTTCCTACGGCACCGCGGCTTAGGGGTGTGGATGCATTGAGGACTCTGGTAGCCCTCGACGGCCGACGATCCCGTTTCGCTGTTGTTTCCGCTGCTGCCAATATTAAGGTATGTCCTTTATCTTTGGCACCTTCAACGGTCCCTTCAATTGGTATCAGAGCGGTTTTGGTCGTCACCATACTTTGAACGGTGGCCGATGTGAGGAAGGCGGAGGAGCTGGCAACGATGGTTGCGCGCTGCCTATCTCCTAAGCCTTTGATTCCACAACCGGCGCTCTACGATTCTGCAACACAAAAAAAAAAAGGATAAAAAGCACTGCTTGCATGTTTTTTCGGAAAACAGGCGTCCAAACCTCTCGCGCTGAGTTACGAGATTTAATGAATCAAAGGTTTTCCATTCCTTCCTTCGTTGGAAAGAAAGGATCGAGAGATTTAATGAATCAAATTGCAGTTTTTTTTTCCATTCCGCATTAATTGCTGTTTTTTTTTCCACCTACCTGCCGTGGATGGGAAGCTTAGTAATTGTGATGCACTAAGTTAATCTTCATTAAAGAATGTAACATCACCCAGCTGCCACGAATGGGACTCTCCCTTGTCCCTGAGAGCGTCTATATGCACCCCAATTGCAGTTTTTTATGCACAGTTACAATCATATTTATTTCCGATAAATATTTCTGTATGCATAATTTATTTATGCTTAGTGTATAAATTTATTTATGCTTAGTGTATAAATGTGTTTTATGCATTTTTTTTCTGCTTGGCATAATATACTTATTTATGCATTAGGGGTGTTTGTCTTCTGCATGTATATTTATGCTTGGTGCATAAAGAATATATATGTTGTTTTTTAGTTGACATGCGGATTTGTTCCAAAATTTAAAAAGTGGATTACATAGATATGTTCTATGGAAACTTATCAGATTCTGTGTTCCATCTTATTGAATGAGTGATGATTATGAGCATAGCGAAATTTTCGATCTCATTCATAAGATAGAACATTTGAAATCTGATTTTTTTCCTCACTAACAGTAACATATGTGCCTGATGTCCATACCTTGCTTGACCAACAGAGAGTGATGGCCTCCAAATCTGTTATTGCTGATCTCAACAAAGGTGAGAAGCTAGATGGACAAAACTATGACATGTGGCATAGGAAAATCCAATACCTGCTGAATGACTTAGAAGTCTTGGAAACCCTGACAACTTGTATGACACCACCAGCGCCTGGCACTACTGAGCAACATCGCCTTGATCGGGAAGCCTATGACAATTGGGTCAAGAAAGATCGTTGTGCACGCTTTACTATGTTGAGCAGCATGCACAATGATCTTATTGGCAATTTTGAGCATTGCCAGACTGCTCAGGTTATGTGGAACCAGCTCAAGATAAGGTTTGGTCAAACTTCGGCGACAAGGCTACGTGCCTTGAACCTTAGATTCATTCAGTATGTCAAGGATCCCGATCATTCCATGTCGACCCACCTTCGTGTGATGGGAAACATGATTAGGGATATGAAGGCTGCTGGAGTTGAACTTACTGATGAGCAACAGGTCCTAGCAGTGATTCGTTCACTACCTGACCCTCAGTGGAGTCAGATGAAGCTCTTGATGACTCATAGTGAGCACATCAAGACTTTTGAGGATATTGCTCGTCACCTTGAGCTAGAGGCTGATCGAATTGAGACTTCCCTTCCTTCGGCCTATGTGGTTACTGATGGGTCTTCGAGGCCCAAGAACAAACAGAAGGTAAAGGCACGTAACAGAAGTGCTCAAGGATATAAAGGGAAAAATGTGGCCAAACCTAAAGAGGACGTCGAGGGGGCAAGAGAGATGTGACAAAGATTAAGTGCTACAACTGTGGAGCAAAAGGCCACTTTGCTCGTGATTGCACTGAGCCAAAGAAGGTAAGCTCCATATTAAGCTCTCTCTATGTTTGTTCATATGCATTAGTTGCTGACACTCTCCCCGATTGGATTGTAGATTCGGGAGCGAACAAACATATAGTGCGAGATCGAGCTGGGTTTGTGGATTTTCACCGGATACCTGTCAATACCCAGTTTGTCATGCTTGGGAATGGTCTGCGTGAGCAGGTTTTGGGAGTAGGAGCATATCGTGTTACGCTTCGTGGTGGACATGTGTTGATCCTACATGACGTTTTGTATGTTCCAACTATCCGGTGTAATCTTTGTTCTGTTCTTGCCCTGTTGACACTTGGTTACACTTTTAATTTTTTTTTGGTGACTGTATGTCAGTCTATCTTGATGGTGTTTTATCTTTTTGTGGATATTTGTCACAAGGTTTCTTTAGATTGGATGTTGAAATGAGTGCTTATTATCCCTCTTTCTCTTGTGCTTCTATTCCTGCCAATGATAGTTTTCTGTGGCATGCCCGACTTGGTCATGTGGGCCAAGATCGGATGGAAAGAATGGCTAAAGCTGGGCTATTGGGCCCTCTTACCAAGATAAGTCTACCTGTGTGTGAGTCTTGTCTAGCAGGAAAGGCAACAAGAAAGCCTTTTGGTAAGGCTTCTAGGGCCTCTCATCCATTAGAGCTAGTTCACTCTGATATCTGTGGACCCATGAGTGTCAAGGCGCGACATGGCGCTTCCTATTTCCTCACATTTATAGATGATTTTTCGCGATTCGGGTATGTATACCTGATTTCCCATCGCTATGAAGCGCTGAATTGTTTCAGACGATTTTTAGCTGAGGTAGAAAATCAAAAGGAGAGGTCTTTGAAGACTCTCCGGACTAATAGAGGTCGCGAATATCTATCTGAGCAATTCCAGCGGCTCTGTGAGGAAAAGGGGATACGCAGGCAGCTTACCATTCCTGGGACACCGCAACAGAATGGTGTTGCCGAGCGTCGCAACAGGACTTTACTAGACATGGTTAGGTCGATGATGGCGCAAGCAAATCTTCCGATTAGTTTCTGGGGCGATGCGTTGTTGACTGCTGCCTACATCCTTAACCGTGTACCTAGTAAAACGGTATCCTCCACTCCATATGAGCTATGGCATAGCATGCGACCCTCTGTGGATCATTTGCACCCTTGGGGCTCAGCAGGATTTGTTCACAATGCCTCCCATAAGTTGGGAAAGCTGGGTCCTAAAGCCAGCAAAAAGGTGTTCATCCGGTACCCTGAGAATTCGAAGGGTTACGTGATGTATGGAGCACATCCTGATGGAGGGTTGACTGAAGTGGAGTCCAGAGACGTGGATTTTCTAGAGAATGAATTCCCGAGTATTGGTGAAATTAGAAAGGACCTGTCCCTGTATGAGTTACAGGAGGACCTTCCCCTATCTCTGGCGAGGGAGGAGATTTTCCACCTATCTCAGAGATCGCCACAGATAGTGGGAATGCTAGGCCCAGTGGGAGTGTCGCACCAGACAGAAGGAGCACACAAGCTGAGCCTAGTAGGAGCTCACCTATGAGGGTTGATGCACCATCTGCTGAGCCTAGTAGGAGCTCACCTATGAGGGTTGATGCACCATCTGAGAGCGGTCTTCAGGGTCCAGATCCACAGTTACGGAGAAGCAAACGTGGTCATATTCCACGACGATATTTTGAAATCGAAGGGAATGTGTTTCTCTGCACTCCGTTGGATCCAGATGAGCCTGCTTCTGTTGAAGAGGCGCTCGATTCACCTGCTCATAGTGAGTGGCAAGCTGCTATGGAAGACGAGATGGTATCGATGGCCAAGAATCATGTGTGGGACTTGGTAGACCTTCCGCCTGGGCGCAAATCTATAGGAAATAAGTGGGTTCTTAAGATTAAGCGTAAGGCTGATGGGTCAATTGATAAGTACAAGGCTCGTCTAGTGGCAAAGGGCTATACCCAGATGGAGGGTATAGATTTTGAGGAGACATTTTCTCCTGTGGTGAGATTTGCCTCCATTCGCCTGATCCTAGCTATTAGCCCATTTAGATTTGGAGCTACAACAAATGGATGTTAAAACAGCGTTTCTTAATGGATGCTTGGATGAAGAGATCTATATGGATCAACCCTTGGGCTTTGTGACCAAAGGACAGGAGGGCAAAGTGTGCCGCCTTAGAAGATCCATATATGGTCTCAAGCAGTCATCTAGGCAATGGTACCTCAAGTTTCATGAAGCCATTACATCGATTGGCTTAGATATAATTGAGGAAGACCACTGTGTATACATTAAGAAATCAGAAGATGGGATTCTGATCTTGGCGTTGTATGTAGATGATATCCTAATTGCTGGGAGTTCTATTGGTGTGATCAATGCCACTAAGGAGTGGCTGTCCTCTGTCTTTGAGATGAAGGATATGGGTGAGGCGATTTTTGTGCTGGGAGTGAGGATCCTAAGGAATCGTGCTAAGAGGTTTCTTGGTTTGTCACAAGAAACGTATATTGAGAAAGTCTTAGAACGATTCCGAATGCACTATTCTAAACCCGTTGATACCCCAATAGAGAAGGGCTGTACTTTAAGCATCGATCAGTGCCCTAAAACTGATGAGGAGAGGGAAAAGATGAGCAGGATCCCCTATGCTAGTGCAGTAGGGAGCTTGATGTACGCTATATTGTGTACTCGCCCTGACATTTGCTTTGCAGTCGGCTTGGTTAGCCGATATCAAAGTAATCCAGGACTTGCTCATTGGGTTGCAGTTAAAAGGATTTTTCGTTACCTTCGTGGTACTGCCAATCTCACCCTATGCTATCAGGGTGGAGATTAGAGATTAAAGGGTTTTTGTGACTCTGATTGGGCTGGTGATAGAGATGAGCGTAGATCTACCACCGGATATGTGTTTATTTTTGGAGGTGGAGCTGTCACTTGGTGCAGTAAGAAACAAAGCTGTACCGCCCTGTCCACCATGGAAGCCGAATATATTGCTTGTTCGGCTGCTGTCCAGGAGGCTATATGGCTAAGGAGGTTCTTGAGGCGATTTGAGATATCTACTACTCCACATGAGGCTATTCAGATCAGTTCTGACAGTATGGCAGCATTACAATATGCTAAGGATCCTAAGTACCATGGAAGGACCAAGCATATTGACATCAGATATCACTTCATTAGAGACATGGTCAAGCAAGGAGAAGTTATCCTACAGCATATCTCCACCGGCAGGATGCTGGCTGATCCTCTGACGAAGCCTATTCCTAGGGATGTGTTCCAGGCTCATGTGAGGGGTCTAGGTCTGTATAGAGTGTGACAGACTGTGATATGTTTCAGACTTATATAGGAGTTTGTGTCTATTTTTTGTCAGACAGGGATTGTATGGACATCAATGACTATGTGTTAAAGTTTATGAAATGTTTATTTTCATTATTATGATGAGTTCATATTTATAGGCACATATGTGTATAAATGTCTCAGGCTTAGATCAGCCCACTCACACGGGTGATCGCCCTGACACTTTGTAGTGGGCAGGATGAGACTAATGTAGCCATTATAGATGCTTGAGTAGCAATGCATGAGTTGCAGAATGCATAAGTTGCAAAATGGGCTACATATATTATAACTAAATAAATTATAATAATAGTCGCCTCAGTATGGACTGAGATGAGACTCAGGAGAGTTGAGTACGGTGAACAATGCATATATGATGTATGCATTTTGATATGTCAACTAAATCGTACTAAGCCTGTTGTAGCCGAACTAGGAGCATTAGTGAGTGCTCGAGTCAAGCAACTTTGTGATGCTTGGACTTGTGTTCGTACGGTGTTTGAGTATGACATGGCCCATTGAGTGGGAGCTCCACCGTAACATGTATTATGTTACATGTGCTTAAGACGACCTTGTAAGGAGTAACGTGATATATACCCTCTCCGTTACTGTGTGAGCCTTACAACTATGTTGTGTCCTTGGACTTGAACCTATATCATGAAGTTGGAGTTCAGGTTGACTTCCTTAGCCTTGTCCTCCAGGGTCATGGAATTGATACGGCCACATGAGACAATCCTAGGAAGTCAACTGGATAAAGATGGACTGGTATGAGTGTTCAAGGAAGATTATTCGTGACCACATCTTATGTTTGTGATCCATTGCCCGGGCAATCATGTGTATGAGTTGCATATGATTATGGATACTAACATTATGACTTTGTTTTTTCAAGTACTGCTCAGGGTAGATCTCTTGAGGGATTGAGAGTACTTGATCAGGTGTGATCGAATTATCTAGGACACAGACGGGATTGGATTATATTCTAGTTCAGTGCGTTAGTTATTTATTAACTTAATGCAGTTTATCCACTATGTGTCACTGTGTGTGAGTTTCGTCGGGTCGCACACCCCACCGCACTGCATGTTGAGAGAAAAGAGGTTATTATGTTCCTGTGTGGACGAGTGGGAGATTGTTGGCCTGGGTGCTAATTAATGCGTCCACTCGGAATTCGAAGAGTCCCATAAGTGGGGGACTCTTCGGAATAGGAGCTGACTCTTCGGAAGATAAGCCTCGGGCTTATCCGTCTGTGTGAGCCCTCTTTAAAATGTGAGACCGAAGGTGTCTTCTAAGTGAGAAGTCTTCGGAGAGGAAAGATGTTCTGAGAGAAGGACACAAAGGCTCTTCCTCCTCTTTCCTACGGCACCGCGGCTTAGGGGTGTGGATGCATTGAGGACTCTGGTAGCCCTCGACGGCCGACGATCCCGTTTCGCTGTTGTTTCCGCTGCTGCCAATATTAAGGTATGTCCTTTATCTTTGGCACCTTCAACGGTCCCTTCAAATTTCAACATCGGCACTCTTGTATATCAAAAATATTAGATCTTGCATCTAAAATATTGAACCCTCTGTACTGTTTGATGAATTTAAGAAAATTCTTTTTCATTATTTTATAGATAATGCTTAGCAGAGTGAAAACTAATAAGACTATGCTATTGCCTTTTGGTGCTCTCTTGTAGGTGCTTCGAGTTCTGCCAAGCAGATCGCTGTCCTGTAGGATAGTTGAGAAACGGCCACCCCTTTCATTGGAGACATTTATACGTGATTATTTTTTATGTGATTCTCCAGTGATAATCGGTGGCTACATTGATCATTGGCCAGCAAGGACAAAATGGAAGGACATTGAGTATTTGAAGAGAATTGCAGGAGATTGAACTGTCCCTGTTGAGGTAAATAGCCTATCCTTGTAGGTCATATTTGATCTTCATACACCATGACATGGTGTTCTGAGAGCAATTTGCTTGTTACCTTTTGTGATGGGAAACTGGAGAAGTTAAAAGCTCATCTGGTTAAATTCAGAGTTCTCTAATGCGTAAATATAACCTAGCCTCATAGCAACAGAGCAAGTGAGGCTTATAATCGAAGACAAAGTTGGAAAATCTTCAAGGTTGATTCATGACTTAGCTGAGTTATCTTGGACCAATCAGGTGTTGGGTGAAATGTTATAGCCAATCAACTTGCCTATAGATCTTTGTTCTTTGTTGGATGCTGATGTTAGAGGCACTTGTTGCTTTGTAAGGCTCTGATATCCGATATTCCTACCCCCGCCCCCAAAAAAAAAAATTCAAGCATGATGCGGATAACCATAATGCACAAATTCTGATGAGAATGATGATTGTATACTTGACCACTTCAGTGGATATATATTTTTTAACATTCTATGGCTTGTGCTTTTAGATATTAGTTTTTGTGCACGCGTGCGCATGCATGTTTTTTTTAAATGCTGCTGCTGTCTGTTCAAGATTTTAGTAAGTTTATATCCACAACTCTTTAAGTTTCTTGATTTGGTTATAGTTGTATGATTTTATGATATTTGGAGTTATTAAACTTGGGAATGTGTCATTGTTGGCAAATCAAAGGTAAACTTTTTTCTCCTATTGATTACAAGGTTGCTCAGATGATTATTTTGTGAGACAAGTTTATATACAAAAATGCATAGAACAGCAAACAACAACAATAAATCTTTAATTTCAAATTAGTCAGGTTGGCTATTTAAATATTT
Organism: Calamus simplicifolius; assembly: GCA_900491605.1. Lineage (NCBI taxonomy): Eukaryota > Viridiplantae > Streptophyta > Magnoliopsida > Arecales > Arecaceae > Calamus > Calamus simplicifolius. Next base: position 577,440 of record UESW01004261.1, read on the forward strand.
TTCTTCGTTCAGCTCAATTTTGAATCATATCTTTTTTGTAAGATGCAAAGATCATAAGTCTTTGTATCTCACTTTCTTTTATATAATTTTTAGTTTATCTTTACCTTTTTTTCTTTTACATTTATTAAGACACTCCTTTGTGCATCTCTAGAGCTACGTTGTACATATGTAAACTATCTAAGTCATATGTCTCTTAATTTGTCCTCAATTGGAACTGCTTCTATCTTTTTTACGAATAGTTTCTGTAACGATCCGGGCCCACGGGCCCATTTCGTTACAAGAAAGCAAGACGGACAAGGTCAACACCAACTTGGGCCATTACAGTCCAAAAAGGGATCCAATTGGTGCCTTATCCTTCTTGCTTAACCGGTTATAAACCACTCAACCAATTCCTAATTTTTCAATGTGGGACTATTAGGAGGGGCATCACAATCTACCCCCTTATAGAGGCGACGTCCTCGTCGCCAGAGGCAATTGATCACAACCACCAGACAGGCAGGATTCTAGAGGTGGCCCCCACAGGTTCAAGAGGTGGCTGCCATCCCCCATGGATGTAGCACTTTGCCCTGTGTGGCACTTAGCTCCTGCACTTCCGACTGGTGTGAGGCTCTGATACCATATTGTAACGATCTGGGCCCATGGGCCCGTTTTGTTACAAGAAAGCAAGACGGATAAGGTCCACACCAACTTGGGCCCCTTTTTGGGCTGTGGTGGCCCAAGTTGGTGTGGACCTTGTCCGTCTTGTTTTCTTGTAATGAAATGGGCCCAGTTGGTGTGGACTTGTCCGTCTTACTTTCTTGTAACGAAACGGGCCCGTGGGCCCGGGTCGTTACAATCTAAAGCTGTTACGCCCAGTCCCAAAATTCGAACTAGGGTGACAACCCGCCGCATGCCAGGCATGCAAGGCGTCTTGAACTTATCACATAAATCAATATAAAGCAAATTCCATATCCATGATTTATTACAAACCAGAATTATCAGTCTTGGGCTATCTGCCCTACACACAAACAAATCTGAATTAAATCAATATAATAAAACTAAGTCTTCTTAATAGAAACTCCTTCTATCTCAATTATCCATCTTCATTCCTGAGGCTCTGAAAAACATTATGAGAATTTTGTGAGCTCACACTCAATAAGTAAGCCTAATATAATTTCAAAATTTCATTTATCAGGCTATCATTAGGTTCATGTCATCAGATCAATTAGTTTGAAACTTAATTCAATAACAATTACATTGTTTATACTGTCATTATTTTTCTTTGTGTCCCACGGTCCTACAATACACATCATGTATAGCCCTCTTAAATATCCCCTAAGAGGAAGGGTCCTAGTACCAGTATCTATCATCTATCATGTGATAATCTGTCATATGATAATGTGATAATTTATCATGTGATAATCTGTCATGTGATAATCTGTAATGTGAGAACCGCGACGACATAAAGTTTTACTGTCATTATCATAATTACATATAATAACAATATGATTTTTGCAAACATAATTACATTTAACTGTAATTTCACAGTTTACAAATTAAATAATTATAAAATTATAATACTTGACTTACTTACCACAGTACACGAATTTCACTTGATAACCCAGCTAATTGGACTCCTGGGAACCTACAGAATCATTTTTCATTATTAAATTTCTAAAATCTGAATTATAAAATAATTCTTAAACTCTACCCAAACCACTTCACGGGCCCAACTTTGGGCTTGAATATCTCTCAATGTATACACCCAAATAGGGAAATAAAATTATTCCCAGAAACTAGAATCAATCCTGATTCGGCCATATATTTACTTTGCCATTCTCGGCCCGATACAGGGCCCAAAATGCTGCTCAAACTGGGCTCAGAGACGGCCCAACAAGGCCCAAAAATCGAACGGCCCAACGGCCCATTACTCTTATTTAACCCCAGCTCCTCTGTTTCAAAAGAAACAGAGAGCTGAGAGTCGCGTCGGCGGCCAGGGCCACCGCCGGCCAAATTGAAGGTCGTCCGGCCGCCGCCGCGGCAACCTCCCCCACGCTCTCTCTCTCATCAATTTGGCACATTAACGCTTTCTTTCTCTCTCTTTGCCCGTGTGTCTTCCACGGTGCCGGCGCCAATTCCGACCAAATTGGCGTCGGTCCGGCCGCCGTTGGCCGGACCAAAGCCGGCTGTCGCCGAGGTCGACCTTTCCTCCCTCTCTCTCTTTCCAATTTCTCTCTTATCCCTCTCTTCTCTCTCACTGTCTTCCGTGGCTAAGGATCACGCCGGCGGCACGGCCGGCCACCATGGCCGGCCGGACCTCCACCGGACGCACGCCCGGCGCCGGTGGAGGTCTCCGACCAAGGCCCAGGCCCGGCGAGCGCGAGCACACCGCCGGGCCCGAACCAAGGATCGGACCGGCGATGAATTGTTCACAGATCGCCTCTTTCTCCCTCCTCCCTCTTCTCTCTCTCACTGTTCTCCGGCACCCCACCGGACGCCGCCCCCGGTGCCGGTGGGGTTGTCGGCCGGGGCTCAGGCCCGGCGAGGCGGCGGGCACGCCGCCGGGCCTGAACCAGTATTGTCTCACGGAGGAAGGGAAGGGAGCTGGGTTCTGTAACCCGGCTCCTCCCTGTTCTCCGTTTTTTTTTTAACTTTCTCTCTCAATCCTTCTCTCTCTCATGCATGGACAGGAGACTTACCAGAGGCAGGCGCGCTGGGGAAGAAACGTCCGCACGAGGAGATGATGAGAAGGGGGCGTCCACGTATGGTGGGAAGGAGGGTTCTACACATCTTTTATAGGCATTGCAGAGTCCCCAAATCAAGGGACTCTGTAATTAGATATACTTGAAATTTAAATATCTAGAGTCTATCATCTGATCTCATGATAACTCTCACGAGCAATTAAGATATACTTGGAATTCAAATATCTGGAGTCTATCATCTGATCTCGTGATAACTCTCACGAGTTGAGAAATCTAGGGGATTACATTCTCCCCTCCTTATAAAAATTTCGGCCTCGAAATTGATAACTTTTATTAGAGAAAATTAAAAGGTCCAAATTTCTGTCCCAAGGACTAACAATCAACTAAAGCTAACAGTTTTCAATCATTAACTATTTTAAGATACAAATAGTCGTGGATACTTTTCTTTCATTTCTTCTTCCAGTTCCCAAGTAGCCTCCCTTTCAGAATGATTATTCCATTGCACCTTGACATAGGGAATGGTACGCCGTCTTAGAACTTGATCTTTGCGGTCTACGATACGCAAAGGATGCTCCTCATATGATAAATCTTTCTTCAACTGTATAGGCTCATATGCTATGACATGGCTGGGGTCAGAGATATACTTCCTCAGCATAGATACATGAAAAACATTGTGTACCCCAGATAGAATCGGAGGCAGTGCCAGGCTGTAAGCAACCTCTCCAACTCTGCTCAAGATCTCAAAAGGTCCAATATAACGTGGACTCAGCTTTCCTTTAATCCCAAATCTCATCACATCTTTGGTTGGTGATACCCTTAAGAAGACATGATCCCCAACCTGGAATTCCAATTCCCTTCTTCTGACATCAGCATAGCTCTTTTGCCTGCTCTGAGCTGTACGAAGACGCTCCCTGATCAAATGCACCTTATCTACTGTTTGCTGAATCAGCTCAGGGCCTAGCAACTTCCTTTCCCCCACGTCATCCCAACATATAGGAGATCTGCACCTCCTACCATACAGAGCTTCAAATGGAGCCATCTGGATGCTGGCTTGGTAACTATTATTATATGCAAACTCCACCAAAGGTAAGTGGTTATCCCAAGCTCCACCCAAGTCCATCACACAGGCTCGCAACATGTCCTCCAGAATCTGTATGGTCCTCTCTGATTGTCCATCTGACTGGGGATGATAGGCTGTACTGAAGTTTAGTTTGGTTCCCATGGCCTTATGAAGGCTCTTCCAAAACTGGGACACAAACCTGGTATCTCTATCTGATACAATAGATACCGGAACACCATGGAGTCTCACGATCTGTTCAATATACAAATTAGCCAATCTTTCACTAGAGACCCCAACTCTGAAAGGTAGGAAATGAGCTGATTTTGTTAGTCTGTCCACAATGACCCAAACTGCATCGTTGCTCTTAGGAGTTTTGGGCAGACCAGTCACAAAGTCCATTGTAATCTTTTCCCATTTCCACTGTGGAATCATCAGAGACTGAAGAGGTCCTGCAGGCCTTTGATGCTCGGCTTTCACTTGCTGACACACCAAGCACTTGGCCACATACTGAGCAATCTCCCTCTTCATGCCTTTCCACCAAAAATTTTCAAGTCTCTGTACATCTTAGTGCCACCTGGATGCACAGTATAGTAGTGAGCCTCTTTCAAAATTTCAGCCTTTAGCTCTTCACTGTTTGGCATCTGGGATCCATACATTCATCACATGTACACTTCCATAGATTGAAACTAAGGTCGGCGCAAAATCCATCAGACTGCAGAGATCTCTCAATAAGGCTGGGAGGTAATCATAGCAGCTAACTCAGAAGAGGATTTTCTGCTCAAGGCATCAGCTACTACATTGGCCTTCCCAGGATGATACTGTAGATGAGTAGGAAAATGTATTTTAAACTCTTATGATCTGTATACACATCATATAGATAATGCCGCCAAATCTTCAGTTGTCATGGTAGGCATAAGCTATCACTCTTTCATTCTGCATCAAAACACATCCCAATCCTTTTCGAGAGGCATCAGTATATAGTAAAACCTTCAGATCCCGTTGGAAGAACAAGAATGGGAGCTGACACCAGGCGCTGCTTTAACTCCTGGAAACTTTCCTCACACTCCACTGTCCAGTCAAACTTCACTCGCTTTTGGGTTAAGCGAGTTAGGGGTAGAGCAATGCGAGAAAAATTCTCCACAAATTTTCGGTAATACCGGCTAATCCCAAGAAGCTTCTGACTTCTGCCACATTGGTAGGTCGGCTCCAGTTAGTGATAGCTTCAATCTTTTTCGGGTCCACAGATACACCATCTTTAGAGATTATATGACCCAAGAAAGATACTTGATCCAACCAAAATTCACACTTCTTCAGCTTGGCATAAAGCTTCTTCTCTTGCAGAATCTGTAGCACAATTCTCAGGTGGTCCTCATGCTCCTTATGGCTCTTGGAATATATCAGAATATCATCAATGAAAACCACCACAAACTGATCCAGATATGGTTTAAAAATTCTGTTCATTAAGTCCATGAATGCTGCTGGGGCATTAGTTAACCCAAACGGCATCACCAAGAACTCATAGTGGCCATATCTGGTTCTAAATGCTGTCTTTGGTACATCCCCTTCTTTGACTTTAAGCTGATGGTACCCGGACCTAAGATCAATCTTTGAGAATATCCGGGCTCCTTGAAGTTGATCAAACAAGTCGTCAATCCTTGGCAGAGGATACTTATTTCGCACTGTTACTTTATTGATTCCCCGGTAATCAATGCAGAGTCGAGACTGCCATCCTTCTTCTTAACAAATAGGACTGGAGCACCCCAAGGAGAAGCACTGGGTCTAATAAATCCTCGATCTAGGAGCTCTTGTAGTTGATTCTTCAGTTCTTTTAGCTCAGCCGGGGCCATACGGTAAGGGGCCTTTGATATAGGCCCAGTTCCAGGAACTAGATCAATAGAGAACTCGACTTCCCGATCAGGAGGTAAATTAGTCAAATCCTCAGGAAGACATCTGGAAATTCTCGAGCTATGGGAATATCCTCCAACTTGGTCTCTTCTTGCTGAAGGTCCTTGACTACAGCAAGAAATCCTTGACCACCACTCATCAAATACTTTCCAGCCTGCATCGCTGATATGAACACTGAGGCTAGGTGTTTATGACCACCAATAAAACTGAATTCAGGCTGGCTTGGAATTTTGAAGTTGACGGTCTTCCTGAAGCAGTCTACTGAAGCATGATTGGAGGCCAACCAATCCATTCCAAGGATAACATCGAAAAACTTTAGTGGAAGGACAATGAGATCAGCATTCAACCTCCTATTCTCCAAGATAATTGGGCAAGATTTGCATACTGTGCCAACTTTCATAACATCTCCATTTGGAAGCGCAATATGCAGCTCTTGCTCTAGAGGAATAGGTGTCAATGATGCATTCTTGTCAAGATAGATGTCAGATATGAAAGAATGCGTAGCACCCGGGTCAATTAAAGTTTGAGCGTAAGCAGTACCTACTTTAATCATTCCTGGACATAAGTGTAATTTGTTTTAACATTAAGGATTGCACCTACTGTTAATTAACTGTCAATGCATTGCACTAGATAAGACTGTAATACTAGATATAACATTAAAGGGTATACCTGTCACCACAGAATTAGATGCGGCAGCGTCCTGCTGAGTGAGGTGAAGACCCGTCCCTGGGTCTTCGGTGGCTGCTGCTGCTGTTGCTGGCTCGTTCCTTGACTTGAAGAAGGCTGATGATCCTTCCGAAAGGGACATGTAGCAATCTTGTGATCAGTTTTTCCACAGACAAAGCAGCACCAGTCACCTTGCGCAAGGCTTTCCAGGGTGGGAGTTACCACAATGAATGCAACGAGTCTCCTTATTCTGTGGTTCAGCTGGGGCTGCTGTGCACCCTTTTCTTGGCCTGAGCAGAGGATTGGCCAGAAGTAGGCCATTTCTCTTCTTCTGCAGCTCCCAATCCTTTTGAACAGCATTCATATCCCTCTCAATCACCAAGGCCTTATTCACTACAGCACTGAAAGTGAGGAGCTCAAATGCATTGACCGCTTGCCTCAGTCTGGTCGCAGTCCCTCAGTGAATCTGGTGACCTTGGCTATTTCATTGGTCACAATATTTGGAGCAAAACGGGCCAACCTGGTGAATTCGGCTTCATACTGGGCCACAGAAAGATCCTTTTGCTCCAACTTGATAAACTCTGATTCCATCTGTCTTTGTACACTCCTGGGGAAGTATTTGTCGAAGAATATCTCTCTAAACTCTCCCCAAGAAATAATCTATCATTCCGACGCTGCTCCTCGACTAACCACCAATCATAGGCTTCTCCCTGGAGAAGATAGGTGGCAAATCTGATCCGCTCCATATCCTGACTACCATGGGCCATAAAAGCCTTCTCCATGTCTCGCACCCACCGCTCAGCATCAACAGGTTGGTGATCCAGAGAAAGGGGCAGGGGCAAATTTCTTGAAGTCTGCAAAGCTGCGGCAATCCCTACCCAGGATTGAGATGGAGTAGGCTGGGTCTGTGGAATAATAGAGTCGGGCCGAGTCCGTGGAACAGGAGGGGCAGGCTGTGTCTGCGGAGTAGTGTGAGTAGGCTGAGCAGTCAAAGCCTGCAGAATCTGGTGCTGCAAGTCCCGCATCGACTGCACCATACCCGAGAGAACCTGAAGCATCTCGGTCTGGGGTTGCTGCTGATCAATCCCGACTGAATTGGCAGGGGCAGCAGCTTCGGTGGCTTCCAGACCTCCTAGTTGGCCAGTATTACCAACCTGGGAACTCTCATCATTTTGTCGACTTCTAGTGCGACGTGCCATTCTTATATCCTGATAAATTAGTTGTAATTAATATCACTGTAAACATTAATTGTTAGGCTTTCGAAGCATAATTTTGAGATTCTTTAAATTTATAATTTATCTCTGTCACTCTAGTGTTTTGCCTAAAGTGTCATCATGTATATGTCCCTAATGTCATAACCTGGCTCTGATACCACTAAAGCTGTCACGCCCCAGTCCCAAAATTCGAACTAGGATGACAACCCGCCGCATGCCAGGCATGCAAGGCGTCTTGAACTTATCACATAAATCAATATAAAGCAAATTCCATATCCATGATTTATTACAAACCAGAATTATCAGTCTTGGGCTATCTGCCCTACACACAAACAAATCTGAACTAAATCAATATAATAAAACTAAGTCTTCTTAATAGAAACTCCTTCTATCTCAATTATCCATCTTCATTCCTGAGGCTCTGAAAAACATTATGAGAATTTTGTGAGCTCACACTCAATAAGTAAGCCTAATATAATTTCAAAATTTTATTTATCAGGCTATCATTAGGTTCATGTCATCAGATCAATTAGTTTGAAACTTAATTCAATAACAATTACATTGTTTATACTGTCATTATTTTTCTTTATATGTCCCACGGCCCTACAATACACATCATGTGTAGCCCTCTTAAATATCCCCTAAGAGGAAGGGTCCTGGTACCAGTATCTGTCATCTGTCATGTGATAATGTGATAATCTGTCATGTGAGAATCTGTCATGTGATAATCTATCATGTGAGAATCTGTCATATGAGAACCGCGGCGACACATAAAGTTTTACTGTCATTATCATAATTACATATAGTAACAATATGATTTTGCAAAACATAATTACATTTAACTGTAATTTCACAGTTTACAAATTAAATAATTTATAAAATTATAATACTTGACTCACTTACCACAGTACACGAATTTCACTTGATAACCCAGCTAATTGGACTCCTGGGAACCTACAGAATCATTTTTTATTATTAAATTTCTAAAATCTGAATTATAAAATAATTCTTAAACTCTACCCAAACCACTTCATGGGCCCAACTTTGGGCTTGAATATCTCTCAATGTATACACCCAAATAGGGAAATAAAATTATTCCCAGAAACTAGAATCAATCCTGATTCGGGCCATATATTTACTTTGCCATTCTCGGCCCGATACAGGGCCCAAAACGCTGCTTAAACTGGGCTCAGAGATGGCCCAACAAGGCCCAAAAATCGAACGGCCCAACGGCCCATTACTCTTATTTAACCCCAGCTCCTCTGTTTCAAAAGAAACAGAGGAGCTGCGAGTCGCGCCGGCGGCCAGGGCCACCGCCGGCCAAATTGAAGGCGGTCCGGCCGCCGTTGGCCGGACCGTGGCCGGCCGTCGCCACGGCCAGCCTTCCCCATGCTCTCTCTCTCATTAATTTGGCACATTAACGCTTTCTTTTCTCTCTCTTTGCCCGCGTGTCTTCCACGGTGCCGGCGTCAATTCTGGCCAAATTGGCGTCGGTCCGGCCGCCGTTGGCCGGACCAAAGCCGGCCGTTGCCGAGGTCGACCTTCCCTCCCTCTCTCTCTTTTCAATTTCTCTCTTATCCCTCTCTTTCTCTCTCACTGTCTTCCGTGGCTAAGGATCACGCCGGCAGCACGGCCGGCCACCACGGCCGGCCGGACCTCCACCGGACGCACGCCCGGCGCCGGTGGAGGTCTCCGACCAAGGCCTAGGCCCGACGAAGCGCGAGCACACCGCCGGGCCTGAACCAAGGATCGGACCGGCGGTAATCTTCACAGATCGCCTCTTTCTCCCTCCTCCGCCCTCTTCTCTCTCTCACTGTTCTCCGGCACCCCACCGGATGCCGCCCCCAGTGCCGGTGGGGTTGTCGGCCGGGGCTCAGGCCCGGCGAGGCGGCGGGCACGCCGCCGGGCCTGAACAAGTATCATCTCACGGAGGAAGGGAAGGGAGCTGGGTTCTGTAACCCGGCTCCTCCCTGTTCTCCGTTTTTTTTTTAACTTTCTCTCTCAATCCTTCTCTCTCTCATGCATGGACAGGGGACTTACCAGAGGTAGGCGCGCTGGGGAAGAAACGTCCGCACGAGGAGATGATGAGAAGGGGGCGTCCACGTATGATGGGAAGGAGGGTTCCACATCATCTTTTATATGCATTGCAGAGTCCCCAAATCAAGGGACTCTGTAATTAGATATACTTGAAATTCAAATATCTAGAGTCTATCATCTGATCTCGTGATAACTCTCACGAGCAATTAAGATATACTTGGAATTCAAATATCTAGAGTCTATCATCTGATCTCGTGATAACTCTCACGAGCTGAGAAATCTAGGGGATTACAGTTTCATTTCTTATTCTATCTTTTTATATTTTACTTGATATTTGGTTCAACATTCTCATTTCTGCTATATTCATCTTATGTACATCATTTTTCTAACTGCCCAATATTCCATACTATAAAGCATAGCTGGTTTTTGGCTATCCTATAAAATTTTTCTTTTAACTTGGCAGGTACTTTACAATCACATAATATTCGAGTTACACTACTCTATTTCATCCAACATACTTTAATTTTATGAACATCATTCTCAATCTCTTGTTTCTTATGAATAATTAATCCTAAATATTAAAAATAATAATTTTAGAAACTTTATGTTCCTTAATTTTTACTGGACATTAATTTTCATTTCTAATTATACTAGAATTATATTTATGTATTCTGTTTTTGTCCTACTTCAAATATTTCGATTCTAATACACTTCTTCATAGTTCTAACTAATGGTTAACCTTAGCTTTAGTTTTATCCATTAGTCTTATATCATCTGCGAATAACGTGCAAAAATATATCCTTTTTGATAATTCATATGTTTTTTTGTTTTAATTTTAAATTTGCTTCATTTGAAGTCGAAATATAAATGCTTTGCAACTTTTTCTAACATAACTTTTTAAAGAGTTATTCATGCTTTTAGTAGCATGGTTTTAAGTCCCGGTGGAATGTCACGTGGGATGCTGAGATGGGTTACTATCCCATGTGTTGGACTATCCCATTGTCTTAATTGATGCGTCCGAGAACATACTCCATCCCAAGTATCAGGATGGACTGGGATGGTGGTGCATCTTATTCCATACAAAAACTGAAACAGCCTTGTTCCATGGGGTTTAAAACCTTGTTTAAAAGTATTTAAAACAATGATGATCCGTCCAACCCTGGCCAGCCTAAGTCAAACAATTAGACAATTCTGAAGATTATCAAAAGCTTGTTCTTTGGAATGCTATATCATAACTGTTCAAAAGTTTTCTTCATTAGCTAATTTTTATTCTATTGATGCTCATAAAGATACATATTATATGTATCACTCTATTCTATTTTACAGTAGTTCAGTCGACCAAGTTATACCTGATTTTGATGCTTGTAATTTTTGTGCGTGCTCTTGGTTGGTCATGGAATTTTCATGGCTCTTACTCAAAAGAGAAATACTCTTGGTGGAAATTTGATATTTGAACTGGCTTATGTTCAGTATTTGAACTGATATCTGGTAAAGTTGAAAGTTTTCAACATGAATGAAGCTTTGTGACATGGACTTTAAAAGAGGTCTGCTTTTGGCTTATGTCACAATACGTGAACTGGCTTACATTGAAGATTTGAACTGAAGTCTGGTAAAGTTGTTGATATTTTCAGGTTCGAAAGAACTATCTCTGCTCTGAATGGAAGCAATAACTGATCACTTTCTCTCAGTTTCTTGAGAGGATCAGGTCCCCTGACTGTCCTGCCAACCTGACATACCTAGCTTAGCATCCCTTGTTTGATCAGGTATCTCAGTCAAATTCTAGTGCTAAATTTCTGACATTGTGTTAGGACTATATACTAGTGAATAGTTATATTTGATTTTTGTTGCTATTAACTCTTTAATTTTTCAGATACAAGAGCTGTGCAATGACATACTGATTCCAGACTACTGTTTTGCTGGTGGTGGGGAACTCCACTCTCTGAATGCTTGGTTTGGTCCTCTTGGAACAGTGACACCACTGCACCATGATCCACACCATAATCTTTTTGCTCAGGTACATCGAGACAAGAATGATAAACTGATATTTGACAATGACATAGCATTAAATTCTACTCAACTCATCTAAGCCTTTTCTTAACTACATGGGGTCGGCTACATGAATTTGCTTCTTTTACTCTACTTTATTCAGGACTAAGTCGACACTCAAATTACAAATAGTTATATATTTCTTAATTATTTTTGTCCATATCTATCATTACCATGGACTGTTCAAAGATCATTCTTTCTAACTGGAGCATTTAAAGGTCTTCATTGTATATGTCCAAACTACTATAATCGGTTTTCTCTCATTTTATATTCAATTGGGCCTACTCCTATTATTTCTCGTATATATTTATTTCTAATTTTATCTTTCAAAGTTTTACCACATATCCATCTTCAATGACAAAACATTAAATGCTTAATAATTTATTTTGTTAGCCCTATGAAGTTTCTTTTGGTACTCCTAGCCATTGAGATTCAATTAAACAATTTATTTTTAACTTTTATTTTTTTTTCCTGGAACACAAACTTCTTCTAGATTTAGTAAATTTTCAAGTAAAAGTAAATTCCTGAATCAAGATCATTAATTTGTGCATTGTTTAGAATTTGATACAGCAGTGGCCAGTGAATTGAATCTTTATTGTTTTGATGCTTGATGGGAGGTGCAGGATTATGCACATTTGTGCACAATTAATGCAGTAGGCATCTCCCTTGTCTGTATGGTACTCATTCTGAAATCAACTCTAATTTATGATTCTTTCCCCATGGAGAAACATTAAGGATTCGCTTTTGTGTATGCTTTTGTTTACCATGGCAGTGACAAAAGCAACACGTATTTCATCTATTTGTGAGTTGGGATCAACTTGATAAATCTTTTCCTATGGTTCTTGTTAGAAATAAATCTTCAAATATTGCAAGTTTTTTTTACTAATATGCACTAATAAATTTCTTGGTTTAGCCAGAAGTCTTGCTTACCCCCCTACATTTGGATTGGAAGTTGGAACCAGAATTTTTCCCTGTAGGGAGGACAACAATGTGCATTTTCTAAATGGCAAAGTTCTTTTTGGACTCATCATGGGAGATGATTAGGTTGATCCTCAGGTATGTTCATTCTATCATCATTTCTAGTTCCATATTAGTTCCTCTAGTCCATCTCCATATTGTTGACGACGACCATAAACTAATTGACTCTTCAAAAAGAAGGGATATTTTCTGGTTATGTACCTTTAGTCATTCATGTTGGCTGCAGATTGAGCTGCTGATGTGCTTTTTCCTGCCACTCAAACATAACAAGTATAGCCTATGCATACCTTCAACTGACTGAAGATTTGCAATTATTCAGTACCCAAGAGCATTGCAGGTGAAAAATTTTTGATGCACATGCTTTTGATGTGGATTAAATTTGTAATTCTGACATTCCTTTAAAAAAAAAGACTTGTTTCCAACATATGCAGTTTTCACAATACCCACATGCCTATCATTCCTATTTTGTGCATGATTCTCCAAGAGTCTGGCATCTAAGATTGCTAGAATCTTTGAGGTTCCCATTTGCATCATTGTCCCAAAGTCCAAACCCAAATACTTGGGAATGTTTATCTAAAAATTGTAAATGCTCTTATGAGGTCTCTAGATGCGCCCTTTGCCTTATTCTTTTTAATTTTTTCTCGAATTAGAGCAGTATGCCATGTTTGATACTTGTTGGGAAAAAATATTTTGTATAAAAATCTGTTTCTAGTGGATCCAGTAGAAAGATGCTTCCAGTCTTGCATCAGCCAATTGGTCCTATGTTGATGTTGTTGAAATATTATCTCAAGCATGTGCTAGTTGATTCTTACTATATTTATGCAGAGGGAATTTGAAATATTATATTTTTATCATTGATCCACTGGTAATTTGGTATAAATTAGAGAAAAAGACAGCATATTTGGTGTCTTATTGGAGGATGCTTAAGTTTGTTACCAAGGCCCCCATTTGATGGTGCTATTAGTAGTAGAGCTTTTGATAGTAAAGCTTTTGGTAGTAAAGCTTTTGTAAAAAGTTGTTTGCTATTTAGAAAGTATAATTTTAAAGTATCATGAGACTTTAATATCTATTTAATAATGAAGCTAAGAATATTCTTTTATAATAAAAAATATTGCATAGTACTTGAAACTACCTAACTATTTGTACTCAACCCAACTTATTAAAGCCTTTTTCCAACTACATGGGGTTGACTACATGAATCTACTTCCTCCACTCTTTTCTATTCATGACTAAGTCGACATTTAAATTACAAATAGTTATATCTTTCTTAATTATTTTTGTCCATGTTAGTTTAGGCCTACCTCTATCTCTATCAGTAACATGTACTGTTAAAGATTACTTTTTCTAACTGGAGCATCTATACAAATTTTCGTTGTATGTCTAAACCACCGTAATCGGTTCTCTCATTTTATTTTCAATTGGGGCCACTCTTATCATTTCTCGTATAAGTTTATTTTTAATTTTATTTTTTAAAGTTTTACCATATATACATCTTAATATGCGTATTTCTATTATACTTAATTTATTCACATATTTCAATATTGCTCAATACTCTATTCATATAGCATAGCTTGTCTAATAGTGGTTTATAAAATTTTTCTTTCAATTTTAATGGAATGCATCGATCATACAATACTCTCGAAGAACTCCATTTAATCCATCCTGCTTTAACTCTATGATTCACATCTTCACCTATTTCATCTTCTTGCTGGATAATTGATCCTAAATACCTAAATTTTTTATTCCTTGCTATCTTTTAGCTTGCAATCTTCACCATCTCTTCATTTGTATTTATTTTTTTACTAAAATTATATTTCATATATTCAGCTTTAGTTCTACTAATCTTGAAACCTTTAGATTGTAAAGCCTCTCTCCAAATCTCTAACGTAGCATTTACTCCAGATTTAGTTTCATCAATCAACGCTATGTTTGGTTAATGCATCTATAACTAGTGTAAAAGAAAACTACCTAACTATTTGTATCATCAAAAATTATTATTATAAATTAATCTTGATTTATAAATTATTTTAATAATATCATAGTATAATAATATCATATTATAAGTATTATAATAATAAAGAAATATAATAGCATTCTCATATAATAATGACTATAATGTAATACTATTATATTATCTTTATATATATTATTATTATTTAATAATTATACTGTTATATATTATTAAAAGTATAATTATTATATCTAATATTATAATATAATATTAGATAAACTAAATGTAGCCAAGTTTAGGATATAGCCACCCTTGAATCCACACGGATCCGAGGCCACCCTATATTTTTTTATTTTTTTATCTTTAAGATCCGTAAATTGTGTGGATCCAAGAGCGGGGGAGGTGACTGAATCCAGACTTGGCTACAATTCAAATGTAGTCAAATCTACCTCTAATAATATTATTATACTATATTATAGCATTTTGTAATACTATAAA
Source organism: Calamus simplicifolius (assembly GCA_900491605.1). Classification (NCBI taxonomy): domain Eukaryota; kingdom Viridiplantae; phylum Streptophyta; class Magnoliopsida; order Arecales; family Arecaceae; genus Calamus; species Calamus simplicifolius. The sequence goes on from UESW01004261.1 coordinate 592,476, forward strand.
ATTATATTATTTATATTTCACTAATAACTGTGTTTAATATATTATAGTTATAATACTATTTTTATATAATATTCATCATATTATGTCACAATATAATAATTATACAATTTTATAATATATCATAATAATATTATATTGTTATTATTAAACATGGTTTTTATGCTTTGAATCTGTGACCTTTAAATTCAATAAAAACAGCTTTGATAGACGGAGTTTTTCTAAAAAGCTCCAAATTTGAGCTGTCCAAGTAGAGCATTTAACAATTTTTACATTATCTTAAAAGTGCTTTTAGATTTTTTAGCAAATATCTTAAAAAAAGTGCTATTATCCCTCCTGAAGTTCTTTTGGGCCATTCAAAAGCTTTGACAAATGGGGCTTAAGTTGTCGAGCATTCCAAGCTGCCAATGGAGTTTTACCACAAATGATCAACTTGCTGCAGCTGCCTGGTCAATCGGGGCAAGTGATGCCCTAGGGTTTCAGTTGGGTTCCCAATCATAAAAGCACTCTTTGGAGCCTTGGCACTTGTTGAGCTCATATTTGTTTATTTTGTATACATACATGCATACATTTACATATTGAAAATTTGCACCTATGACTGATAAACTATAAGTTATAGCAATCATCCGGTAACCTATGTGCAGACGAAGGTGGAACCAGCCTTGGCTTCTGAGTAAAGAAAGTGAAGGAGTGGCTGGTCACATACACCTGGCTGCTCATTATACAATCATCTCTTTTTCTTCTTGTCATATTCTTTTTCAATTGTCTTCTCTTTCACCATTCATTTTGTATTTTTTTTAACTATTTCTTTTTTATCACTCTTTTCTTTTCATTCTTCTCTTAGCTCATCCCCTTTGTGCCAAGTTCATGATGTCTAGAAAGAACAAAGCATAGTTTGAGACATTGTAGAATCTTCTTTAATGTCCAACGGAGTTTTCATCACTTTATCCTTATCTTGGAAAGAGATATTAAGTATAATTTATCTTGGAAAGAGATTCCCATCTTGTTTCCCTGCATTGTTTGCTTTCCCTTGAAATGATGGATGGCAGGTGTTATCCATCTAAATTTTTACCAACATCCTTTAAAAGATTTCTCCAACAATAATTCAGTGACAAATAATCATCCATGTTAATTGGCAAGTAATATCAGAAGACTATTCAACAATATATAGATCCTCCAGAAATTTATGCCTTTTTGTAAACTTGTTTGGCTATTCTTGTGGTTAGTTAGTGATGAGGGGTAAAATCGTCATTGCATTATTGACCACTCACATCGGCGATGGGGTCGCGCCCAGTTCAAATGCTCTGCTTGCCAGCTGGTCTGCTGGCGCGACATTCTAGTAACAAGAGTCTCCTCATAATGAAGAAAGAGAACAAAAGGGAAAAAAGGGCCACGTCACGTGCGTGGGTTCTCTCAAGGGCCCCCTCATTAATATCCGATAGTCAAATCAATAGGCTGAAGCATTTAATAGTGCAGAAACGGTCATAATGACTTAGCCAGCATTTAATGGAATAAAAAGAGAAAAGAAAACATAGCTCGGCCAGCATAGCTCGGCCAGCCTCAGTCTCAGCCAGCTTTAGCATAGCTCGGTCAACATAGCTCGGTCAGCATAGCTCGGCCAACCTCAGCCTCAGCCATCTTCAGCATAGCTCGGCTAATATAGCTCGGCCAGCATAGCTCGGCCAACCTCAGCCTCAGCCAGCTTCAGCATAGCTCGGCCAACATAGCTCGGCCAGCCTTAGCCTCAGCCAGCTTCAGCATAGCTCGGCTAACATAGCTCGGCCAACCTCAGCCTCAGCCAGCTTCAGCATAGCTCGGCCAACATAGCTCGGCCAGCCTCAGCCTCAGCCAGCTTCAGCATAGCTCGGTCAACATAGCTCGGCCTCCGCAACCACGCTATGTCTTTTGCATCAAGGCATTTATGACCTCATAAAGGCCACATATATCCACTTGCTTTAAGACATTCAATGCCTTATTTTCTTCCATGGATTAAGGCATTTATAGCTGTCACGTTGGCCCCTTGTGCCTCGGCACCTACCTCCGCCGAGCCTCCGCCAGCCATGATGACTGAACCACAGTTCAAAACACCTCTACGGAAATCTGGCGCGGGAGAGTTCAAATTCACTGTAACAGAATAAGATTCCAAACAAGGAATCATGCCAAGACGTGGCCTAGGATCTACAATAGTGGCCTAGGGACCACGCAGCCATTGAGTCTCGAGCCATCGGCCAGCTCTCCCCGCCTCCCAGCCGTTGATCCTCTAACTAACCATATACGGATCCTACCGGTCCTGTAACAACCTGATTCGAATATGTTTCGAATCCCAACAACTTTCAGACCTCATCCAGAGCACATCAAAAAAGTCAGTGACCGCCTATAAATACTACCACCCTCAAGCCTCTCAGGTACGGCTATTCCACGCCCATTTTTCATTCACAGTTCTTACACTCTGCCATGAAAGCTCCCACGAGAGCTCGAAGGAACTCTTCCGGGGGATCCTTCTTCCATATTTGTTGATTGCTGGTCTCCACTGACTTGGGTGTCGGAGGGTCTTCCGCAGAGGGCCACCTCCAACGCCTCTCACGTGAGGACTGTCTTGCAGGTCCGTCCAGGAGGGAGCCCACGCTGCAGCCCGATCGCGCTCGAGCTGGAGGACAAATTTCAGCAGCAACAGATTGGCGCTAGAGGAAGGGCCTCAAGTCCCATTAAACTTGAAGAAAGGAGACAAGGATCTCGATCTGGAAGAGAACCTCTCCAATGGCTAATCGGAGAAGGGCAACTTCTGAAACCTAGGACCAGTTCGCCACACTGGTCCAGCAGGTCCAGGCCCTGACCCGTCTGGTTCAGGAGCGCCTTACAGCTCCCCATCCAGTTATAGCTGCCCCTGCTCCATGCCTCCCCGAAGAGGCTGCAGCTCCTCTTTCTCCAGCCACTTCTTCTTCTGGTCTGCATGGAGTTGCGGACCCCCCATGTCGACCTAAGGAGGCCAGACCAGTCCCACAAGGGGGTTGCGACAAGGATCTTCCCAGATCTCGGTGGGCCCGATTCATCTCTTCGGTGTCCTCTTGCCACGACTCGATGCCGTCTCCGCCTTCTCCCTGCCTTGGCACAACAGATCGGCTTCCATAGCCGTGCTATGCGCACTAAGGCATTTATGGCCTTAAAAAGGTCATGTGCATCTACCTGCATTTAATGCCTTATCTCCTTCCATTATTAAGGCATTTATGGCTGCCGCGTTGCCCCCTAGGCACCTTTTGCGTGAGGAAGGATGGTGTCATAAAGCCAAGACAAGGAGTTCTTGATTCCATGCTTCACAGAAGTCCGATGGCCAGCTTCATCTTCAGCCAGTGGGCCTACCGCACCACCCAGAGAGTTTCCACATGCGGGACCCCATTCAGGATAGCCTTCGGAGTGGAAACTATCATCCCCGTGGAGATAGGACTTCCCTCTCCGCGGGTGCTATCACGCCTCCAGAGTCAAGGAGAAAGCTTTCTTGCCCGGCGACCTCGTTCTCCGGAAAGCATCTGTCTCCAAACCGCTGGAGCAAGAAAGCTGGCACCAAACTCGGAAGGCCCCTATCAAGTGACGGAAGTCATCGGACCCGGCACCTACAAGCTCCAGGATCTGAATGGGAAATCCATTCATCGGACGTAGAATTCAGACAACATCCGCAGATATCATCAGTAGGGTACGCCTTCTACGGGCCCTCCTCGTTAATTTTTTTTATTGGCATATTGCTTTTATGATTTATGGCATGGTCACCACAATCACTTCTCCAAAAAATCATAATGAAAAAAAAACGGATGCCACTTGCTGATCCTCGGCACGACCGAGTTATCTATTTAAGCAATAAATCTCCGAACCTCGGCTGGGCCGAGCAATAAATCTCCGAACCTCGGCTGGGCCGAGCAATAAATCTCTGAACCTTGGCAGCGCCAAGTAAAATATAATCTTGAAGGCTCGGCTACAACCGAGTAACGATCTCCGAACCTTGGCAGCGCCAAGTAAAATATAATCTTGAAGGCTCTTGAAGGCTCGGCTACAACCGAGTAACGGTCTCCGAACCTTGGCAGCGCCAAGTAAAATACAATCTTGAAGGCTCGGCTACAACCGAGTAACGGTCTTCGAACCTTGGCAGTGCCAAGTAAATATAATCTTGAAGGCTCGGAAACACCGAGTAATTATTTGAAGGCTCGGCAACACCGAGTAATTCATTATTTGGAAGCCTCGGTTACAACCGAGTAGCACTTTGGAAGGTTCGGCAACACCGAGTAATTTATTATTTGAAGGCTCGGCAACACCGAGTAACAATTAATATTTGGAAGCCTCGGTTACAACCGAGTAGCACCTTGGAAGGCTCGGCAATACCGAGTAATTTATTATTTGAAGGCTCGGCAACACAGAGTAATTTATTATTTGGAAGCCTCGGTTACAACCGAATAACATCTTGGAAGGCTCAGAAATACCGAGTAATTATTTGAAGGCTCGGCAACACCGAGTAATTTATTATTTGGAAGCCTCGGTTACAATCGAGTAGCATCTTTGAACGCTCGAAAATATCGAGTAATTATTTGAAGGCTCGGCAACACCGAGTAATTTATTATTTGAAGCCTCGGTTACAACCGAGTAGCATCTTTGAAGGCTCGGAAACACCGAGTAATTATTTGAAGGCTCAGCAACACCGAGTAATTTATTATTTAGAAGCCTCGGTTACAACCGAGTAGCATCTTTGAAGGCTCGGCAACACCGAGTAATTTATTATTTGGAAGCCTCGGTTACAACCGAGTAGCATCTTGGAAGGCTCCCGAGTAATTGAAGGCTCGGCAACACCGAGTAATTTATTATTTAGAAGCCTCGGTTACAACCGAGTAGCATCTTTGTCGGAAACATCGAGTAATTATTTGAAGGCTCGGCAACATCGAGTAATTTATTATTTAGAAGCCTCGGTTACAACCGAGTAGCATCTTTGAAGGCTCGGCAACACCGAGTAATTTATTATTTGGAAGCTTCGGTTACAACCGAGTAGCATCTTGAGAAGGTTCGGCAACAACCGAGTAATATATTTCTAAAGGCTCGGCAACAACCGAGTAATAAATTCCCAGAGCATCGCCAAAGACCGAGTGATATATTTCTGAAGGCTCGGCAACAACCGAGTAATAAATTCCTAGAGCATCGGCCAAAGACCGAGTGATATATTTCTGAAGGCTCGGCAACAACCGAGTAATAAATTCATCCATAAAAGTATGCTCTTTCTATACCCATTTTTATTCATTGAATTAAGTTTAGTTTTTAAAAGGCATGCAAATTTTTATAACTCTCCTTGAAAGTTACAATGAGAAGCAGGTCATAAAAAGCCCCGGCCAGAGCCGGAGTGCATCTCTTATCATCAAAAGCCCCGGCCAGAGCCGAGTGCATCTCTTATTATCAAAAGCCCCGGCCAGAGCCGGAGTGCATCTCTTATTGATCTTCAAAAGCCCCGGCCAGAGCGGAGTGCATCTCTTATTATCAAAAGCCCCGGCCAGAGCCGGAGTGCATCTCTTATTATCAAAAGCCTCGGCCGAAGACTGAGTGATATATTTCTGCAGCCTCGGCCAATCCGAGTGATACAGCACTAAAGCTTCGTCCCAGCCGGATAATTTCTCGGACACTCTAGTGCAACTAAAGCACCTTATTTTACTTTAGTAAGAGGGCCGCCCAGGCCTTTCTCTAACCTACACAGAGATAAACACTTCCTTTACAGAGGATCGAATGACACGTCCCCTAAATAAGATTGCTCCAGAATTCTACTCCTTATATCCAAAATTACACTTTGGACTAGGGAGTGGGGGGCATGTGATGAGGGGTAAAATCGTTATTGCATTGTTGACCACTCACATCGGCGATGGGGTCGCGCCCAGTCCAAATGCTCTGCTTGCCAGCTGGCGCGACATTCTAACAACAAGAGTCTTCTCATAATGAAGAAAGAGAACAAGAGGGAAAAAACGGCCACGTCACGTGCGTGGGTTCTCCCAAGGGCCCCCTCATTAATATCGGTAGTTAAATCAATAGGCTGGAGCATTTAATGGTGCAGAAACGGTCATAATGACTTAGCCAGCATTTAATGGAATAAAAAGAGAGGAGAAAAATAGCTCGGCCAGCATAGCTCGGCCAGCCTCAGCTTCAGCATAGCTCGGCCAACATAGCTCGGCCAGCATAGCTCGGCCAGCCTCAGCCTCAGCCAGCTTCAGCATAGCTCGGCTAACATAGCTCGGCCAGCATAGCTCGGCCACCCTCAGCCTCAGCCAGCTTCAGCATAGCTCGGCCAGCATAGCTCGGCCAACCTCAGCCTCAGCCAGCTCAGCATAGCTCGGCCAACATAGCTCGGCCAGCATAGCTCGGCCAGCCTCAGTCCTCAGCCAGCTTCAGCATAGCTCGGCTAACATAGCTCGGCCAGCATAGCTCGGCCAACCTCAATCTCAGCCAGCTTCAGCATAGCTCGGCCAACATAGCTCGGCCAGCATAGCTCGGCCAGCCTCAGCCTCAGCCAGCTTCAGTATAGCTCGGCCAACATAGCTCGGCCAGCATAGCTCGGCTAGCCTCAGCCTCAGCCAGCTTCAGCATAGCTCGGCCAACATAGCTCGCCAGCCTCAGCCTCAGCCAGCTTCAGCATAGCTCGGCCAACATAGCTCGGCCAGCATAGCTTGGCCTCCGCAACCACGCTATGTCTTTTGCATCAAGGCATTTATGACCTCATAAAGGCCACGTATATCCACTTGCTTTAAGACATTCAATGCCTTATTTTCTTCCATGCATTAAGGCATTTATGGCTGCCACGTTGGCCCCTTGTGCCTCGGCACCTACCTCCGCCGAGCCTCCGCCAGCCATGATGACTGAACCACAGTTCAAAACACCTCTGCGGAATATGGCGCGGGAGAGTTCAAATTCACTGTAACAGAATAAGATTCCAAACAAGGAATCATGCCAAGACGTGGCCTATGACCTACAATAGTGGCCTAGGGACCACGCAGCCATTGAGTCTCGAGCCATCGGCCAACTCTCTCCGCCTCCCAGCCTTTGATCCTCTAACTAACCATATACGGATCCTACCGGCCCTGTAACAACCTGATTCGAATATGTTTCGAATCCCAACAACTTTCAGACCTCATCCAGAGCACGTCCAAAAAGTCAGGTGACCGCCTATAAATACTACCACCCTCAAGCCTCTCAGGTACGGCTATTCCACGCCCATTTTTTATTCGCAGTTTTTACACTCCGTCATGAAAGCTCCCACGAGAGCTTGGAGGAACTCTTTTCGGAGGATCCTTCTTCCCATATTTGTTGATTGCTGGTCTCCACTGACTTAGGCGTCGGAGGGTCTTCCACAGAGGGCCACCTCCAACGCCTCTCGCGTGAGGACTGTCTTGCAGGTCCGCCTAGGAGGGAGCCCACGCTGCAGCCCGATCGCGCCCGAGCCGGAGGACAGATTTCAGCAGCAATAGTTAGAATGATGACATCTAAGCTAATTCAACCAAAGTTCTCCTGAATAATTCATTTGGCAGTGCTTATCATAGGTTAGATGAAAGTTGGTAAATATGTGTTTCTTTAGCATGCAGTTTAAAATTCCATAACTTGGTGATCAAAGTGGAATAAAGTCTTCAAGACATTCCTCTCCGTCCGCCAACTAGTTGGTTGAGAAATACTGAGACATGAACTTTATCTCAGTTCCTAACATGTTAACAAAAAATTATCTATAGGTACGCTACAAGTTGTTAAATCATGATTGTGGTGGTTCATTAAGCATCAAAAGCCCTTAAAGAAGTTGCATATCTGCAATCTGATCAGTGTTCATGTATTTTATTTCATTGAAGATATTGTTGGAAGGTAGGAATACCATGAGTCGATAATCAGACATGTCACTCTTCTTTTTCCTGATATATATAGGTTGTTGGCAGAAAGTACATAAGACTCTATCCAGCTTTGGTGTCAGAGGACTTGTACCCTCATAGTGAGTCCATGCTGAGCAATTCGAGCCAGGTACATGCAGCTTGTCGTAGAATCTTTTAAAATGAACTAGGGATGATGATTTTGATCTTAGAACAAGAATGGCAATTATCCCTACATGATTCTTGTCTTTGCAGTCCAATAAGATGCATGGCTTTGTTGGGTTATGAGTATTACCATTGGAAAATGCAGCCTATTCCAATATGGATGAAGAAAGAATTTACATGTATTAATGTAAAGACAAACATGCTAGATCTTAGTTATTATCTTGTATTAATGTAAAGACAAACATTCTAGATCTTAGTTATTATTTGTATTAATGTAAAGACAAACATGCTAGATCTTAGTTATTAACTTTTAGATAAGAACTATGTTAGTAGTGCTGACTGGGTTGGCGGAACCGAATGAACTAGTTGGAAACTAGTTCAAAAACAACATTCGGTTTGGTTCTACCGGCGAACTATGCCAACCCGTTTGGTTCAAGCCGGTTCAGGTGTGGGATGGTTTGGGAGTGGGTTGGTGGAATTTAGACTCATGAGCTCGCTTAAAAAGAGAGGGAGATTGAGAGCCTTGTGAGCTCTCATCCTCTTTTTTTGTTTGCATTTTTAAGTTATTTTAGGAAAATAAAAAATACTTCCATTTAAATTCAACAGAAATATTAAAAAAATAATTTCTTAAGAATAAAAATTTAATTGTGTTACTCAAGAATAAATTCGAAGAATTTTAGAAAATTTTAGTTTGGTAGATATCAAATTAGGGTACTTCCACTGTATATAAAAATCATAGGAAATCAATTTAACTTATAAATAATAAGAAATAAAATAAGAAAAAATTATTTTAAAATATAATTTGTAAGACTTTGACTAATACTTGGCCAAACTTATAGGTTTTTAGATTTAAACAGGATCACAATAACAATGGGCCTCACACCAACTTATGCCGACTTGGTTCATAGCTCATCAAAATTATAAAATTAAATTTGTCATAAGAACTTAAACTTAAAACTTATTTCTTAGAATTCAAACTATGATATGCAAAAGGCCAGATGGTCGGGTGTTATTCTTAATAGCTTAACCTCCGGTCTAATGACATGTCATAGTTTAGATCTTAAGAAATACAGTCTAATCTTAAATTTTATAGCAAACTTAATTTTATTGTTTTCATTAGTTGTGGATTAAGTCGGCATAATTAGTATAAGGCTCATTATCACTGTAATCCTATTTGAGTTTATAAATTTCATAAGTTTGATCAAGTATCGGCCAAGCCTTATACATTATATTTCAAGATAGTTTTTTTTTTGATATTTTATTTTTAATCATTTTTAAGTCAAATTAATTTTATGAGATATAAAAGTAGAGTGGAAGCATCATAACTTGATATGCCAAACTGGAATTTTCTAAATTTTTTTGAATTTGTTCTCCAGAGAGAGAGAGAGAGAGAGAGAGAGAGAGAGAGAGAGAGAGAGAGAATGACTTTTCATTCATAAGAAATTTGATATTTTTGTTGAATTCAAATAGAAATATTTTTTTTTATTTTCATAAAAAATTTTAAGTAAATGAAAAGTAGATTTTGAATATAAATAAAAGAAATGAAAGAGAATGAAATGAAAGGCTATCATCCTTGTGTATCATATAAAAAAGAAAAAATAAAGTTATAAAAAAATAAAAAATAGTGTGCTGATCCAAACCGTCGGTACATTGTTGTTTAATTTGGTACCGGTAACTAATTCTGCCAACCTTGAGTGCTGATGTCTAGTACTTGTGTTTGATGCCCAATGTCATTCAAACTCGGCTGTATTCTGATGACTATACTTTGAAGAGAGATCTTGTCAAAGGCAACTTATAATGTGTTGAATGCTTTCACCTCTTTGTAAAAGTACTAGTCTGCATACCTATTTGAGGACTGTTTTGAAGTTTTTTTATAGCGTTATGATTCCTCATTTTCTAATGAGATTATGATCGCAGGTAGACCTTGACAACATTGACCTGAAAAAGTTCCCCAGGTTGGAATATCTAGACTTCATGGATTTGTATTTTAGAGGAAGGTGATATGCTTTACATTCCACCCAAGTGGTGGCATTATGTGAGGTCGCTTTCGATGAGCTTCTCTGTTAGTTTGTGGTGGTGTACAACTGGCCCATCAAAGGTTTATAGTCTTTGCCTTCTTGCTACCATTTTTCTATCTGCTATTGGACTAATAGAAATTCAGAACCACATTGTACCCACCATTTGGGATCCATCATCACAGGAATGTAATATTGATTTGCACAGCAGTCTTCTGTGTACTGATTAAAGAAAATATACGAACACCAAACTTTCTAGTCATCACATATTTCTTCTACCCGGTTTACTTTTGATTCAATCATTATAATCCACAGTAACCAATTCAAAATTTTTATGGGAAGATGAACGAGGCGTAAGCAAAAGAGTTGTTCGTACGTCTCCACCTTGTATAACGTGAGAGGGGAAGTGAGATGGAACACCTGCGGCGTTGCGTTTTCACTCTGGAACTCTTTCTATCGCTTTATCAGCCGGGGTGGAATTCTTGCCCCTCTAGCTCCCTTCATTTGGAGCCGCGACGCTCCTATCAAAATAAAAAAATATTTAGCTGCTAGAATCGTCACCCTGCTGGCAGCTGAGAACAAACTTAACACGCAGGAAATTATAAAGGAAGAAAGGTTGGCCACGGATGTGCGCTGCCTCCTTTGTGGTGCAGCAGTGGAAAGCCTATCTGTTGTTCGATCGCCAATGGTCGAAGGAAGCTGGGGCCTGGGAGACCGTCTATTTCGGCGTTCAGTGGCAGAAGAATGGCCATGTCTATCATCACGAATCTGTGGCGATTAGGCCTGATAAGCATCGCCAATTTAGGTTTCAATAGTGCACAGCCCAGTATATCTTTTAAATTTGAAAAAAAGACTTACTGCGCCGTTCTTCTGTGCAGCAAGTTTGCATCGATCAATCGCACAGATTGATTATTCGTATGTGCAATAAATATGAGCAATTAATTTGTACGATTAATACTGCACCAAAGGACAATTCCGTAAGACTTTTCCTTTAAATTTTAGACTGCGCTTAGTCCAATAAGGTGCGGGAAGTGTAGCCTTTCTGAGTGCCTTTCCAATTTAGAGTTCAATATAGAGTTCAAAGTTTGAGAACGATTTGCTAGTGATTGGTGCTGGTGATTGGAATCTTTTTGCACGCTGCCACCAGGCTGGGCCACGCTCCATCCTACCGTTAGTTGGACCCAACAATTTCTTTAGACTCGCTTAATCCATCTTTGATGTGTTTCTATTTTTTTAAGTTAACAAAAAATCTGCTAGTTAAGGTGCATTTATTTTGTTATTCGTCATTAGCAGGATAAATCTACTAGTTCTCTTGCTGATTTTTTTTTTTGATCCGTTATTTGGGCTTCCCTGTCTTCCTAGAATTGCAGTTAGATAATTTTTTTGGGTTAAAATATGATTTTAATTCTCAAACTTTCATTCAAAGTTTATTTTAATTTTTAAAATTTTAATTATTATACTTTATTTCTTATATTGTCATAATGTTGCACTTGACATTCATTATATAGTAAACGTGTGATGCTAATTTTAAGTACGTAACGTTTATAAAACTAATATGTAATAATTAAAAAATTATAAATTATAAATCAATTTTAGGTCAATGTTTGAGGACAAAATGTCTGTGTATGTATATTTGTGGATATATAGGAAGCTTTTCTCCGAGGTAATTATTATTTTTTTTTTAAAAGCTCTTCAAACCTCTTTCGTCGAGCAGTTTTTCAAATCGATGCCTTTTGGCATCAGTTTTAAAAAAGGATGGGATCTCAGGTTATTGTAAAACTGATGTAAAAGTAAAAAATGTCATTTCAAATGGCATTTTTCACTTCTACGTCTGCTTGGCCCTGTCAGCGTAGGGGGTGATGGAAAGTGACGATTTCTTAGCTGAAATCACCACTCCAAGTGGCGATTTCAGTTAGGTTGAAATCGCCACTTCAAGTGATGATTTTCTCAATAGACCCCCATCCGAGCCCGATCGGCCTTTAAAACCCTACATGGCCTTTAAAACTCAGCTTTCCCCTCCCTCCCTTCGCCCTTCCCTTCCTAGAAAATCACCATTACCCATCTCTGCCCCCTCTCATTGGACCATCCTCCACGATCCATCGTCTGTACTCCGCCCTCAGTTCCTTCAAGGTAGAGATTCACATTCCCTCATTTCTTAAACTGATTTTTATATGCATGCTATCATGTAAGTGATCTTTATAGATTTTTTTAACAAAGGAGAAAGCATGAGATGTGTGTTTTTTGATCTATGTATAGAGATGAAAATATGGAGCATAAATAAACATGATGTATTATATAGATGCACAAGGATATTGGTGTTTTATTTTAGCTATGACATCATCATGAGAAATTAAGTGTTTTTTTATATGATATCATCTTAATCTGTGCCATATGGATCTTGAAAACTAATATGTGCTAAATGCTACTAAAATATATGCATATTTAAATTTTTTTTTGTTTGTAGCTGATCAAGATAAATTTTGATCATCTTTTATTCAGATGGAAATTGTACGAGTTCTGCTTTATTGTGATGGATCAATTGAACATGACCAAGAAAGGATACATTATAATCTACCTCCACGTAAATGTTTGAAATTGAGCACGGGAACACGCTTTGTTGAGTTGGTTGATCAGGTACATACAGTTCTAAAAATTCCAGTACAGAGATATATCATTAGATTGATGTGGAGATCTCCAACATTGCATCAAAAATACGTGCTTCATCCAATTGAGGACGACGATAATGTGGAGCACATATTGACATTTCCCTCGAAGTTTTCAGAATATCGGTATATTGAACTCTATGTTTTCAAGGATGATGTTCCAGAGCCATATAGTGTTGGTTATATAGAGAATGTTCAGGACAGTTCTCCTATAGCCCAGCAGCAGGAGCAGGTTAGGACTCCAGTGGATTTCCCAATGATTGAAGGATTTATGCCAGCAGTGCAGAGTGATGATACGGTAAACAATAGTTTAACATTGATAGTCGGGGAATAGAGTCAGACGAGAGTGCAGATGATGACTATTGGCCCGAACATGATGACTCAGATGAAGAGTCAAATGAAGATGAAGAGTCATATGGAGACAATATAGTTCATGACACTGGCTTTAGTTCCATTCCTGTATACACTCATCGAGAACCTATTCCAACTCAGGTACATGATCATCAAGCCATTGCATATGAACAAGTACTGAAATTTTATAATGAGTTAAATTTGCATGATGGTGGATATGTCAATACTCCGAGAGAGAGTTATCCTTCAAATCTCAATTTTGGGATCCATCGATGACTGAGTTTGCTAAATGGTTATTGTTTAATACTAAAGATGAACTGAAGAGAGCATGTAAAATGTATCACATCAAGAAGCATCGCACATATAATGTGGTGGGGTCGAAGAAATTATTTCGGTATGTGAAATGTGCCTCTTCAAGTACTGCCCAACATTGTCAATGGAGGTTGCATGCTACAAAGTTGAAGAAGCATGAAATTTTTGAGATCACAAGGTGTGAAGGACCGCACTCTTGTTTATTCAGTAATTTAACTCTGGATAACAAAAATATAGTTCTCAAGTTATTGCTATGCTGTTCGACACATTGTGGAGAAAGATCAAGTGTGAATATTGAAGCTATTATAGCAAGCATTGCAGAATAATTTACTATACAGTGTCATATTCAAAAGCATGGCATGGAAAGTAGAAGGCATTGATTGATATATTTGATGAATGTAAACCGTTATATTCAAAGCTTCCTAGATACATGCTTGCACTGCAGAATGCAAACCCTAGAATAGTTGTATGTTGAGATTTCTACAGTGAAGCAAGTTCTTTTGAACAGGTCCTGAATTATGTATTCTGGGCATTTCAACCATCTATTGAGGGGTTTCGTATTGTCGTCCGGTAATTTCTATTGATAATCTGACAAAACAAGTTAAAAAAATTATTAGCTGATTACAAAGCGATAGTAGGACTGAAGTATTTATTAATTGAAGTATTTATAGTGTTCTGTTTGTGACATGTGAGGCTTGATGTGGAATAAGCTGGAGACTAGGTAGGAGCTACAAGCAATCAATAAACATAAAAGCAACATTTATAACAAAGAAGACCTAGCATATGCCCTTGTTAATTGGCAATGAAGTAAGACCCAGCATGAGCCAAATATTAGGCATTCTAAGACATTATGATATGACTCTTTGGATGGCCAAATTATGAGAAGGTCATGTATATAGGGCACATTATTAATGTTGCTGGGATCTCTAGCAGTCAGGACTGAAATTCAGCAATGATCCATTTCATTTCATGAAATTCATCAAACCCCCTACCATGAGATGGATTAGTACCTTAATCAGCATCTCAAACTCCTAAAATTAAAATATCCCCTTGGCAGATAAATGATCAGTAAAGCTTAATGATCTATTTCATTTCATAAAATATATGAAAATATCCCATACACCCACTCAGCCATTAATGTTGCATGAATCTCAAGTCTTAATAAGGCTAAAAGGACGCGACTCTACCTGGATGCGATCTTGGCTGTCGATGAGCAGGGGGCTCCGGCTGTCGAGAGGGACGAAGGGAGTGAGGGAGTGGGGAGGCTTGAGCGCGAAAGGGATCGGCTGTTGGGTAGGGGGACTGAGACGTAGGGAGTGGGAGTCCGCGTAGGGTTTAAGAGAGGATCGGGTTCGGTCAGGAAGACGCTGAGAAAATTGCACTCAAAGTGATGATTTTGCTCGCTCTGTCAGTAACTCCATTGATGAAACCGAACCAAAGGATAATAATATAATTATAAAAAATATTATTTTAAATAATATTTTTAATTTTTACATTATTTTGATAATAATTTTTTTTAAGCTCTTATTTTAAAACAGATGCCTTTTTAGCATCGGTTTAAAAAAGAACTCTCTTCCGTCTTCATGTCATTTGTCATGCCAGAAGATGCTCTCCAAACCTCTTTCGTCTCGATGTCTCATCAATTGTCATCTCATTGTGGCATGTCCGAGCGCCAAAACTGGCAACAAAGGCTGGGGGCAGCGAGGCACTGCGTAAAGTGCGAGTTCATTGTAATTTCAATGAACCGGGGAAAAGCCTGTGCGGGACTTGCTGTCATCCTTACGGGCGCTAGCTTTTGCTCCCTGCCTCTTTTCATCGCTGTTCTCTTTTTAATGGCAGACTGCCAGCCTCCTTTCCTCGATACCCGCTTAGCTTCCGAGGGCTTTCGTACCACCACGCTAGCGCCTGCGAGGGAGAGCGTGAACCGCATTTATGGGTTCCACTACATAATTTTGTTTCAGGATGAGCTAAGCTAAATATGTTACAGTACAAAATTTGACTAAGAATCAATGGACACAAATTATCCAGCTTTCAGTTTTAAAATCCAAAATGATAGATCATTCGAACAGTAATCATAATTTAATCAGTTGCTAAGTTAATTTTTAGATAAATATATTAAATTTAAATATTAAAAAATGATGAAACATAGTTCGAATGTCGCAGATCAAAGGGTTACAAAGGATTGTTCGGATTCTATCGGAACCGATGAACAACAGTAATAAAACCTTCCTCGATAATAAGCCTGCGGATGCCAAAACTACAGATGACATAGAATATACCAGCTTATGCAGCATATAATTCAGCTAATGGCACTGAAAGATCAAGAAGATCAAATCCATCAGCCATCAGCATTGATCCATCCGATTCATAAATTTTAAAAGTTGATTCGATCATTCTTTTTCGAACATTTCATTAAAATTAATTTTGATAAACTCTAGAAAAAAGGACTCCTAAGAAATAAAAATTATATATCGATGCACAGAAAAAAAAAAAAAAAAAATCCTAAATGCCAGAACTATTAGAACCAAGAGTTTCAATGGTAAAAGTGTATTCAGTAGAAAGGACATCCAACTTTGTTTTAAAGCTGCTTGCAAGCGGAAAAGCTTAATGTGAAAAGCTAAGGAATAGTTTGTCCAAGCAAAGTGTATTTTAGGTCAGCAACTGGTAGTCCTACGGCCTTCGCTGAGTAAGAATACAAGAGCTGCCGAGTTGCCACTAATTTTTTACGGAAACCCGCGTTCAAAGAAAATATGCCAATGGCCTTTAATTGGTGCAAAACTTAGCAAAACTATGTCCCGTTGTTTCAGAAAACGTGAAACCTTATGCGTTAGCGTGCATGATCAAATTTGCCGTTTGTTGGATAAGCAAGAAAAAAGATAGTACCCGAAAGATTTTATCTATTTGAGAAGTTGTTATGGCATGCACTCCTTAAGAGTAGATTCGCGTCCCTTAGATTCGCATCCCTTGGAGATAATATCTCGATGCAGAAGATCATAGCACGACTATTCTCCAGAATACAACAGCAGCGAGTCTTCTAACATGCATACACACATCAATGTCAGAAGAGAATGAACAACCGAATGAGTCCCTTCTTTTTTGATAAGAACGGAGCAAAGGAATGAATCTCTAGACTTGATAAGGACGATCGGATAAGGATAAAATCAAATGAATTTTTAAATTGAATGAATAATCACCGGCATTGCTTCGAATATTTATAAATAAGCAAACACCGGTTGAAAGCAACGAATGAATCCAATTTCCGTTGGATTCCAAAGGTCGCGGGTCGGTCAACGTCCAACGTTCGGTTAATTAGTCAAAGAAGTCCAACGGTCAATTAGTCAAACGACTCATCAGGGTCAATCAATCAAATGACGAAATAAAAAGAAAAAAAGGATAAAAATCTGGCTTAGCACGTGTGCATCCAACGGACGGGATTTGCACCCTCCTGCGCGCGATGATCACACGCGATGCGCCCGATTAACTGGTTTCCTAAATCGGCTCCATCGATTTGCATTGGGCTTGGCCCGGCTCGCACGTGCGTGAACTTTCTCACAACAATTCAACCAAGCAAGAGAGTAACACATATATATATAAGTAAGAGTAAGTTTTGTTATGTTTTCCATGTGGGACTGGTTTCATGACAAAGAAGGGTAAGCTTTTGAGGGAAACTTTTGGATATTGATTTTGAAGGGAAGAAAACTTTTGAATATTGGAATATATTATACTATAATCTTCAACAATTTGAAACCCTCCATGGTACTGCAAATCGATCACAAACTGCAAGCTATCTTGCAATGTTCTAAGTTTATATATTGATTCAATTAATTTGATTTATTAATTTTTACATACTTGAATCGAATATCATTTGTCCATCAACTCTGTACACTCAATCCTCAAGTTTATCTATTAGGTTTAAGATAGAATCATGTGATTAAAAAATTTAAGTAAAAATTAATGATTAATATATGAACTAGAGATATAATAATTAATATATATTTTTTATTTCAAATGAAATTATTTTTTAAAAAATATTTACATGCATGAGGCTATGCGTTCCACAATCACTAAATCAAAGTACTAACGTCTTTAGCGTAATCGAGAAATGACCAAAAGTTTTGAGAAAGTAAGGTGATGACACCTTTATAAAGTAAAATGATTTCTACATCATGGTGACGCAGAAAATTTTGTAGCACCCTTGATCATTTGTCCGCATGTGGGACCCATTTTGTCTGACAAATGGGCTCTCGGTGCGGATCAATGGCTGCAAAGTGGTGCGGGATTTTATGCACGACTCGCGGTGAAGAAAAAAAAAAAAAAAAAAAACTTTTTTCCTCTGTAAATTAAAGGATGAAAAATATTTGCTATATTGAAGGCAATGCAGAAAACATGCATGTGCTTCTTCTGTCATTCATACTAAAACCTAATAAGTCTTATCGCATATTGCATATGCTATGGTATGCATGTGTGATTAATTTATGCATTCAATATATATTTGCTATACTATCTTGAAAACATTTTGTACATCGTTCCCAGTGCAGCAAGGCCTATGTGGGCTGCACCGCCTCTTCCGATTGGTCCACATGGCTTCCATGTGGCCTGACACGATGGGACAGAATAGCAGGAGGATAATGTTACTTTTTGATCGTACATCCATTAAAAGTCGTTCAGTCTTTTACCATTGGTGTGAAGACGAAAATGCCCTTTCCCTCCAGCCTACTTCAATCCGCCATCTTATTTGGATTTTGCTGATAAAAAATCGTAAGGTTCTGGGTGTTGTGGGTCTTGAGGTAGGATGTCGTGGGTCTTGAACTGGGGTGTCGTGGGTCTTGAACTGGGATGTCGTGGGTCTTGAACTAGGGGTGTCATGGGTCTTGAACTGGGGGTGTCATGGGTCTTGAACTGGGGTGTCGTGGGTCTTAAACTAGGGTGTCGTGGGTCTTGAACTGGGATGTCGTGGGTCTTGAACTAGGGGTGTCATGGGTCTTGAACTGGGGGTGTTGTGGGTCTTGAACTGGGGTGTCGTGGGTCTTAAACTAGGGTGTCGTGGGTCTTGAACTATGGGTATCATGGGTCTTGAACTGGGGGTGTCGTGGGTCTTGAACTGGGTGTCCTGGGTCTTGAACTGGGGGTGTCGTGGGTCTTGAACTAGGGTGTCGTGGGTCTTAAACTAGCGGTGTCATGGGTCTTGAACTGGGGGTGTCGTGGGTCTTGAACTAGGGTGTCGTGGGTCTTGAACTAGGGGTGTCATGGGTCTTGAACTGGGGTGTCGTGGATCTTAAACTAGGGTGTCGTGGGTCTTGTTCAAGAGATTCCTGGACAAGGCGTGCAACATCACCTCCGGGAGGCTCCTGCTGAGGCGGAAGCCGTGGCGCCCGGTATCGTCCTCGTCCTGCACTGCGCAGCCGTAGGCGTCGTTGCTTGCACCGAGGTGAGTGCGGACGAGGCACTTGACTACATATGCTTCAAGCCTTCCGACGACTGCAAGCTCTCCACCGAGCTCTGCGCCGAAATCGTCCAGCGCAACGAAAACTTGGGCCTCGCCGATTACAAGTTCCTCCTTAAGATCATGGCCAAGTCGGGCGTCGGAGAGGAGGGTTACTGCCCGAAGAACATAATCGACGGGCGCGAGCAATCCCCGACCCACGAAGACGCGCTCGTAGAGATGGACGGCTGCTTCGATGCGACTCTCGACGAGCTCTTCTCCAAGTCAGGCTTCGCCCCATCAGACGTCGATGTTCTCGTCGTCAGCGTGTCCATGTTCTCCCCCTCCCCTTCCCTAACGTCGCGGATCGTCCACCGCTACAAAATGAGGGACGACGTCAGGGTCTTCTGCCTCTCGGGGATGGGTGCTCCTCAAAGACTACTTTGAAGAAGGATTCCAATTCCAAAATCATAACTTCATAGCTTTAGAATTTCTAAACATTAAGATAGAATCCAAAAAATGCTATTTAAAAATCACAAAAAAGATCACGACTTAATTTGCAGTCATTTTTTTTTTCCTTCCTTTGCTTTTTTTCTTTGCTTTGTTCATGGTTGGTCCAGTTTTCAACTACAATCCATCAGCCCATAACGTAGTTGCCGTGAACGGAGCTGGCTACAATGGCTGCACCACGCCAAGGGGCTCGAAGGTCTTCAAGTCAGGGAAGGATCGCGTCACGCTTGGCAAGGGGACGAACTACTTCATTTGTAACTTTGTTGGCCATTGCCAAGCCAGGATGAAGATCGCGGTCACAGCCGCGTAACAGTTCAAGACCCATGACACCGCTAGTTTAAGACCCACGACACCCTAGTTTAAGATCCACGATACTCCAGTTCAAGACCCATGACATCCCAGTTCAAGACCCATGACACCGCTAGTTCAAGACCCACGACACCCCAGTTCAAGACCCACGACACCCCCAGTTCAAGACCCATGACACCGCTAGTTTAAGACCCACGACACCCTAGTTTAAGACCCACGACACCCCCCGTTCAAGACCCATGACACCCCCAGTTCAAGACCCACGACACCCATAGTTCAAGACCCATGACACCCTAGTTTAAGACCCACGACACCCCAGTTCAAGACCCACGACACTCCCAGTTCAAGACCCATGACACCCCTAGTTCAAGACCCACGACACCCCAGTTCAAGACCCACGATACCCTCAGTTCAAGACCCACGACACCCTAGTTCAAGACCCACGACACCCCAGTTCAAGACCCACGACACCCCCAGTTCAAGACCCATGACACCCCTAGTTCAAGACCCACGATACCCCAGTTCAAGACCCACGACACCCTAGCTCAAGACCCACAACACCTCAGAACCTTACGATTCTTTATCAGCAAAATCCAAATAAGATGGTGGGTTGAAGTAGGCTGGAGGGAAAGGGCATTTTCATCTTCACACCAATGGTAAAAGGCTGAACGACTTTTAATGGATGTATGATCAAAAAGTAACATTATCCTCCTACTATTCTGTCCCATCGTGTCAGACCATATGGGAGCCATGTGGACCAATCGAAAGAGACGATGCAGCCCACGTAGACCTTGCTACACCGGGAGCGGTGTACAAAGTATTTTCCTACTATCTTTCGGTACAACAAATCTTTTACAACGAAGGGTTCGGACTTCGGACGTCTACCCATTGGCACTTCCTGACAGCCCACTTATTCCCCTTTGGAGGCCCACGTTAATACGCAAAAAGCGTAGTTACCAAGCTTGAAGAGTCCTATTAACTGACAAGGCACAAGGGGCCTTGAAGGGCCCAAACAAAGGCTAGCGTACACTTCAAAGAAGCATGTGAGAGGGTGTTGCTGTGAGTAGGAGTGAGCATGGGTCAAATAGAATCATTTTACGTTAGAACTTAAAACGATGAATTTAGCTTCGGATTGATTTCAGAGTAAAACGGATATTTTATTTCCCTTTCTTTGGTATCTAATGATTAAAACTTATTTCCTAGTTATATATTAATAAAAGGATATACATAGGTAGATAATGGGAATTTCTATTTGCACCGCTTAGAGTGCTCAATGCGTTCCTTAAATTTTTTTTTAAAAAAATCCTAAACTACCCTTATAGTACCCATCTCCTTTCCTTCTCCTCCCTTCCTTCTCCAGCACCGGTGCCCCTCCTCTTCTTCCTCCTTCCTGGCACCATCCCCCATCCCTTCCTTTCCGCTCTTATCTCCTTTTCTTCTCTTCTCGGCAGCTCCCTCCTCTCCTCCCTTATCCCTAGCATCATTCTTCATCCCTTCCTTCGGCTTCCGTCTCCTTCCCTCTTCTCTTCGGTACTGTCCCCCATCCTTTCTCGGCCTCGGTCTTCTTTCCACTTTCGGTCTCGACGCCTCTCTCCCTCTCTTTAGCACCGTGCCAAAAAGGAGAGGAGATGATGCCGGACAGAGGAGTAAGGTGAAGACCCAGGTCGAGGGAAGAGGGATGGATAGGGGTGGCATCGGGAATAAAAGGAAAGGAAATGGGGACGAAGAAAGGGATGAGGGATGGTGCCAGAAAAAGAGAGTGTCGACTGAGAAAGGAAAGGGAAAGAAGACGAAAATGCTAAGGATAATTTAATTTTTTTTTAAAAAAAATAAAATAAATTAAATAATTTAAATGATGCAAATAAAAAATTTTCGTAGATAATTTATAAAATATAATTGATGTCCTAGGTTTGAAGTTCGACACCTTATTTGTCCTACTGTTGTCATTTATTTTAGGTATCCATTTGTTATTTGCGTTTAATGAAGTCTACAATGTAATTGGTGGGGCACTTTGGGAATTAAGAAAAAGAAAAAAAAAAAGAAAAAAAAAACTGGGCTAGCAAACTCAGAGCGCAACTTTCTGCGAACTAGCCAGGAGTAGTTTTTTTTTTTTTTGAAAAAAAAAATAATTTTGTGATCTTGGTGTGATTAATGGAAAACGAAAGGCAGAGGAACTTCAACAAGGGATGGTTTGATGAATGATCGTATTCGTACCAGCACCGAGCTGTTACATCGGGAAGCAGGCAGCGCTCGCATGATAGCGACCGGCGTTTTGAGGATATTCTCACGAATCTCAAGGAAATTTGTGACGGTCTGGGTTCAATCTTCTCAATGCACATGACGACTCCTTGTCATTACTTGTGATGGAGTCAGTTGATGCTATAGAGAATAAAATTTTTTTTTGAACGGCCTCAAAGATTCATGATCAAAGACTAATGGCTTCAAAGGTTAACACCTTCAAAACCGATAGCCCCAATGACCGACGACTTCAAAGATCGACAGCCTTAAAGGCCGATGGCTCCAAGATCGACGACTCCAAAGGCTAATGACTCCATGACCAACGGCTCCAAGACCGACGGTCCGAAGGCCGACGGTCCAAAGGCCGACGGCCCCAAAGGCCGATGGCCCTAAGACCGACGGCCCCAAAGGCCGGCACCTCTAAGACCGGCACCTCCAAGGCCGGCACCTCCAAGACTGACGGCTCCAAAGGCCGACGGCTCTAAGGCCGACGGCCCCAAAGGCCGACACCTCCAGGGCCGATAGCTCCAAAACCGGCACCTCCAAGGCCGGCACCTCCAAGACCGGCACCCCCAAGGCCGGCACCTCCAAGACCGACGGCCCCAAAGGCCGACGACTCCAAGCCCGGCACCTCCAAGGCCGGCACCTCCAAGGCCGACACCTCCAAGACCGACGGCCCTAAAGGCCGACACCTCCAAGACCGACGGCTCCATGACCGACGGCTCCCAAGGCCGACACCTCCAAGACCGATGACCCCAGAGGCCGACACCTCCATGACCGACGGCTCCAAGACCGACGGCCCCAAAGGTTGACACCTCCAAGACCGATGGCTCTATGACCGACGGTTCCAAGACCGACGGCCCCCAAGGCCGACACCTCCAAGGCCGGCGCCTCCCAGTCGGCCCCGGCATCTTCCCAAGCGGCCCGGCATCTTCCTAGGCGGCCCCTTACGTCTCCAAGCTAGGCGGCCCCGGCACCACCTAGCCGGCCCTCTACGTCTCCAAGCTAGGCGGCCCCGACACTTCCCAGTCGGCCCCGGCGTGTCCAAGATAGCCGGCCCCGGCAACTCCCAGCCGGCCCCGGCACCTCTCAGTCGGCCCCGGCACTGCCTTGCCAGCAGGATGGGCCCCAGCCATCTCGGGTCGACCCGGCTCGGCCCTGATAAGACAGGATTTTCCAGTACCCGCCAGATCAGCCCCAGCGGTTCAAGAAACCGCCTCTCTGACGCGTGCCGCCCGACAGCGCCAGACGCGCACCGCCCGACAGCGTCGACGCGCGCCGCCTGACAGCCCCGCCGGCTGATGGGACGTAGCCCACTAACCAGCCCAGATTCACGGAAAGGCTCAGCAGATCTTCTGACTTCACGCAATCCCACGTGATCATGCCAGGATTAACCCCTATAAAAAGGTGAATCCGCCCAGTAAACAGGTATGCGCGATAACCCCCAAAATTGCATCTCAGCGTCCAGGAAGGAATCCCTCCTCCCTAAGACCCCTCTTTCTACACTAAAAAGGGGCTCACTTGAGCCCTTCTTCAGTTGTGACCTCAGTCACTAACTTGGCCATCGGAGGGTCCCACCGGAGAGCCCCTCCGGTCCCGAGACTTCTTTGCAGGCAACCCGGCGGAGCGAGGATTCGAGAAGCACCTCCATTCCCGACGTCCAGGAGAGGTGATTGAGCATTATCAGATTGGCGCGCCAGGAAGGGGGGATAAGAAAAAGTAGCGAACATTCTCCCTGAGCTACATCTCTCTCCCCCCTCTTCTCTTCAAGAAGCTATGGTGGTGACGCGAGCTCAGGACGCCTCCACCAGCTACCCAGCAGGGTTTATCACCGCCATGGTTCACGGGCTCCAGCAGCGGCAGTCCGTGGCCACCCAGCATCAGACTGCTCCCCTCGCCAGTCAGCAGTCGGTGAGGGGAGGTTCTCCTTGGCGGGGGGCCGGTCGACGAGAGACCGGCCGACGTCAGGTTTCCCATAGGAAGCCTCGCAACGAGCCCCCCAAGCGGCCGCGGTCCCCTGACCACGGCCCCGGCAAGATCAAGCTTTGAAAGTAGCAGTTCATGAACTGCAGAAGCATCGCTCGGGGGCCACTCAGTAGCACCCCAAGCCTCTCACATCGCCCATGATAGCTGCACCAGTGGGCTAGTGATCCGCTCGCTACAAGAGCTAAGTACACTGCACTTAAGACGGTTTTCTTTCATTAATACTTAAAAATGTCATGTAGGGAAGACCTACCTTGCATCAACATCCAAGGCTAACCTCGCTTTGGCGTCAAAAAGCCCTGGGCCAGCCAGGCACCAAAGACCGGCTCCGCATCGGCAACAAAGACCGACTCCGCGTTGGCAACAAAGACCGACTCCGCATCGGCAACAAAGACCGACTTTGCGTCGGCACCAAAGACCGACTCCGCTTCGGCACCAAAGACCCGCGAAAGCAAACAGTTGTGAAAAAGCTAAGTATACTACACTGAGAAAAAAAGTTTCTTTTGATTAGTGTCTGAATGCGTTACAGAAAACCAACAAAGACCGACTCTACGTCGGCAACAAAGACCGACTCCGCGTCGGCACCCAAGACCGGCTCCGTGTCGGCACCCTCAAGCTCAAGACCTGCGGATTCCAATCAACAGAGTTTCCTGGGGGGGGGGGCAGATCAACCCTGCAGAAGGAGACCAATTTCTTTAAAGAAAAAAGTACCTGAGCTTGGCCCAAGCGCCCTCTGGTCACCCTCCAGGGTTCAAAAGGTTCTCGACGGCCTCAACTTTGCCTCAACGGCTAACTGATGAGCATCCTCCCAAAAAGTTACGTGTGCTTTTAGTGGCGGGCGTGAGGTAATCAATTTGCCTCCAAAAAATTTCTTGAAGTCCTACACTCCTTTCGCTTAAGCTGATGCAGGGCACGCAAGCTCAAGGAGTGTGGGGGGCATTTGATGGAGCCAGTTGACCCCATGGAGAATAAAATTTTTTTTGGATGGCCCCAAAGGTCGACACCCAAAGACCGACGGCCCCAAAGGCCGACACGTCTAAGACCGACGGCCCCAATGGCCGACAGCTCCAAAGACCGACGGCCCCAAAGGCCGACGGTTCCAAGACCGACGGCCCCAAAGACCGACGGCCCCAAAGGCCGACGGCTCCATGACCGACGGCTCCATGGCCGACGGCTCCAAGGCCAACAGCCCTAAAGGCCGACGGCCCCAAAGGCCGACGGCTCCAAGACCGACGGCCCCAAAGGCCGACACCTCGAAGACCGATGGCCCCAAAGGTCGACACCTCCAGGGCCGACAGCTCCAAGACCGGCACCTCTAAGATCTGCACCTCCAAGACTGGCACCCCCAAGGCTGGCACCTCCAAGACTGACGGCCGCAAAGGCCGACGGCTCCAAGCCCAGCACCTCCAAGGCCGCCACCTCCAAGGCCGACACCTCCAAGACCGACGGCTCCAAAGGCTGACGGCTCCAAGACCGACGGCCCCAAAGGCCGACGGCTCCATGACCGACGGCTCTCAAGGCCGACACCTCCAAGACCGACGGCCCCAAAGGCCGACACCTCCATGACCGATGGCTCCAAGACCGATGGCTCCAAAGGCCGACACCTTCAAGACCGACGGCTCTATGACCGACGGCCCCCAAGGCCGACACCTCCAAGGCCGGTGCCTCCCAGCCGGCCCCGGCATCTTCCCAAGCGGCCCGGCATCTTCCTAGGCGGTCCCTTACGTCTCCAAGCTAGGCGGCCTCGGCACCTCCTAGCCGGCCCCCTACGTCTCCAAGCTAGGCATCCCCGGCACTTCACAGCCGGTCCCGGCGTGTCCAAGCTAGCCGGCCTCGACAACTCCTAGCTGGTCCCGGCACCTCTCAGTCAGCCCCGGCACTCTCCTAGCCGGCCCCTCACGTCTCCAAGCTAGGTGGCCCGGCACTTCCCAGCCGGCCCCGGCGTGTCCAAGCTAGCCGGCCCCGGCAACTCCCAGCCGGCCCCGGCACCTCTCAGTCGGCCCCGACACTCTCCTAGTCGGCCCCTTATGTCTCCAAGCTAGGCGGCCCCGGCACCTCCTAGCCGGCCCCCTACGTCTCCAAGCTAAGCGGCCCGGCATCTTCCTAGCCGGCCCCCTACTTCTCCAAGCAAGTCGGCCCCGACACTTCCCCGGTCGGCCCGACGCGGCCATGGCGTCTCTAGTTCCACCGAGTCGGCCAAGGCCATCCCCGGCATTTCCAGTTCCGCTGAGTTGGCCAAGGCCATCCCCGGCCGGCCCGACTCGGCCCCGACGTCTCCATTTCCGCCGAGTCGGCCATGGCCATCCCCGGCCAGCCCAAGACGGCCCCGGCGTCTCCTATTCCTCCGAGTCAGCCAAGGCCACGCCTGGCCAGCCCGACTCGGCCCCGACGCCTCCAAGTCCATCAATTCGGCTCCGCCCCGGCACTGCCTTGCCAGCGGGATGGGCCCCAGCCATCTCGGTCGACCCGGCTTGGTCCTGATAAGATGGGATTTCCCAGTTCCCGCCAGATCATCCCAGCGGTTTCAAGAAACCGCCTCTCTGGCGCGCGCCGCCTGACAGCACCGACGCGCGCCGCTCGACAGCCCCGCCGGCTGATGGGACGTAGCCCACTAACCAGCCCAGATTCACACAAGGGCTCAGCAGATCTTCTGACTTCAAGCAATCCCACGTGATCATGCCAGGATTAACCCCTATAAAAAGGTGAACCCGCCTAGTAAACAGGTATGCGCGATAACCCCCAAAATCTCCATCTCAGCGTCCAGGAAGGAATCCCTCCTCCCTGAGACCCCTCTTTCTATACTAAAAAGGGGCTCACTCGAGCTCCTCTTCAGCTGTGACCTCAGTCACTAACTTGGCCGTCGGAGGGTCCCACCGAAAGACCCCCTCCGGTCCCGAAACTTCTTTGCAGGCAATCCGGCGGAGCGAGAATTCGAGAAGCACCTCCGTTCTCGACGTCCAGGAGAGGTGATTGAGCGTCATCAACTTGCTTTTAGGTTTATATGTTAAACGCCACTTGAACGACTCTTGGCACCATATAATGCGAGCAGGGACATAGAATGATAATTAAAAACGTTAAAGAGTGTCTGAAGGCTCGTATTAGCCGATCAAACCTAGTTAATTCATCAAAACTAACCTTTTTTTTTTTTTTTGAAACAAGATTAAAATATCATCTGGTACACGTAAAATGGAGTTATAAGCCATTCCTGCGTCGAGATATATACGCATGATGTTTGTGCTTACATGATTCCACTGGCTGCAAATAACCCATTATATAGCTTCAGTTTTGATAAAAATTTTGATCAACTTAATTATGATAAAATATCAATAATCATGATTAGTGATGGGGCAGTTGGCCTCATGGGCAATAAAGATAATAATTTTTGGATGGCATCCTCTTAAGATAGCAATTTACAGACGATTTTCCTAGGCGGCCATCCTTGGCAGCCTTCTGAGCGGTTTAACTTCTGGGCGGCCTCGCTGGTCTACTCGATTTTCTTTTGAAGGACGTAATGGGTATTTAATTCCATCCATGACATTGCTCCCGCCAACAAGCGTCTCACCATAATTAAAGAGAACAAAAGGAAAAAGAGCCATGTTATATGCATAGGTTCTCCAAGGGAAACGTTAAGCCACCTTCCGTCAGATGGTCGAGTCAATGACTTGGAAAGCATTTAATGGAATGGAGTGTTACGGAGATCTCACCTCCGCACTTCAGCTTGGCCACGGACATCTCACCTCGGCACTCCAAGTCGACCTCATCCCGTCTCGACCTTATCTAAGTCGGTCTCGGTTTCAGCTTCGGCCTTGGCCTCGGCTCCCACAAAGCTACCGCGACCATGACATCTCTCGCACCAAAGCATTTATGGCCTCAAAGGCCATGTGCATCCACTTGCTTTAAGATATTTATTGCTTTATTCGTATTAAGGCATTTAAGGTCTCGTTGCTCCAAGGCTTATTGCCTTATTCTCTCCCGTTGGCCTCAACACTTCCCCCCTCGGCCTCAGACGTGCTCGGCCTCGGCCTTAACTCCCACTCGGCCACCACCACCTTTTCTCTCCGCATGAAACTGGCCTCGGCTCGCATAGCACTCGGCCTCGGACTTCCCCCTCTGCCTACTCATGCACATTACC
Organism: Calamus simplicifolius; assembly: GCA_900491605.1. Lineage (NCBI taxonomy): Eukaryota > Viridiplantae > Streptophyta > Magnoliopsida > Arecales > Arecaceae > Calamus > Calamus simplicifolius. Next base: position 620,435 of record UESW01004261.1, read on the forward strand.
ATGCACATGAACAGTGCCTTGCATGTGAATAGTGCCATGCAAGCACTCCGTAATTAATGCTCTATGAGGGACAGCTGGCTCCAACTCCAAGCGTCATCTTCTGCCCCAATGGCTGCACCTTGGGGCTCACGTGATTAACTTTATCACCTATCGTTGTTCACGCAGGACTTCCACGTGGCCCGCCAACCCGTTTCTCTTTTGCCAAAACAACGGGTGGTTACCGAAATACTATGGACAATTGTCGATATTCAGGCGCGAGTTTAGCGGCTATTCGCCCACCTACCATTAACGGAGCCGATCTTTGCGGAAGACATGATCTGACGATTATCCTCGAAGGGTAAGAGAGACTCCCGAACAAGTATATAAAGATGCCGACTCACAACGAGGGGGGGACTCAATCTCTACTCTTTCATTAAAAAATCCATGTTCTCCAGATCGCTGACTTGAGCGTCGGAGGGTCCCCGCCGGCACCATCGGTCCGGGACTTTTCTTGCAGGTTTCCAGCTAAAGGAGGCGATCCTGTCATACCTTTGAAGGCCCACGAAGCTCCTCTTTCATCCGATGCTCCCCAAAAGTGATTTGGCAGCAACAGATTGGCGCGCCAGGAAGGAGGTAGTCAGCGATGCTAGTTTGCAGAACCTCATCCCCCCTTTATCAAAGTGGTGGATCATAAAGATGGCGATAACCCCAGATCCAAGAAGCTTTCGCCAGTTATGCTGGGGGGCACCTTCAACGGGCTGAGCAACAGAAGGCCAGCTCTTCGTCCCACCATTCCATCTGATGGGGCCAGTGGGCCCCTATGGGCCACAATGACGGTGTCTAGGCTTGGCCACAACAAACCGGCCTTTCCTCCTTGGTCCCGGCAAGTTCTCGGAGGGTCCAACAGGTCCAGGGCGGTCTCCCCCAAGTTTGCCACCTTTTCTCTTCCTCCCAAGCTAGCCTTGTCTTCCCCTTAGCCTTTGGTTTTCGAGTTCTCCCCGGCGGCTTCCTGAAGAGTTGATCATCCTCTTTCTAACCTTGGAGCATAGCACGCATTCGGCCAGCCCCAAGTCGTGTGGAGATGCGGAAGCGAGATGATATCCCTGCTAAAATTTCTGCAGCAGAATTTTGGATCTTGATCTTAGTAATCTTCCCAGATTGATTAGCAACTAGGATTTTCCTTGGTTTCTTGTGCCCCAAGATTGTAAGAGAGGGTCGTGGCCTCTCTTCTTCCTCACGTGAACCTTCAGATCTAATCCAGAGAATCAAGAGACACTGCCCAAGGAGAAGGTACTGCTAGGGTTTCTTCCTTCTCCTTCCTTGAGAGAGGCGGCTCCAAGAAGATGGCTAGGGCAGAGATGGCAGCAATAAAACCCTAGAAACCTAGGGCATCTATATGTGAGAAAGAGAGAGGAGGAAGAGAAGGGATAGCTTATTCTAGGGAGAAAAGGGTTTCTTTCATTTTTCTCTAATCATCATCGTTACATGACTATATATAACCCATCCCCATGACGGCCATCAAAATAAAACCAACACCACACATGAACCGGTGCCTTATTATATGGATAATAAACCCTAAAAAACTCCCTTGGACCAATCCACACCTTGGGCCCAAACCAGCCCAATGATAGACTAGCCCCCTCAAGACCCAACAACCTGGGCCTTAACCCTGTGGAGCCTACAACCTCCACCCTGGGATTTAAGCTTTGAGTACCACACCAGGCTCTACAATCTCCACCTTGGTGCTTCAAAGCTGCTAAAAAATCTGCACATTCCCTCAGACCCATCAGTGTCACACATGAGAGAAAGCTATCCCATGGAAGAGTCTTCGTAAGTGCATCTGCCTGGTTCTTCTTTGTATGAACTTTTACCACTCCACTTCACCTTCTTCCACCAATTCTCTGATCCTGTGATACCTCACATCTATATGCTTTGTGCGTGCATGATAGATTGGGTTCTGAGCCAACTGCAGGGCACTCTGACTATCACTGTGTAACAATACTATACCCTGCTTCACCCCCATTTCCATGATGAGTCTCTTAACCAAAGAGCCTCCTTGGCAGCCTCTGTAATCCCTATATACTCAGCTTCTGTTGTAGACAAAGCTGTAATAGGTTGAAGGGTTGATCTCCAAGAAATTAATCCACCATACATGCTGAACACATACCCTGTGGTAGACCTTCTTGTATCCAGATCACCTGCAAAATTTGCATCCACAAATCCTTCCAATGGACCTAATGACTTACTTGGGATATTAGATTTCTCCTTGGATCCATCTTGCTGCCCAAAAATTAGACCAAGTCCACGAGTTCCTTGAAGGTACCTCAAAATCCACTTGAGTGCCTTCCAGTGCTCCTTCCCTGGGTTCGCCATGAATCTGCTCACCTGGCTCACTGCATATGCTATGTCAGGCCTGCAACACACCATAGCATACATAATGCTGCCCACGGCACTGGCATATGGAACTCTCTCCATATACTCTTTCTCTTCATCTGTCTGGGGGTTCTGTAACTTAGAAAGAGACATGTGACTAGCCAAAGGTGTTCCAACTGGTTTGGCCTTATCCATCCCAAACCTCTCCAACACCTTGTGAATATATCCACCCAATGACAAGTGTAGAATTCCCTTGGTCCTATCTCTGTAAATTTCCATCCCAAGTATCTTCCTAGCTGACCCAAATCCTTCATTTCAAATTCTGTTGATAATGCATATTTCAGTCTATTCACTGCTTCAACACTCCTGCTGGCAATGAGCATATCATCCACATACAGAAGGAGATACAGTGCATCATCCTCATCCACATCTTTCACATAGACACAAGTATCATGTTCACATCTAGAAAATCCAAGGCCCAAAATAAAAGTGTCAAACCTTTTGTACCACTGACGGGGTGACTGCTTCAAACCATAGAGCGATTTCTTTAGTAGACACACTTTTTCTTCCAATCCAGATTCCTTGAAACCCTCTGATTGCTTCATGTATATCCTCTCCTCTAGACTCCCATGTAAGAAAGCCGTCTTCACGTCCATCTGCTGTAACTCCATACCATGTTGTGCTACGAGAGATAACAACACACGAATTGAAGCATGACGTACCACTGGAGAGAATACCTCTGTGTAGTCCACTCCCTCTCTCTGTGAGAACCCCTTAGCAACAAGCCTTGCTTTGTATCTGACTCCACCTTGCTCTGAAGGTGCCTCTTTGTGAACACCCATTTTGAACCAATGGCCCGAGCATCTCTAGGTAGATCCACTAGCTGCCATGTCTTGTTCTTTTCCAGGGACTCCATCTCCTCCATCATGGCCTGCATCCATGAGTCTCTTTCTGAACTTTCCATGGTTTCTTGGAAGGTCTCTGGATCTTCATTTGCAATGATTAGAGCATAGGAAATCATGTCATCAATGCGATACCGAGCAGGTTTGATGATGGTACGCTTTGCCTTGTGTAGTGCCACACCCCTTTGATCATCTCTCAAAGCTGAAGTGTGTGACTCCACCTGCACCTCCTTTTGGATTGATGGCTCTTGTGGCTGATCCTTTACATGTATTGGAACATTCATACCAAACTCCACCTCAAAAGAAGCATGTTTTGAAGTAGAAGTAGAAGGTACATCACCTGTCAGCCAATGCTGTCCACTGCTGTCCTGTTCAGCCTTTTCAGCTCCATCTGCAATCTCTGACCTCTTCAAGATGCTCTTCTCATCAAAAATAATGTCTCTACTGATGATACACTTCTGTGAATCTAAACTCCATAGCAAATAGCCTTTAACTCCCTGTGGATACCCGATGAAGATCAGCCTTTGTGATTTTGGGTCCAGCTTGCTCCTTTCAGTTGCCTCCACATGTGCATAGGCTGGGCAACCAAAAATCCTTAGGTGTCCAAGCTCCACCTTCTTTCCACTCCAGATCTCCTCTGGAATGCCTCCATCAAGTTTTCTATTAGGGGACCTGTTAACAAGAAAACCAGAGAACTTAATTGCATCACCCCAAAAGACCTTGGGCAGTGATGCCTGCAGCCTCAAACACCTAGCCTTCTCTGTCAATGTACGATTCATCCTCTCTGCCACACCATTCTGCTGGGGAGTCATCCTTACTGTGTAATGGCGTTGGATCCCATTTTTCTCACAGTAGCTTCTGAATTCATTGCTTGTATACTCCCCTCATTGTCAGATCTCAAACACTTCACTGGTTTTCCTGTCTCCTTTTCAACACCAACTCTCCAAGCTTTAAACCGGGCAAATACCTCTGATTTTTCTCTTATCAGATATACCCATACCTTCCTGGAGTAGTCATCAATGAAAGTTAAAAAATACTTAGCCCCACCTCTGGCTGACACAGGGGCCGTCCCCATACATCTGAGTGAACTAGTTCCAGAATACCTTCACTCTGCTTGGAACTGCTGGCAAATCTTACCCTATGTTGTTTTCCATAAATACAGGGCTCACAGATGTCATTATCCTCCTTCTTAAGTGATGGAATCCGACCTCTTTTGCTGAGTTCTATAAGCCCTTTATCACTCATGTGTCCCATTCGATAGTGCCACAGTTTATAGACCAACTGTTCCTCCTGTGCCGCTGCTAGCACCTCTGCACCATCTATGGCCACTGAGCCTTCCATCTGATAGAGATTATTTTCCAACCTTCTCCCTTTCATCATCACTAATGCACCCTTGGTTATCCTCAAACATCCACTCCCCGGCTGGCTTCCAAAAGCATACCCATGCTTCTCCAGTAGCCCAAAGAAATTAGATTCTTCTTCAACTCCGGGACATGTTTGACATTGGTTAAAGTCCTTATAACCCCATCATACATCCTCACCCTTATGCTTCCAACTCCAGCAACCTTATAAGGATGATTATCACCAAGGCATACACTCCCTCCATCAGATTCTTCATAAGTTGCAAACTACTCCCTATGCGAAGTATAATGGTGAGAACATGCTGAGTCAAGTGTCCAACAACTATCACACTTCTTGGTCCCAACTGAAACTACCAGTACATCATCTTCACTGTCTTCAGATGAATTTGCACCACCATTGCTGGCTGAACCTCCCTTGGAAATGCCCTTCCCCTTCTCATTCTTCAGAAGTGGGCAATTTCTCTTCAGATGACCAATCTGATGACACTTGTAACACTTCCATGCTTTCTGCTTGCCCCGAGACTTAGATCTGCCTTTGGACTTGCCTCTAACCTTTTCCCAGGGTCTTCCTTGCCTCTCATTCACAGCAAGTACCTCTGTGTTAGAGTTTCCCATGCGAATTTTTTCTCTTTGCTGGTTTGATCTCAGCACCCCCACAACCTCTTCATAATTCAGGGTCTCCTTCCCATACACCAAGGTTGTAATCATACCATCATAGGAACTGGGTAGCGAACACAACAAGATGAGGGTCTTGTCTTCTTCATCAATCTTCACATCAAGGCTCATCACCTCTGAGCACACTTGATTGAATTTCTGAATATGGGCCACAAGATCTCCTCCCTCAGGCATTCTCAAGCTGTACAACTGTTTCTTCAACCACAACTTGTTTGTCATACTCTTTCCCATGTAAGTGTTCTCTAAATTTCCCATAGCCCCCTTGCCGTGGTCTGCGTGCAAATCTCCGGCAAGACTTGATCAGCCAAGCATATCCTGATTGTGCTAAATGCAATCTCCTCTAACTCCTCCCAATCCTCACGACTTACATTATCCGGTCTTTGTTTCACCAAGACCTTATAAATCCTTTGCTGTACCAATAAATCCTTCACCCTTTTCTGCCATAGGGTGAAGTTCCCCTTGCTATCATACTTTTCAAAATCCAATTTAAAGCTACTAGATGCCATATCCAACCAAGAAACAATACACACAACAAAAACAGAAAATTAAACTTGCTGCAGAAATTTCTGGTTTGATATCTTACCAAGAAACACCCAAGATCCAATCTTTTCTCCACCAAATCACCGAGGCTCTGATACCAAATGAAGAGTTGATCGTCCTCTTTCTAACCTTGGAGCATAGCACGCATTCGGCCAGCCCCAAGTCGTGTGGAGATGCGGAAGCGAGATGATATCCCTGCTGAAATTTCTGCAGCAGAATTTTGGATCTTGATCTTAGTAATCTTCCCAGATTGATTAGCAACTAGGATTTTCCTTGGTTTCTTGTGCCCCAAGATTGTAAGAGAGGGTCGTGGCCTCTCTTCTTCCTCACGTGAACCTTCAGATCTAATCCAGAGAATCAAGAGACGTGCCCAAGGAGAAGGTACTGCTAGGGTTTCTTCCTTCTCCTTCCTTGAGAGAGGCGGCTCCAAGAAGATGGCTAGGGCAGAGATGGCAGCAATAAAACCCTAGAAACCTAGGGCATCTATATGTGAGAAAGAGAGGAGAAGAGAAGGGATAGCTTATTCTAGGGAGAAAAGAGTTTCTTTCATTTTTCTCTAATCATCATCGTTACATGACTATATAAACCCGTCCCCATGACGGCCATCAAAATAAAACCAACACCACACATGAACCGGTGCCTTATTATATGGATAATAAACCCTAAAAAACTCCCTTGGACCAATCCACACCTTGGGCCCAAACCAGCCCAATGATAGACTAGCCTCCTCAAGACCCAACAACCTGCCTTAACCCTGTGGAGCCTACAAACCTTCACTCTGGGATTTAAGCTTTGGAGTACCATACCAGGCTCTACACTTCCAGGCTCTCCGGCTTCAGCCACGATTGGATGGCCTCTGTTCCCAGTCGTCCTCGGCCACCTGTCTCCTCATCTGGGCTACCTCTGGATCTCCTGGATGGCTGCGATGCCTGGTCTCCCAGGCACTTCCATGAACAGCCCCGATCTGCCTCCCAGCTCTGTTTCGAGGCAGAGACTGCCTTCGTGTCTGCTCCGAGGCAAAAAGCCTCAAGATTTGTGTTTGAAGTTTTGCAAATCACCTCATTCTTGAGATCGTCAGGTCCTTGCATCAAGTTCTTGTCCTTCAGAATCCATCTTAGATAAAGACTCAGATCAGATCAGTAAGGATTGGAAGACTTCTGTTACTCAAACATCCCCTCAAAATTCAAGATAAGAGAGAGGAAACATACCTCTAGCGGAGTATCAGATCTAATCCACTAAGATCGGAGGAGGGAGTGGAGGCTACTTTCGAAACCAACGCTGGTGGAGGAAGGCGCCGGTAAGAACCAATCCACTGTTCCCAGAAGAAAAGAACCAAAGCCAAGTTCCCGACTCTGCTTCGGCCTCCCAGGCAGCCGATGCTGCCCCGTCTTGGCCTCGTCTGGCCTCATCTCGGCCTCCTCCAGCCTCTAAGGCAGCCGGCGATGCCTCTGGACCCACACCAACTCCCCCTCGGCCTCGGTGGATCCTGGCTCTAGCTCCTTGGCCATGCATGCGTCTTCGGACCCGAGTCCAACTCCTGCAAGCGCTCGAGTTCCCAGCTCGGCTGCCGACCATGACTCCAGCGAGCTCCCGAGCTCCCCTTCAGCGGTTCCCATCTCCTCTCTCCTGGCGGACGGCTTCCTCCTGGCTCCGTCCTGAGGCTCTCCTCCGCATGAAGCCATGGACATTTCCAACTATGTCCCGAACAGCCACCGGTCCCCTGCGCTCGAGCTCAGTTGCCTCCCGGGCTCCCCCTCGGCTCCAGTTGCCGACTTGATGCCGGGGAAGGGTGAAAATGTAAATAAATTAAATAAAGGTGATAAAATGAGTTAACAAACCACCAGTCTAAGGATATAGAAGCACCATCTTAGAGTTACAGGTTTGTGTCAACTCACCACTCAATGGAATCTACCAAAGAGATACATAGTAGAAAAGATAATTTCAGAGATACCAAAAATGGTCTAGAAAAATGGCTTAACCTTTCATTCTACCTCCACCAGATACAAAGACTGAAAACATAAATGGGCAACTTGGAACATCCCTCCAAGTATAGGAACTTGCAAAATATTAATGAAATAGTTGGAAATATCTGAAAATGCTTAAAAATTCGGCCAGAGCTTTAAAAAGTACATAGGGAATGCAAAACAATTAAACTTAATCTAACAGTATGTAGTCAAAGTGCCATAACTTCTAAAAGGCTTGGATTGCAATGAAACTTTATGCATCTGAACTAGTCATTTTGAACTTTAATTTCACATATACCTTTACTTTGGGAAGTGCCATAACTTCTTCTAGAAGGCTTGGATTGCAATGAAACTTTATGCATCTGAACTAGTCATTTTGAACTTTAATTCCACATATACCTTTATACTTTTGGGACTATGAACGACCTCAAACTGAGCCAAAAATTGGTTCCAGAATCAAGTCTTTCACAGATTGGGTTTGAAGAAATAAATCATACTCCAAATCCTCTAAGTTTTCGGATTGGTCCATGGACACTCCTGTGTCATGCTTCCCCTGTTGAAAAGGACTCATCCTTGAGTCAATTGGGTTTTCTTCAGCTCCATAAGGAGACAAGTCAGAAACCTTAAAGATATCAGAAACTTCATATTCAGCTGGAAGTTTGATCTTATAAGCATTATTCCCAATCCTCCTCAGCACTTTAAATGGACCATCAGCCCTAGGTTTCAACTTAGCATATTTGCCTTTAGGATACCTTTCTTTTCTGAGATGCACCCAAACAAGATCACCTTCCTTGAATTCAGCAAATTTTCTATGCTTATTTGCTTGAATTATGTACTTCTCATTCTGCTTCATAATCTTCACTTGAATTTGCTCATGCAACTTCTTGATCTCCTTTGCTCTATCTTCTGCATCACCACTAAAGCTTTCAATTGTTGGAATGGGAATTAAATCCATAGGACTGAATGGATTTTTCCCATAAACAGCTTTAAAAGGGCTATAACCTGTAGTGTGACTTCTGGATTGATTGTAAGCAAATTCTACTTGTGGCAATAACAAATCCCACTGCCTGATGTTCTTCCCAAAAAAGCTTCGTAGAAGATTTCCCAACACCCTATTCACAACTTCTGTTTGGCCATCAGTTTGTGGATGTCTAGTTGAGCTGAATTGCAACTTAGTACCAAGCTTCCTCCACAAAGTGCGCCAAAAGTGACCCAAAAACTTTGAATCTCGATCAGAAGTGATTGTTTTGGGAATTCCATGAAGTTTTACAACCTCACGAAAGTATAAATAAGCTATATGCGAGGCATCTAGAGTTTTGCTACAAGGAACAAAATGTACCATCTTTGAGAATTTGTCAACAACTACCATGATAGAATCCTTGTTCTGTTGAGTTTTTGGCAAACCCAAAATAAAATCCATGCTAACATGCTCCCAAGGACTCTCTGCCACTGGAAGAGGAGTATACAAACCTGTATTCTGCCCATGTGTCTTTGCAACGTGACAGGTTCTGCAACGCTTGATATGCCTTATAACATCACGTTCCATCTTTGGCCAAAAGAAATTCTGTTTCAGAAGTACCAAAGTCTTATCCCTTCCAAAATGCCCTGCAAGTCCACCATTGTGAACTTCAAACAAAATAGTTTCCCTTAATGAACATTCAGGGACACATAGCTGATTTCCTTTGAACAAAAAACCATCCTGCAAAAAGAATTGCTGAAAAGGCCCATTAGAACATTCAGTCCAAATCTTGCCAAAAAATGGGTCCTCCTTGTAAAGCTCTTTCAAGACCTCAAAATCCCACCACTTGGACATGCATTGAGGATAACAAATGATATCTCCTACTCAGGGCATCAGCAACAACGTTCTAAACACCAGATTTGTGCTTTAGAGTAAAATTGTAAGCCTGTAGAAATTCAACCCAAGAAGCATGCCTACTATTGAGTTTTTGCTGGCTATAAAGAAATTTCAAAGCCTCATGATCAGAAAATAGAACAAACGGTTTAGGAAGTAAATACTGACTCCAATGCCTCAAAGCTTGTACAACATCATAAAACTCCTTATCATAAGTAGAGTATTTCCTGCGAGACTCATTAAGCTTCTCGCTAAAGAAGGCAATTGGTTTTCCTTCTTGGCTAAGAACTGCACCAATTCCCACGTTAGAAGCATCACATTCAACTTCAAAGACTTTATGGAAATCTTGGAGAGATAGGATAGTGCACTTGTTACCTTCTATTTAATGAGCTCAAAACTCTTTTCTACATCTGGAGTCCATTTGAAACTGCCCCCTTTCAAGCATTCAGTTATTGGAGCAATAATAGTGCTGAAATTCTTGACAAAACGCCTGTAAAATGAAGCAAGGCCATGAAAACTCCGAATATCTTGAAGAGTTTTCGGTGTAGGCCAACTGAGAATGGCTTCCACTTTCTTTGGATCCATCTTCACTTCATCACTTGAAATAACATAGCCTAAGAAAACAAGGCTATCAGTGAGAAATTCACACTTTTTCAAATTGCCATAAAGCTTCTGTTCTCTCAAAGTATGGAACACCTGTCGCAAGCGGTCCAAATGTTGCTCTTTCTCCTTACTGTATATCAGAATATCATCAAAATAAACAACAACAAACTTGCCAATAAAAGGTTTGAATACATGATTCGTCAATAGCATAAATGTACTAGGAGCATTGGATAGGCTTTGGCATGACTATCCACTCATAGAGACAATCTCTAGTCTTAAAAGCTGTCTTCCACTCATCTCCTTCCCTCATTCTGATTTGATGATAGCCACTTCTAAGATCAATTTTGAAAAACATAGAAGCACCATGGAGCTGATCTAGAAGATCATCAAGCCGAGGAATAGGAAATCTGTAACTTACAGTGATTTTATAACAGCTCTGCTATCTATGCACATCCTCCATAAGCCATCCTTCTTTGGCACTAAAAGAGCTGGTACAGAATAAGGACTCTTGCTTTTACGCACTAAACCCTTTGATAAGAGTTCATCTACCTGCCTTTGCAACTCCTCATGCTCTGTTGGGCTCATTCTATATGCAGGTTTGTTAGGAATAGTAGCTCCAGGTACAAAATCAATGCAATGTTGAATATCCCTCATTGGAGGAAGGCCTGCTGGAATTTCCTCTAGAAAAACATCCCTATACTCATCAAACAAAGGTTGAACAGAAGGAGGAATAGCAATATCCCCCTCAAATTCATCAAATACATTAGAACCATGAGCTGCATTCAGACAAGCAATAAACTCTTGGATAGCTAGATGAATTCCCTCTCCTTTAGAAGGTTTGGGGACAACCTCAGGCTTTGATGGTCCTAAAACAATTTTTACACTATCCTTGACAAAGGTATAAGTGTTTTTATAACCATCATGCAGAGTTCTCCTATCATATTGCCATGGACGACCAAGCAACATATGCCATGCATCCATAGGAATAACATCACACCAGCATTCATCATAGTATTTGTTGCCAATAGAAAACGACACAAGGCATCTTTTGCTTACCTTCAACTCAAAATCATTGTGTAGCCATTTCAGCTTGTAGGGTTGTGGATGTGGTTCTATTTTGAGTTATAGCTTGTCCACCATAACAGTTGACACAACATTCTCACAAGCACCATTGTCAATAATCAAATCACAAACTTTGTCATGAGAGCTGTATCTAGTGTGAAAAATATTATAACGAAGCCAATCATCATCTTCATCTTTCTGAACAGCACTTAAACCCTTACGAATCACAAGCAATTCACCCTTATCAGCATAGCTAACCTCATCTTCATGCTCTGAATACTTTGGTTCATCTTCAGAAACATTATCATCTTCCACAATAGTGAAAGCCTTCCTATTTGGACATTTCGAAGCAATATGCCCATATCCCTGACATTTAAAGCATTTTTTGGAACTGGAGTTGGAATTAGCAGGTTGTTTTCCACTACCAGAATTGGATGAGGCCTTTGGAGTGGATTTTGCTGATGAACTGATTTAGAGGATGAAGAACTCCCCCGATTGAAAGAATTTTTTTTGTGAAGATTTGAAGTTAGGCCTTTGAGCAACCTTTTGTTGCCGTTCTACTTGCAAAGCAAGCTTTCTGACATCATTAAAGGTCCAATAAGGCTGCAAATTAACTGCATTGGCAATTTCCTCTCTCAATCCACCCAAATAACGTGCTATGGTCTGCTCCTCAGATTCAAAAATGTCACATTTGAGCATCAAAAGTTCAAATTCGGCAGTATACTCTTCCACATACATTGTTAGCTGTCTGAAATTGTGCAGCTTAAGGAAAGTCTCTTGCCTATAACTTTCAGGAAGAAATCTCAATTTCAACTCCCTTTTCATCTTTTTCATGTCCTGATCTTGCTTTGCCTTCACGTTCTCTTTGCCTCTTCAAATTCTCCCACCAAAGAGAAGCATATTTTTTGAGTTTAAGAGCAACCAGCTTTACCTTCTGATCTTCTGGGTAGTCTTTGAGATCAAAGACCCTTTCAATAGTATGGAGCCAATCAATAAATTCATCAGGATCCATTTTTCCTTCAAAAATAGGAATATCAATTTTGACTTCTTCCCTCAAATGCCTTCTGCGATTTCCCCTAACATGATGGCGATTTGGAGTGCCTTCATCAGAATCAACAACAAAGGGTTTGACATCCTCTTCATTCTCAGAACCATGACTCCTTCTAGAATCACTTTGCCCTTCGTAACGTACAAGATGTTCTTGGAGCTCCTGGACTTATCTTTTCAGATCCTCAATCTCCTCATTTTCCCCTGCAAATCGATCAATTCGGTTGCCATGAACTGCCATAGAACCCGAATGTAGTGAAAATCACCAAGAAAATTTTGTTCCAAAGCTCTGATACCAAACTTGATGCCGGGGAAGGGTGAAAATGTAAATAAATAAAAAAGGTGATAAAATAGGTTAACAAACCACCACTCTAAGGATATAGAAGGACCACCTTGAGTTACATGTTTGTGTCAACTCACCACTCAATGGAATCCACCAAAGAGATACATAGTAGAAAAGATAATTTCAGAGATACCAAAAATGGTCTGGAAAAATGGTTTAACCTTTCATTCTACCTCCACCAGATACAAAGACTGAAAACATAAATGGGCAACTTGGAACATCCTTCTAAGTATAGGAACTTGCAAAATATTAATGAAATAGTTGGAAATATCTGAAAATGCTTGAAAATTAGTCCAAAGCTTTAAAAACCACATAGGGAATGCAAATAGACACAATTAAACTTAATCTAACCGTCTGTAGTCAAAGTGCCATAACTTCTTCTAGAAGGCTTGGATTGCAATGAAACTTTATGCATATGAACTAGTCATTTTGAACTTTAATTCCACATATACCTTTATACTTTTGGGACTATGAACGACCTCAAGCTGAGCCAAAAATTGGTTCCAGAATCAAGTCTTTCACAGATTGGGCTTGAAGAAATAAATCATACTCCAAATCCTCCAAGTTTCCGGATTGGTCCATGGACACTTCTGTGTCACGACTCCAGCGAGTTCCCAAGGCTGCCATTCTCGTCTCCTACAGACACCCGAGCTCTGCCTCGGCCCCCATCTCCCTTCGCCCAGCTTCCGTCGGCATCGGAGGGCCTCCGTCTCCAGATCTCGTCTCCGTCTTCTCCTCCCCACGCAATTGGGCCCCAGCACAGAGACCCGCAGCTACTCCCAAGCTCCTCTCGAAAGATCCAAGGCTTCATTTTCTGCGCGAGGAGGCTCCCGGCCTCCCGTCGCCCCCTCCATACAGACTCTTGCCTCTCGGCTCTGCTCCTGGCCTCCCGGCTACCCTCTGCCAACTCTTGCTTTCAGCTTCAGGCAGCCCCGACGCCTCTGCCGCAAACCCAGGGAAGACCGACTCTGCATCAACATTCAAGACCGATTCTGCGTCGGCACCTAAAGCCTGACTCTAGCTTGGCACTCAAAAGCCCGACTCTACATCGGCACTTGAAGCCCGACTCCAGCTCGATACTCAAAGCCTGATGTACCATCGGCACTTGAAGCCTGACTCCACGTCGGCACCTGAAGCCCGACTCCGCGTCGGCACCTAAAGCCGACTCCAGCTCGGCACTCAAAGCTCGATGTATCATCGGTACTTGAAGCCCAACTTTGCATCGGCACCTAAAGCCCGACTCTGTGTCGGCACCTAAAGCCCGACCAGCTCGGCACTCAAAGCCTGATGTACCATCGGCACTAAAGCCCGACTCTAGCTCGGCACCTAAAGCCCGACTCTAGCTCAGCACCTAAAGCCCGATGTACCATTGGCACTCAAGCCCGACTTCGGTCGGCACTCAAAAGCCCGATGTACCATCGGTACTAAAGTCTGACTCCAGCTCGGCACTCAAAGCCCGATGTACCATCGGCACTAAAGCCCGACTCTAGCTCAGCACCTAAAGTCCGATGTACCATCGACACTTAAGCCCGAGGCCAGCTCGGCACCAAAGACCAAAAACTAACTCTAGCGTTGGCGACAAAGATCGTCGGCATAGGGGAAGGGGCACCTGACAACTCTCTAACTCTCAGGTTACCCTTCAGGGTTAGAAGGAACCCAACGACTTCAGCAACTCTTGAGTCACCACTCGAACCAGCCACGAAACCCTCGAGGCCGTTTTATTGCAGTCACAGCAGCTCTATCGACCTCAGCAGCTTCATTCATCTATCTTCGTGGCCTTATTACAACTTCAGTAGCTTTATCACAACCTCAACGGCTTCACAACGGCTCTAACTCTACCTTAATGGCCAATGGCCAATCGAGTAAGACCTTTATCTAAATTATATACCTACAACATATTTCTAATCACTTTCAGCCATCAAGAAGTCCCAAGACAACTCATAGTTGGAAGAGGCCAACTCCCTAGCTCACAGTTGACGGGCACCCACTTCCAAATTTTGTGACAAAGGTAGAAGACCCAAAGTCAACTCACAGTTAGGAGAAACTGACTCCCCAACTCACAGTTGACGGGCATCCGCTTCCGGGCTCTGCATAGGAAGAGGATTACTGGCTGCCAGTCAAGGGTAACCGAATTACCTTCAAACTTTGCTTAAAGTTTTTTGAACAGGCAAAAAGCATGGCTCCAAAGAGCGTAAAAACGTCTACACAAGGCAGCGCAAAAGAAAAGGGGTTTCCCCACCTGGAAGGAATCATAGTTGAAGTTGATAGGAAAGGGCAGATGCGAAGGTAAAAAGTCCTACACTCCTTTCGCTTAGCTAAAGCGGGGCACACAAGCTCAGGAGTGTGGGGGGCATTTGATGGGGCAGTTAACCCCATGGGCAATAAAGACAATAATTTTTGGATGGCATCCTCTCAAGATAGCAATTTCCAGATGATTTTCTTAGGCGGCCATCCTTGGCAGCCTTCTTGAGCGGCTTAATTCCTTGGCCGCCTCGCTGGTCTACTCAGCTTTCTTTTGAACGACGTAATGGGCATTTAATTCCGTCCATGACATTGCTCCCGCCAACAAGCGTCTCGCCATAATTAAAGAGAACAAAAGGGAAAGGGGGTGGGTTCTCCCAAGGGCCACCTTCCGTCATTAATGTCTGGTGGTCGAGTCAATGACTTGGAGAGCATTTAATGGAATGGAGTATCACGAGGTCTCACCGCCACACTCGGCAATCTAAGTCGGCCTCGTCCCGTCTCGGTCTCATCTAAGTCGGCCTTGGATTCAGCATCGGCCTCAGCCTCAGCCTCGGGCTCGGTTTCGGCCTCGGCCCTTGCCTCGACTCCCACAAAGCTACTCGGCCATGACATCTCTCGCACCAAAGCATTTATGGCTTCAAAGGCCACATGCATCCACTTGCTTTAAGACATTTATTGCTTTATTCTTTTCTTGTATTAAGGCATTTATGGCCTTATAAAGGTCTTGTTGCTTTAAGGCATTTATTGCCTTATTCTCTGCATTTACGGCTGCCACTATGCAACACTTCCCCCGGCCTCAGACGTGCTCGGCGGCCTTAACTCCCACTCGGCCACCGCCACCTTTTCTCTCAGCATGAAACTAGCCTTGGCCTCAGCTCCCACAGCACTCGGACTTCCCCCTCTGCCTACTCATTCACATTACCATGCGCATGAACAGTGCCTTGCACGTGAATAGTGCCATGCAAGCACTCCGTAATTAATGCTCTACGAGGGATAGCTGGCTCCAACTCCAAGCATCATCTTCTGCCCTAATGGGTGCACCTTGGGGCCCATGTGACTAACTTTATCACCTATCGCTGTTCACGCACGACTTCCATGTGGCCCGCCAACCCGTTTCTCTTTTGCCAAAATCATGGGTGGTTACCAAAATACTATCGACAATTATCGATATTGAGGGCGCGAGTTTAGCGGCTATTCGCCCACCTACCATTAATGGAGCCGATCTTGGCGGAAGGCATGATCTGACGATTATCCTCGAAGAGTAAGAGGGACTCCCAAACATGTATATAAAGACCCCGACTCACAACGAGGAGGGGGACTCAATCTCTACTCTTTCATTAAAAAATCCATGTTCTCCATATCGCTGACTTGAGCGTCGGAGGGTTCCCGCCGGCACCACTGGTCCGGGACTTTTCTTGTAGGTTTCCGCTAAAGGAGGTGATCTTGTCATACCTTTGAAGGCCCACAAGCTCCTCTTTCGTTCGACGCTCTCAAAAGTAATTTGACAGCAACAATTAGTTTTCAAAAAATGCTGAAGGGACTCTCACTGGCACACAAGGCAAACTTTGAACATCACCGATACTAAATTTCTAATCTTCTATATGTAAAATTTATATGAAACATTTTGATAAGCAAACAAGGATAAAAAAATAAGTATACCAAATAAATCTTTATTGTTTAAAAAATAATAAAATAGAAAACAATTAACACAATCAAGCATGTGAACTGGTTTAATTTTTAGTTCTTCTTGGTATAGAAACACAGAAACAAGGTACAAATGATAATGGATAAAGAAGATAGAAACTTTAGGCCGTTTTGCCACCGATTTAGGTTAAATTTTTTATTTTTAAAAATAAAAACAATTAATTTATAGCATGAAAAACAAGTTTGGTTGGATCGTTTTGAAAATATTTTTATGAAATAATTTTAAAAATCTCAATGAATCTGAAAAACATCGGAGCAACATTTTTTTCGGATTCATCTTAGACGTTTTTTAGATTTTATCTTTTCTTTCTCAAAAAATTTCAAAACTCACGAATTCGCCTTCTTCCTTCTTCCTACGATCTTTTAAGTTCAAAAATAGTTTTTGAAATACCAATCAAATATATTCTTCAAATGCTAAAAATCAATAAAATATAACTCAAATTTTTAGATACAATTCATATTTTTAAAAATAATTTTTTGAACCATGAAACAAACAGAGTCTTACATATTTTGATTTTTAATTACTGAGTTTGGGATCCTTGCTAAATATTTTGATGTAATTTGATGACGCCCGATTACTGGAGTTGAGCACTGAGGAAGTTGACATGGTTTTCGATGAGGTCCTCGCCTAGCTGGACAACCTGCAAGAAGTCCTGAGACCGAAGGGGTTCTTCAGTCGGGACCCTTCGACGCTTAAGTCAGCGATCGAGGTCACAGCTGAGGAAGAGCCCGGGAGAGCTCTTTAGGCATAGAAAGCCCTTAAGAGATGGGGTTTCCCTGGGGTAGTGGAGTGAGAGGGAGATTATGTTCGCATACCTGAGTTTCTTGTGGACTCATCCTTTTATAGGCGGTTGAAATCTGCATGGGGATTAGCCGCATGACATTTCGTGAGGGAGGAATGTCAGCGGGACACATAGGGGTTATGTGAATTCGGGCTGATTGATGGGTTATGTCCCATCGAGAGGAAAATCGGTGGTTGGTGGGCCAAGTCCCATCAATCGGCGGAGCCAGCCGGTGGGTGGGCCTGTCCCATCGACGGCGTGGCCAGGTGGTAGGTGGATCTGGCAATGCCAGTCTGGGTGAGTCAGAAAGACGGTGGTGCTGTCAGGCATGGGGCCGACCTGAAGAGGTCGGGGCTACCTCGGCTGACTAGGCAATGCCGGGGCCAACGGGGTCGACCTGAAGAGGTTGGGGCTGCCTCAGCTAACAGGTCAATGCCGGGGCCAGCGGGGCTAACTTGAAGAGGTCGGGGCCGCCTCGGCTAACTGGGCGATGCTGGGGCTGATGGGGCCGTCCTGAAGAGGTCGGGGATGCCTTGGCTGACTGGGCGATGCTGGGGTTGGCGGGGCCGACATGAAGAGGTCGGGGCCGCCTCGGTTGACTGGGCGATGCCAGGGCCGGCGGGGCTGACCTGAAGAGGTCGGGGCCGCCTCGGCTGACTGGGCGATGCCGGGGCCGACGGGGCATATTTGTGCCACGTGGTTAATTTTTCCATGATTACTCTTGCGACTTTATTAGCTACATCATTAGCCACATCAGATGCCCCTCCGCTTCTGAGCACGAAGGGCCACAGGCCGGTCATCCTTTGGGCGAAAGGGGCGCAAAGATTCAAAAATTTGATGACCAACTACGGGTGCCTTTGATGGCAGGTAAGCTGGCGCGCCTTCCCGAAGCGATATCGCTTCAAAAATCCTCCATAATCATGCGGTAGGTGGGTGATGACGTTGGCTTCGGTGTCTCGAGGGAGTGCTTCTTGGGGAATGGGAAAAAGTAGGCGCCATCATTGCCTCCCCGTTTTTCATGTAGCGCTATTGGCCGGAGATCCCGCTCCTTAGCGAAACCGAGGCAGCGCACCTCGGGCGTGGGCGAAATGGCCGGCGCCTAGGAACCCGGCGCAATGGGTGAAGGCCACGCAACGCATTTTCGGGTGATGCGATTTGAAATTGGGGTATAAAAGGTGCTCCATGGGCTCGGGGGAGAGCTTTACATCGCCATTGCTTTCCAGCGTGCTTCTTCTTTGAGCTTCCCTGCAAACCGAGACCTCCAACCTTTGTCTTCCCCCCAACTTTCAGGTTGGTCTTCCTTTTTATATCCTTCACCCTTGACCCATGGACCATAGAGCCGTTAGGGAGGGTAAGAGGCCGGTAGTAGAGTCGTCCCCTTCCCCCGGTGAGGACCATACTTCGACTGCTAGCCAAATGCCCTGGCCGTTAGGTGGGATCACGATCTGCGACCGGCCAGAGGCGAGTGACCAATCCCCAGTGAGAGTAGTTCCATTTCTTCGCGTCGTCCGGCATCTCCTTCGGTTGCAAGCCTTGACCCGGCGGGGCCAGGGGGGATTGCCTCCACCATGACCACTAAAGAGGTAGAGGCCCTTAGGGTCATGTATAGGGTCCCCGATTTCATCCGCCTGTCCGTGCTGGGACCCGATGACAGAGTGACCTCCATCCTTCTGGGTCGGGTCGCTCTGTACGAGGAGTTCTTTCGGTGTGGACTGCAGCTTCGATTCCACCCCTTCTTCCTGAACCTTTTGAATAGATATAGGTTAGTGCCGGCACAGTTGACTCCGAACTCGGTTCGGATCTTCTACGCCTTCGTCATCCTTTGCCATTTCAAGGGCTCCGCGGCTAGTCTATCCCTGTTCTGGGGCTTTCTACAAGCTCCATCGCCAGGGTGAGGGGGCCTGGTGGGTATTCACCGCCAGGCCGGGTAGAGCTCTCCCTTTAGGTCTTCCATCTAAGATTAGGAGGTGAAAATCTTGATTCCTTTTTGCCCATGTGGAGGGAGTGAGGAGTGCCTAGGGGGAACCGGACGTCAGCTCCAACGAGAATTTGGCTGTGAGCGATAAGGACGGGGAACTCTTCCGCCACCTCTCATCTTTCGAGATCCCCTCCTACAAGGATCTCTTGTCCGAGGAGAACTTGTATGAGGCCGAACTGGTCCCGGCAGTTGGTGAGCACAGAAACCCATTCCTCTCGCCCTTGGCCGGGCGCTACCCTTATTCTTTTTGTCATCCATTGTCCTATCCTCCTTCTCCTCCCTTTTTTTTTGGGACTGATGTACGTTTCTTGTGCAGCAATGAAGATTCCCGTGGAGAGATTCAAGGCCCTCGCACGCCAAAAGAAATGGGCGGCCGGCGAGTAGGTGAGGCTAGCCAAGAGGGCACGGAGGGGAGCCTGTGCCGAGCCGGCCGAGATCCCAGAGGTCCCCGCAGCCCAAGCGCCTGCGGAAGAGCCAGCCAAGAACGTGTCGGTTGAGGAGGCAGTTCCAAGCCCGGCTGGGGCCGAGATAGAAGAGGGGGAGATCCCTGCCATCACCCAGGCCGTCATGGTGGTGTTAGATCCTGAAGAGGAAGCCCCTGCCGCCGCCGACGTAGCCGAGGCGGGGTAGGCCGCAATTGCCAAAAGCCCTTCAGCTACCGTCGAGCCGGAGATGAAAAAGATGCCCCCCACAGCCGAAGAGGGGGTAGTCCCTACTAGAAGCTCTAATGCCAGGGTGAGGGGGCCCCGTGAGCACAGGGCCGAGCCGGGGAGCTCATCCCGACGATCCGTGCATCGTCCAGATCGGCGGCCGTCCGACGATGCAATGGGAGGGCCGGCACGGCCGGTGCCCAAGCTCCTTACTATGGAGGATGCCGCGCAAGCCTCGGCACCGACGAAGAGATGGGGCGGCAATCCCATGCCACCGTCCTCGACATGGTGATGGTAAATATGCTCCAGGTAATCCTTCGATCATAATTTCCTTCAACATATCTCGGTCGACCCGAGGCTGACGAAATTCTCTGGTGCAGTTGGCCAATGGGGCCTTTGCCCTTCGTGCGGCGGCGACCCACACAGGAGAGGCGCTCGCGCTCACCATCGGGTGGGCCAATAAGTATAAGGAGCAAGGCCGGGCATTGTTAGAGAAGCTCGCTCGGCTGCAGGAGGAAGCCAAGGTCCAAGAGGAGGACCTGAGCGGCCGGGCGAGGGAAGCGGGAAACGGGCTGAAATCGAAAAAGGCCGAGTCATCGCGGTCGAGAATAAGCTGGCGCTGACATCAGCCAAGCTGGAGGTGGCCAATAAAAGAATTGAGGAGCTGACCTGCCAGCTCGAGCCATGCCAACACGGCCATGGATGAGGTCCGGGCTGCCATGGAAAGGGCCGTCGCGGCAGAGAGAGTGGCGGTTGACGTGAGCCATGAGCAGGCCGGGGCGGTGGCCCATGCTCACGAGTCTAGTGCCCATGCCGAGGAGGCGGAAAGCAGGGCCTGGGAAGCTGAGGCGCGTGCCAGGAGGCCGAGGCCGGGGCGGAGGCACGGATCTATGAGGCCGAGGCCAGGGCAGAGGCACAGATTCAAGAGGCCGAGGCCAAAGTGACCAACGTCCTAACCAATTTTAAGGCCTCAACGGAGTTTGAGTAGGAAGTTACCGAGGCCAGCTTCGATGCCTATATGAAGGGCTTCGAGCTTTGCAAGGCGAAGGTGTCCGCGGCCCTCAACATCAGTAGCTCTGACCTTGAGAAGATCCAGCCCGGGGGTCTTGATGAAGAATCAGCAGAGGAGGAAGAGGACGGAGAGGAGCCGGGGCCGGGCAAGCCTTGAATTTTTGCTTTTTGTAACCTTGTACTTTTCCCTTTCTTTTTGTAACTGACCCCAGGTCAGATTTTGTAATCATTCTAAAGTTCTTAATGAAAAGGAGTTACTTTTGGAAATATCTCGTTTTTTCTCTGCTTGCGAGTATTATGTATGCCAGGGGCACCGCAGCGGGTCTTAGGCATGAGGGTACCCGAATAGGTTTGTAGAAACCCGCGTCGCTAGATAGGCTTATAACTAGCCGGGTAACATGACGCCGACTAAGGCCGCTTAGGAATGCCTTTGGAGTTCTCGCATAACTTAGAGTGTTCTCACTGAGGCAATCTACTCGCAGCTAGAGAGATCCTTCCTTTAAATTGTCTTCCACGCCTTGTCTACCCTCTCAATAACTCGAACGAGTCGGCAAAGGTCTGGGCGCCAACTAAACTTTCGAATCATCTGGCCCCTGACCAGCTAAGTAAATCAATCAACCGCTGGCCATGAGGGAGGACTCGGGTGATTCTGAACGGTTTTGAGAGCTTGAACAAGCATTGGGCTGTAAGATTTAATGAGGGGTTTTTGGTGGCTGACTCTGAAGGCTATTCTAGCGAGCGAAGTTCGTTGGGGATGGAATGGAACTGAGCAGTGTCCCTTTAGCCATAACACCGAGGCCAGGTCCGAGGCCGGGGCAGGACCGACCCGAATAGGTCGGGGCGAACGCCTAAGGCCTGCGTCGGGGCGGAAACGGGTGCCCGCCAATCGATTGGCCCTTAACTGTTGAGGTAGACTTGGAGCTGCTGGGGCTAAGTTGTGGCTGTCGAAAGCCTTTTGAACCCCGGAGGGTGACTTGGGAGCTAAGAGTCGTCAGGTTCCTTTTAACCCCGAAGGGTGACCTGAGAGCTAAGAGTCGTCAGGTTCCTTTTAACCGCCTCGGGGGTTTAGGAACCGCTGCGAGGGGTGACTCGTTCGGTTACGGAGCCTTAGGGTCTTGAACCTACTCGGGGGCACTGCCGTGCCGGGCCGAGTGGTGTCCCATGGGCCGTGATGGCGAGGTCCTTTTGAACCATCTTGGGGGTTTAGGAACCGCTGCAAGGGCAACTCGTCCAGTTACGGAGCCTTAGGGTCTTGAACCTACTCGGGGGCACCGCCGTGCTGGGGCCGAGTGGTGTCCCATGGGCCGCATGTCGACAAGGTCCTTTTGAACTACCTTGGGGGTTTAGGAACCGCTGCGAGGGGCGACTCCCGGTTACAGAGCCTTAGGGTCTTGAACCTACTCGGGGGCACTGCCGTACCGGGGCCGAGTGGTGTCCCATGGGCTGCGATGTCGACGAGGTCCTTTTGAACCGTCTCGGGGGTTTAGGAACCGCTGCGAGGGGTGACTCGTCCGGTTACAGAGCCTTAGGGTCTAAAACCTACTCGGGAGCACCGCCGTGCCGGGGCCGAGTGGTGTCCCATGGGCCGCGATGCCGGCGAGGTCCTTGTGAACCGCCTCGGGGTTTAGGAACCTGCGAGGGGTGACTCATCCGGTTACAGAGCCTTAGGGTCTTGAACCTACTCAGAGGCACCGCCGTGCCGGGGCCGAGTGGTGTCCCATGGGCCACGATGCCGGCGAGGTCCTTTTGAATCACCTCGGGGGTTTAGGAACCACTGCAAGGGGCGACTTGTCCGATTATGAGCCTTAGGGTCTTGAACCTACTCGGTAGCACCGTCGTTCCAGGGCCGAGTGGTGTCCCATGGGCCACGATGCCGGCGTGGTCCTTTTGAACCATCTCGGGAGTTTAGGAACCACAGCGAGGGGTGACTCGTTCGGTTACGAAGCCTTAGGGTCTTGAACCTACTCGGGGGCACTGCCGTGCCGGGGCCGAGTGGTGTCCCATGGGCCGCAATGCCGGCGAGGTCCTTTTCTGAGATCTGATCTTTAGACATAGGGAAGAGGCTTCGGTGATGAAGAAGATCCTTTATTGCTCATAGCGTAAGGAGATATATCATTGATAATATCAACGGAGGTTGTCCGCATTCCAGGTGCGCGAGATGGATCGACCGTCGAGCTCTTCAATTCGGTATGCTCCTTGACGGAGTATCTCGGTGACGCGGTAAGGACCTTCCCAATTGGCTGACAGTTTGCCCCTCTCCGTCGGCTTAGATACTTCAGCCTTTCTTAAAACCAGATCTCCAGGGTGAAACACTTTGGGGCGGACCCGGACATTATAATACTTGATGGCTCACTTGCGAAAAGCTGCCATATGTAACCGTGCCCGATCGTGCGCTTCATCGATGAAGTCAGGTTAGCTCTCAGCTGGGTAGAGTTATCCTCCTCATTATAAGACTTCACTCGCGGGCTCGGCAATCCGATCTCCACAGGAATGACTGCCTCGGACCCGAAAGCCAGACTAAAAGGGGTTTCGCTTGTGGAGCCCTCGGGGTTGTGTGGTAGGCCCATAATACGCTAGGAAGCTCTTCTACCCATCGGCCTTTGGATCCATCAAGCCGAGTTCTGAGCCCCTGAGGATGGTACGGTTCATAACCTTGGCCTCCCCATTGGTTTGTGGGTGGCCAACGAAAGTGAACTGGTGGTGGATACCCAGTTCGTTGCAAAAAGTCTTGAGCGTGGCGTTGTCAAACTGGCGGCCATTGTCGGTAACGAGAGTGTGAGGTAGGCCGAAACGGCATATTACTGACTTCTAGAAAAGGCTTTGCTTTGTTCTCAATGATTTTAGCCATCGCCTCAACCTCGACCCATTTGGTAAAGTAGTCGATGACAACGATAGGAACCTCCGTTGTCCCGAAGCCGGGGGAACGGTCCAAGGATGTCCATCCCCCACTGGGTAAAGGGCCATGGGGCCGAAAGTGGGTTCAAAGGGATAGAAGGTTGATGCTGGACATTCGCGTGGCGCTGGCAGCTCACATTTTTGGACTAACTTGGCAGCATCATCCCTCATGGTAAGCTAGAAATACCCTTGGCGGAGGGCCTTCTGGGCCAAGGACCTGCCCCTCAAGTGATTCCCGTAGATGCCCTCATGAATTTCTCTGAGGATGTAATCGGCGTCGGTAGGTCCTACACATCTGAGCAGGGGTAAGAAAAAGATCTCCGGTACAGGCGCTCGTCCAGGAGGGTGAATTTGGAGGCTCTCCACTTGAGTAGCTTGGCTTCATCATGATTGTCGAGAAGAGTGCCGTCCGTGAGGTACCGAATGTAGGGGTCCATCCAGGTTGGTTCCTGGGCCAGCGGGAGGACCTCTTCTTTGCCTTCTATGCTGGGTCTTTCCAGGTGCTCGATGTAGGCGTCCCTTGTGAAGCCGCCAGCAGAGGTGGCCAACCGGAAGAGGGTGTCGGCCTTGGCATTCTCACTACGAGGGACGTAGCTGATGCTAAAATAAGAGAGTGGAGAGACTAAGAGCCGGACCTTGCTTAGGTACTGGGCCATGGTGGGGTCATGCGACTCGTACTCTCCGTTGATTTGCTCGGAGACGAGTTGCAAGTCAGTAAAAGCTCTGAGGCATTGTATTCCAAACTCCTGAGCGAGCCTTAGCCCTGCTAATAGGGCCTCGTACTCGGTCTGATTATTAGTGGCTTTGAATAGGAACCGGAGGGCACACTTCACCATCTCTCCATCTGGGCCTGCAAGAATGAGACCAGCGCCGCTTCCTTAGGAGTTCGAGGCGCCGTCCACATGAAGGATCCAGGACCCCCCGCCATTGTCTGGCTCGGCAACAGGTTGCTCCATGGGCGCTTCCTCGGTCGGCTCCTCCGCCCAAGTGCACTCAACCAAAAAATCGGCAAGGACCTGGGACTTCAGGGCGGGCCGAGCTTGAAAGGAGAGATCGAACTCTCCCAGCTTGATGGCCCACTTAGCTAGTCGGCCCGAGGTGTCTGGTCGAGCCAGAATGGCCCAGAGGGGCTAGTCTATGAGCACCATGATAGGATGGGCTTGAAAATATGGGCGGAGACGTCGAGCAGAGATGATCAAAGCAAAGATGACATTTTCTATCTTGAAGTATCTGACTTCTGCATCGTGAAGCACCTTGCTTACCTAATACATGGGTCTCTGGGTCTCGTCGTCATCAAGATGCACCAGAACGGAGCTAACAACCTCCGAAGAGGCGGCAAGGTAGAGAAAAAGGCTTTCTCCGTCTTTTGGCTTTGACAAGAGTGGCGGAGAGGACAGGAATGCCTTCAAGCCGTCAAGGGCCTTTCATCTTTGGCTTTGATAAGAGTGGCGGGGAGGATAGGAATGCCTTCAAGCCATCAAGGGCCTTTTGATAATTATCTGTCCACTCGAAGCTATTCATCTTCCATAGGGCTTTGAAGAAGGGCAAGCATCGCTCGGCCGACTTGAAGAGGAAACGGCTTAAAGCCACCACTCTTTTCGTGAGCCACTGCACTTCCTTCTTGCTAGATGGCGGCCTCATATCGAGGATGGCACTGATCTTCTCAGGGTTTGCCTCAATCCCTCGTTAGGTCACCTTGAAGACTAAGAACTTGCCCGCCGTGACACCGAAGGCACATTTTTTGGGATTCAGCTTAACTTGGAAACGACAGAGGTTATTAAAGTTTCTTCTAGGTCAGAGACATGTCGGAAGCACGGGTGCTTTTGGTTAACATGTCGTCCATAGACCTCTATGTTCTGGCCTAACTGATTTTGGAAAACTTTGTTCATCAACCTTTGGTAGGTCACCCCTGCATTCTTAAGGCCGAAGGGCATCACCTTATAGCAATAAATGCCTTTCTCTATCACGAGGGATGTGTGCTCCTCATCGGCAGGGTCCATCTTTATTTGATTATACCCAGAGAAGGCATCCATGAAACTGAGAAGCTCATGGCCGGAGGTGGAGTCCACCAACTGGTCGATCCGGGGTAGAGGGAAACTATCCTTCGGCATGCCTTGTTCAAATTGGTGAAGTCGATGCAGATCCTCTAGTTCCGTTCTCCTTTCGCACCATAACCACATTGGCCAGCCATCTGGGGTAATGTGCCTTCCGGATATGACCGGCTCTGAGGAGCTTGCTGACCTCTTCGTCAATGGCCTATTATCGTTCAGGAGCGAAGCTTCTCTTCCTTTGACGGACCGGTCGGCACTTTGGGTCAATGTTGAGCTTATGGGTGATCACCTCTGGAGAGATGCCGGGCATGTCGGATGCCGACCAGGTGAATACATCCAAGTTGGCCCATAGGAAGGTTAGGAGATGGTCACGATCTTCTGAAGGGAGGAGCCCGTCGATGCGCACAGTCTTCGTCGGGTCATCTCCGAGAGGAAAAGTGAGGAGCCGCTCGGTTGGCTCTCCTCCTTTGCTGGACTCTCTGGGGTTGGGCGCTTCCAAGGCCGGCTCGGCCTCTTGGGGACTGGACGTTGCGTGATAGCAAGGCAAGACCGAGCTGACCTCACCCCGCATCTCTCTGATGCCTTCACTGGTGGGGAACTGCACGAGCAAATATCGGATGGAGATGACTGCATCCAACAAGTTTAGGCCTGATCGTCCGAGGATGGCATTGTACGCCAGAGGGACCCATATGACCAAAAACTTTATGATGACTGTGCTCTGGCATGGCGGTGTTTCGACCATTACAGGCAAGGATATCTCGCCCTCGACCCTTACTGAATCCCCGGTAAACCCAACTAGAGGAGCCGCTACGGGCCGGCGAGAGTCAAGAGATAATCTCATCCGAACAAATGCGTCGTAGGTAAGGATGTCAACTAAGCTGCCACTATCAACTAATATCCTTTTTTACAGGGTGCTTGGTGATCGTCATGGAGATGACGATGCCTTCATTGTTTACATTTTCAAGAACCGCTGACCCCCCTCAGGAATTACATTGTCCGGCTCCTCCTCCCCTCTCGGCCGATTGGATGAAGGAGTCGCCCCCCCAAGATACCATCCCGACCATCCGCTCCGTGGGGGAATTGTCGACTGCAGCTGGGCAGGTGGGGGCCCCATGAGGGCCGGCAGCGGTGGCGGCACCTTTGGACATACTTACCAAGGTAGCCCCACTGGATGAGCTCCTCGATAGCATGCTTCAGATTGTAGCAACTGTCGGTGTCATGGCCGTAATCCCGGTGGAAGCAACAGTAGCGACTCTTGTCCCGAGGGGTGCCCTTTTTCATGGGAGGGGGTTGCTGGAGGTAGGGCTCGCCCTCGATCTCCATAAGAATATGAGAGTGAGAAGCAAGAAGAGGCGTGAGCTCGCCTTCCCGAGGGGCGAGGCTTCGATGTTCATGGTTCGGCCGACGGGGCGGTTCGGGCTGTCGGGGACAAGAATGTCCACTTGGCTCCGGGCGGGCAGGCTTGCGGCTGAACCCTCTCGAGGACTCTCGGTGGGTGAGGTCGGCCTCATCCGCATGAATGTACTTCTAGGCTCAGAGGAGGAGATCGGAGTAGGAGCCTGGGGGTTTTTTATCCAGAGAGAAGGTGAAGCAGGATGGGAGGAGCCCCCGCTTCAGGGCTAATGTCGCTACCGCATCGTCCAGGTGATAAACCTCGAGGGCGGCGGTCTTGAACCGGGCTACAAAATCCCGCAATGACTCCCCCTCCTTATGTCGTACGGAGAAGAGGCTGTCGACGACCCTCGGGATCCATCGGCAAGCATCAAAATGCGCCAAAAAGGCCCTTTCCAGCTCTCGAAAGGAATCGATGCTGTGAGGGGACAGGCACGAGTGCCAGGCACGGGCAGCTTTCCGTAGAGTGGCGGGAAAATCCTTACATAAAAGGGCATCCGTAGCGCCCTGGACCTGCATCATGGCCTTGTAGCTCTCGAGATGATCGAGAGGATCCGTCGTACCATCATACGGATCTATTTGGAGAAAACGGAATCTGAAGGGTACGGGCTCCTCCAATATCCGACAGGTGTAAGGATGACGAGTGTCATACTCCTCCTCCGGTTAACTATTGATTCTTCTGGTAAGATTATCCAGTCGCCGATGGTATTCATCCAAGCGATCCTCCGCCTGGCGATTGATTGTAGGAGTCCTCCTGAGTGACTCGGAGGACGAGGAAGAAGAAGAGGATGGGGAAGGATGTGGAAGATGAGACTTCCGCTTTGGCTCCTCCTGGCACCGCGGCTCCGGTGGAGGCCTGCTCGGGCCATAGTCGGGGGATCGTGGCTTACTCGAGCCACCATCGGGGGATCGTGGCCGCTTGAGGGGCTCACGACAAGGTCTCCTAGGGGAAGCCCAACGACGACCGGCCTCTCGCTGGGGAGAGCCTCCCCTCGCAGACTGTTGACTAGCAGGGGGAACGGTCTGATGCTGGGTGGCCACAGACTGCTGCTGCTGAAGTTCGTGGACCATGACGGTGAGAGTTTGGACCTGTTGAGTAAGGGCCGCCAACTGATCAGCTAGGGCAGTTGCGTCTGGTGATGGGCATGCGGCAGGAGGATCGGCAGCAGGGAGGTTGGCGTCCTGCTGCCTAGCTGCACTAATAGAAGCATCTTGAGCCCGCGTCATCACCATCGCTGAGAGAGGGAGAGTGAAGTATCTTCCTTTCTTTTCCTCACTCGCTCCCCCCTTCCTGGTGCGCCAATCTGATGACGCCCGATCACCGGAGTTGAGGGAGATTATGTTCGCATACTTGAGTTTCTTGTGGACACATCCTTTTATAGGCGGTTGAAATCTGCATGGGGATTAGCCGCATGACATTCCGTGAGGGAGGAATGTCAGCGGGACATATGGGGGTTACGTGAATTTGGGCTGATTGGTGGGTCCTGTCCCATCGAAGAGGGAAACCGACGGTTGGTGGGCCAAGTCCCATCAGTCGGCGAAGCCATCCGGTGGGTGGGCCTGGTCCCATCGACGGCGTGGCCAGGTGGTAGGTGGATCTGGCAATGCCAGTCTGGGCGAGTCAGAAAGACGGTGGCGCTGTCAGCGTGGGGCCGACTTGAAGAGTTCGGGGCTGCCTCGGCTGACTGGGCGATGTCGGGGCTGATGGGGCCGACCTGAAGAGGTCGGGGCCACCTCGGCTGACTGGGTCATGCCGGGGCCGATGGGACCGACCTAAAAAGGTCGAGGCCGCCTCGGCTGACTGGGCGATGCCGGGGCCGACGGGGCCGTCTTAAAGAGGTCGGGGCCGTCTTGGCTGACTGGACGATGCCGGGGCCGGTGGGGCCGACCTGAAGAGGTCGGGCCGCCTTGGCTGACTGGGCGATGCCGGGGCCGACGGGGCCATCCTGAAGAGGTCGGGGCCGCCTCGGTTGACTCGACAATGCCAGGGCCGATGGGGCCATTCTGAAGAGGTCGGGGCCGCTCCGGCTGACTGGGCGATGCCGGGGCCGACGGGCTGTCCTAAAGAGGTCAGGGCCGCCTCGGCTGACTGGACAATGCCGGGGCCGACGGGGCCATCCTGAAGAGGTCGGGGTCGCCCCGGCTGACTAGGCGATGTTAGGGCCGACGGGACATATTTGTGCCACATGGTTGACTTTGCCGTGATTACTCCTGCGACTTTATTGGCTACATCGTTAGCCACATCATAATTTAAGATTTTTTTTAAATTTTGAAATCTTTGAAAACTTTCTTCTATTATTAACAACTTTTCCTGGATTCTACAGTTCACAGTATAATCCCCGGTTTTCTCTTGATCTGATTGACCAAAAGACTAATCATCAATGAGAAGCAAAAGTGGATAATCATCTTTACTGATCTAAATTAATCAATTTTCAATCTAACATTTTTTTATTTTATTTTTTTAAATATCAAAATATGGTACTAATTACAAACATAGAAGGTGAGTACATTTCTGCATGAACCTTTAACAATGTATGTTTCCAAATTCATATATTGGATAGACGGGAATTTAGCTCGTATTAGATTAATAAGAATCTGGTCGGCAGATGTTGCAAGAGGCTTGGCGTTCAGTGGCTGATTTTATGGACGTATGAACGAGCCCACGGAACAATTCCATTGGCTAATGTAAAGAAGAGTGTTAAAAAAAAAAAAAAGGACGTCCCGTTCGTCCGGTTGTAGGCGATGAGTCCTTCCCCTTGGGGTGGTTGGCCTTCCAAGGAAATCTTGGCTATAAAAAAATTGAAAAGAAATTATTGGGAATACCAAATCCCCACTGCACAATTCCCATCTCCATCCTCATGACAGCATGGGAATAAAGCAAGACGACCTTCCCAGATAAAATAAGGGCCTACCACCCCAACATAAGCCTTGCTCCTACCAAATTTTTCCAGGACAAAAGAGCTGTCCTCGAATAGAGAAAGGGACCCATTGGTGGCCAAAGGCTGCTATTGGGAAGTTACTTATTGGATTCTTCTTCCCTTCTTCACCTCCACGCCTTGGCTTTACCTTTCGGCCGCGCTTTTATCGGACGAAATCATCCTCAGTGGCTTGGCCACTACCGGACCCAGCGACACGGAGAAGTGGGCGATATTGGACCACGTACGGTAGAAAAATATGCCATCGTATGACATCGTGGTCCCTTCTTGCTTTTAAGACGAAGTTATGATGATATTTAAACTGCACCACCTGTGCATTCTGAATCTCTGTGAGGGAAGTGGTGGCAATTATGCTGCAAGGCTTGCTCTTTTTCTTTTTTTTTTATTAAAAGAATAAGGAATGATGATTTCCTTGGAGTGAACTAGCTATAATTTTCGTATTAACCACAGGAGCATGATTGGCACTTTGAGGGCATGCCTGTAAAACTAGTGACCCGACATAAAATATTCTCAAATTAAAAATAATAGTTTTAATGAATTATCTTAATAAAATTATATTTTTAACTAAAATAAATTGGCTTATGCTTGTCTCCTTATCTAATGTCTCCGCATTTAGAACCATTTCTTATGTAAAACGGGTTGTGCATTCGTTTTCTACTATTGTTACTTTCTAAATTTTTTTAAAATAATTTATTTCATTTTGATATTCAAAAATCTAAAGCTTTATATACATCAAAGTATGCCTGAATATTCTATAACTTGCATATGAGCCAACAATTCTTTTTAATTTCTAAATTGATGCTTGATGCCATCTAAATGCTTAATTAAAATAACCCTAATACAGCCAAGGGGCAGTACTTTGCTATTACTACCATCATGATGCTAGTTTGTTGCATGTTTTAGCTTTTTGAAAGTTTTTATCATCTTATGCTGACAAAACTCTCTGGGGTTCATGATCTCCTTGCCTCCTAAGCACTTTCTTGCAAAAGGATCATTCTACTAAAATATGCATTATTAACACAATAAGCCAAATGGCTTTTTAATCTATTAAATCTAGCCAAACAATAATCAAAATACATAAATTTTAATTTAGAACCTATAGCTTAGAATGGCTTGATAATGATATTTTCAACCTTTTCTTTCATAAAATCTATCTTCCTCAATTACCCCTATATATATATATATAGAACTCTATCATCAGTCGATAACTTCGTTCGCCACAAGTATCACATCATCAAATTAAACCCTATAGCATAGTTGATTAACAACAATATCTACTGTATGTTTCAATATAAAGTCCATCTTATTTACTGCCACAGTCATACTATGGTTAAAAAGGCTGCATATTGATCCACCTTCTGGCATGAAACTTTATCTGTATATCGATCTCGGAGGAAGGGCTTGGGATTCAGTCTCTCACTTTGAGAAGGAAGGTGTTGACTGCTAGGCATGCGATGAGCTTCTTGCTTGATCCTGATTATCTTTGGAACTTGTTCATGCATGTAAAATATGGTGACTGGACCCCTTACACACCTCCTCGGTCTACTCGAGGCTACTCTTTTTTCTGAAAGAAGTGTGTCATCATGCTCCAGCTATGCTTTCTCATGTCTCGTGGATGATTGATGATGGAGCTTCTGTTGATGTGCTCAGGGATACGTGGCTGGCTGATCTTCCTTTGTCCTGATGGCCTACCTTTGTTAGCACTGACATCGCTAATGGTATGAGAGTCTCTGACTTAATTGCTCAGGATCACACTGCCTGGCATACCTCCCTTGTCATAACTCTTTTTGGTGCAGAGCTTTCCCGTCGTATTCTCTTCATTCCTCTTACTTCGGACCATGCCTCAGACATCAAATTGTGGAGGAGATCCTATATGACTCGTGCTTCGATCAGGGATCTTATGCAAGAGTATAGGCCACAGATTAGGCGTATGTTAGATGTGTCTTGGATTTGGAAGCTTCCCATTCACCATAGAGTCCGGCTATTTATTGGAAGCTAGCTTGCGACTGCCTTCCTACTTGTTTCCTGCTCTGGAGTAGGGGCATGGCGATCTAGCCAACGTACCCATTATGCGGGCTTGAGGAGGAGACTGTCGATCATGCTATCTTCACTTACGGCAGAGTGAATTAGTATGGCATATAGCAGGGTATCACTTTTGGGATGATAACAGTACTCCATATCATAGTTCTTTTCTGAGCTGGCTCCGAGATATGTGTAGGGGCACCCATCGGTTGTGCTCCACTGGTGCTTACATTGCTCATCAGGTTTGGCTATCTCGAAATCGGCATATTTTCGCAGATATGGTTGACCCTCCCTACAGGATTGTTAGGATAGCTCTATCCCTTTCGTCTGAGTACATGCTCCACCAGTTAGGCCTTGATTCTGATAGCCTAGCATTTGGGATTCCCCTGCTGCCTCTGCAGCGAATCGGCGTACGGTCTTTGTTTCATGGGAACCCCCCACTAGGGTTGTCAAAATCAACTTTGATGGCAGTGTTCAAGGTTGATTGGCTGGTTCGGCTTTTGTGATCCGTGGCTCGGATGGGTTGTTGCTTATGGCTGGTGAATTTGGTTCTCTAGACCTTTCAGTGCCGCTAGCTGAGTTATATGCTGCGTGGGCTGACATATCCTATGCTATCCACAGTATGGCATTCACAGCCTTATTATCGTCTATTACTGTTGTTCGCTGGCTCCGGCAGAACTTTCTTTGACTACCAACCCTTTGATATGCGATATCAGACTATGCTCTATCAGGCTTTTAGTGCTCAGATTTGACATGTTTATCGGGAAGCAAACTCAACGGCTGATTGGGTTGCTGCTCAGGTTGCCCATCATTTCGGTTCCTGGAGACCGGATGACTCTTGCCCTATGATTCTTATTCAGATTTTATACTATAATATATCAAGCTTAAGTCATCCTAAACTGATATAATCGCTCATCTATATATATAAAAAAAACCTGCATATTTTGAGCATTGATTGCACCATAATCTTATCCATTCACACCACTCGTTGCCCTTCCTAATATATCCACCTTACATTAGCCGAAGCAAATTCTATCCACAACTTATGCTAGTTTGTTTCTTCTCAGCTCAATGTGCGCCACACCCACACCCCCCCCCCCCCCCCCCGCGCGGCGCAACTTGTCCTTATTTTTTATCAAATAATATTGCTATTGTAATCAACGACAATCTCTGGAAATTTATAAAACAACTACATCTTGCGGTAGACCAAGAGCACAGGTTTTCTAATAATTTTAACCACAGAGCGACATGACCCAAGAGACCCAGCGACCATTCAATCCGTTGCTTCCACTCTCCAGATATTTAAAACCCATCTTCCGTCACAACCGCATCTTTAGGGCTCTGGCGTTTTACTTCCGACCGTTTTCCAGAATCCCAATACTCTCTCTCTTCTTCTTTGGCTTCCAGGGAACTTCTCTGGATATGAGCAGACTACCATCTCCGCTGGAGCTCAATCCCGACCCTCCGATTGCTTCTGGGCTCCATGGCTTCTTCTGCTGCTCCGCAAGGGCAGGAGATCCACAGGCGTGACATCCAGGCTGCCATGGCCAAGGCCGTCGAGCTGAGGGCCCTCCACGCGGCGCTGCTCCAGGGGGCCGCCGGCAGCCCCGCCGTCCAGAGGCTGCCGCCCGGCGCTTCCCCTTCTATTTCCAGGGGTTCTAACCAGTTCTCCGCCGAGGATTACCCGTGTTCACGCCGGTGAGTTCTTGCTGCTCTTGGCGGACTTACTCCCGTCCTTTCTTTGTGGATTTTTTTGGTCTTGAGTTGAGAATGTTGGTTTATTTCGAGAAAGGTGGTTCTTTGACGGAGATAACCGTATGGATTCCTTGTTTGGGTTGAGAATGATGGATTTTATAGGGAGGCGTATTCCTTAGCCATTCTTTGATATTTATTGGATTAATTTCTAGTGTTGGAATGCCATGGAATTTCTTTTGGTACGTTCTTGGATCTTGGTACCTGGTATCTTGTTTTGGCACTGGAATTTCACGTGTTTAAGGTTCTTGTATCGTTGGAGATCTCAATAAAGAAAGTTGCTTGGGCTCTTAACACGGCTATATATTTTATATCATGGTAGTACGGTGTTTTAGTTCCTTCAATTGATGATATCTTCTCATGTTTCATGTGTTCTTGGTGTGTTATAACTGCCTTTTGGTACTCTGGCGAGGTGGATATTTACGGCATCTTTCATGAGGTGTTTAAGTGGTTGTATGTTTACTCAAGCTGCAGGTATGTCTTTTGAAAATAGAAAAAAAAAAAATAGAGACTATAAATGCCTCAGTTGTTTTTGATATGGCAATGAACTTAGCTGATCTCCTATGTGCAACTGTAAGGCAAGATACAAAGAAAGTTAAGAACAAGCATGCTATATGTAAAGAAAAATAAATTCATGCCGGAAAATCATGATTGCTGTGCTCTGAAAAGAGGACTATATCCGTGTGCAACAAGAAGGAGATGACTCAGTCGTGGAGAGCAGTTGACAGGTATAAATAAGCCACCTTTCTTTATTCTCTTCCATATCAAGTAAAGACCCTTCTTTTCTGTTATCATAGTGATTTTCTCATTTAAAAACCTAGCAAAATTCCTTTCCTTCATTTTCCTCTTCCTTAATGAAGCTAACCTTCTTTGCGCTAAGGATAGTTTGCACAGAACTGAGACAACAATACTGCATCTCAGATGTTCTAGAGGTGCAGAACCAATGCTTTATAACCTTGCTCCCATGAAAATCCATGTTAGGGTTTTCTTTCTTGGGAGATGCTGGAATCCTGTTTAGACTTAAACATAATGCCCAATTACTAGCAAAGCAGTCAAGCACTAACCTCGTATCATTCTCTACATTGGTTCATGTTTAAGTCCGTTTATGTCCCTTAATAATTCAAAAAGCCGAGTTAATCGATTGAATTATCCAAGCATATGGGTGAGGCCAGTCCTCATGAATGTCAAAGGTGCATATCTTTGTTAAATTTCCTTCTTTAGTCAGTTGAATAGGGTACTTGAAAGTACCACAATGTGCTGGGCCAAGCAGATGACCCTATCCTTCTTGTGATTAAAGCCGTCCAATTATAAATATAAATCTCTATTAAGTTGCTCTAGTTGACCTCACTGAGAGTTCCTATGGTAGAAATTTCATTAAATACTACTTTAATTCTCTGTTGGAAACTGTATTCTTGGACCTTTCTTTTAGGTTTGTTCTTGTTCTTATTGTACATGCTAATATGTGGGTTAATATTTTACAATGAAGATCAATTGCAAAGCTGTTTTTTATTAGTAAAACTTGCTATCTCGTTCGGTTGTATTATCCATATTAAATCTCATTAGTGGCCTTGCACATTGTTTGTATTATCTTTGGCTGAAACACTTTTTTTTTTTGCTCTCTAAATATTGAATAAAAGGAAAGAGATTGATAAGCCGCAAGAGCTAAACTCATGTCCTTACTTTTGTTGCATGTCATGGGGAACAAAGTAGTCTTAATCCTTTTTGTTGGGTAGTTGTGGTGATATGGGTTCAATTCTTTGTTTGTGGAGGCTTGTTATTGCCTTCTGATATTTTCCAGTAGCACTGTTTAGTTTTGTATGTTTATGCATTTTTTAATTATTTTCTAACTTATAACTATCCTTTCAATTGAATGACTATCATTAGAAGAATGAGTATTGTGTGCTATGGAACAAAAATCTGTATATTTTTTATCACAATTTCATTTCACAGGAAGACAGTAGTAGAGCAAAGTATCCTTATCTGGTTCATCTTTAAGTAGAATTATCCATGAGATCCGTAGCTGTGGATTCTGAGATTTTTAGATTACTAGTTCTGTCAATGTTTGATCACCTGGTGAGTGGTGTTATAAACTGACCGATATGAAATTTTCAAGCTTCTGATTGAGAGATATAAATTTGTTATTGGAATCTATGCAGATGGAGGGAGCATCTCCTAAGCAGGATACGTTTTATTTATTTATTGGGTTTGCAAAGACTTCTTTGTAACTTGTTGAGATTTCTTGCAGAGTTATGAAGAGGAACCCTTACCTGGGCGTCACTATATTAATCAGGAGAACCGAAGCTTATCAGAAATCTGGAGCAGAATTGTGCTGGAAGGAGAAGGCAAAGATGATGAAGCCATTTCCTCTGATATAGAAGTGCTAATAGGTTTTCTTCTCCAAACAGTGAACAACATATTTGCTCTGCAAATAACCATTTCTCCAAGAAAAGCTCATATATGAACCACATGGCTCTTCTGCAAATTGCTCCAGGAGCTGATACCCTTAAATCTTTGAGCAGGAGAACCAGTTCAGGAGAATTCAAAACTGTTACAACATGCAATACATGCAAGCCTGCAACTATCAATAGGGAGTCTGAAAATGATCACAAGAGCCATAAGAATGTTAGTAGCACAGCACCAGAGCTCGATACACAGCCACCCACACAGTTGCATACAAAACAGAGAGGGCCAATACTTTCATGGTTGTTTCCCAAATCAAAGAAGAAACCCAAGTCAGAGATGTCCCCCAACAC
The DNA here is from genome assembly GCA_900491605.1 of Calamus simplicifolius. NCBI lineage: Eukaryota > Viridiplantae > Streptophyta > Magnoliopsida > Arecales > Arecaceae > Calamus > Calamus simplicifolius. The sequence continues at coordinate 657,306 of UESW01004261.1, forward strand.
AATAGAATCCGAGGACATGTCCCAACTTTTAAAAGACTGGGGGGCGTTTTCACTTGAGTCATTGAAGAAGGAGCTGCATGAGGCCAATGAGAACCGGGATGCTGCGTTGGCAGAAGTTGCAGAGATGAAATCCTCGTTGGGAGAACTGAGACAGAAGCTAGTGAACTTAGAAGCATACTGTGAAGAGCTGAAGAAGGCTCTAAAACAGGCAGTGCAAGTGAAGAACACTCAGGTTCTGGACAAGCCAAACCTGTCTAAGAGATCAAAATCCATCAGTGGCAGCAGAGACAATTTAATGCCCGTCAGCCATGAAGTAATGGTAGAAGGTTTCTTACAGATTGCATCAGAAGCAAGGCTTTCTGTCAAACAATTCTGCAAGACGCTCATCCACCAGATTGAAGAAACTGACAGTGATCTGATGGAGAAGCTAAATTTGCTCCTCCAACCACATCATATGACATGGAGCAACAAGTACTCAAAAGGAGTACTGTATCATTTGGAAGCTCTTATAAACCAATCGCTGCATCAGGACTTTGAGAACTGTGTTTTCCAGAAAAATGGATCACCAAAGTTTCTGGATCCCCAGCAAGATCGCCAGGAGAATTTCTCAGCTTTTGTAGCGCTACGAAACTTGAGCTGGAATGAGGTACTGCGCAAAGGAACCAAGTACTACAGTGAAGAATTCAGCAAGTTTTGTGATCAAAAATGAGTTGCATTATTTCTATATTGAATTGGTCAAGGCCATGGCCTGAACAGCTCCTCCAGTCATTCTTTGTTACTGCTAAGTGCATTTGGTTACTTCATCTGCTGGCCTTCTCCTTCGGCCCACCTCTGGAGATTTTGCGGGTCGAGGAGAACAGAAGTTTCGATCCCCTCTATATGGAGGATATCCTCTTTGAACGGCGCAGAGCACAAGCCCCAGCCCAAGTCAAGATCATGGTAATGCCTGGATTCTATGTTCAAGATAGGGTGCTTAGATGTAGGGTTCTGTGCAGCTACCAATCTGTATCATAACCATTCATCATTCATACTAACTTCTTTTTTTAATCTTTTTCTTTCTTTTTTGTTAAGCAAGCTTTTAGGCCTTCTGTTGTCTGTCATATCTGAACCAGTCTCTAGTCTCCATATTGTTGTATTTTCTTTTTACCTTTTAAGTAGTGTGATAAACAATTTAAAGTTAAACTGTATTTTTCATATGTTATCAGAGGGAAAGATTGTAATTTCCATTTGACTATTTTTGGAGGGCGTACTGTGTGCCAGTTGAAGTGAGTATGAGCAAGTATAATAGGTTTGGTAGGATTTTTCATTGCATAACTGATTCTACTAAATTTTGGGGTAAAGTTTCGCTGATGATCAAGTTGACCAACTGAAAATACCTAGTGTTTAGTAGTCAAAACCCTTTAAGTTGCAGGTTTTTCAGACAAATGACTAGGGAATCAATTTCCTGAATGAAGCGCAATATTTTGCCCATGTGGTAGGAAGCTGTTGTTCACTACCTTTTACAGAGCATTTGCAATTCAGAACCGAGTTTTTCAATATGATGCAAAGTCATTTGACATTATTACCTGGTGGCACGGGTGTTGCTCTAAATTAAATTCAAACGAGAGAATTGCCTGAGTAAAGTTAATAAACTATTATTTTTATCATGGAATATTACAAAGCGTGGAAACAAATTAGAACATTTATAAGAAACAGATGCCCAACTTTCCTCGCTAGAAGCGGAAATTTCAACTTGTGGCTCGGTTAGTGCACAATGAAAGGAATTGTGGGACCAGTAATACAGCAGGAGAAACTAGCACTGCGAAAGAGCAAAAGCAAGACAAAAATACGATCAATAGAAACACATTTATGCGATCAGGCAGATTCCTCACATCCATGGTTTAAAGAGCTGTGTTCAGCTTTATTTAACTTTGTATATATTTATTCGGGCGTAAAGCTTCCTTTGATGACACCATGCCTCTTTTTACCCCGTCTATAATTACCTTTGCAGAGCCCAGTGATATCTAGCGTTGTTCTTCCTCCAGAGGTCCCAATGGTGTTATTTACCTGGCAGAGGCTCAAGAATAATCGTTTTCTATCTTTCTTTAATTATTTTGCATGCATCATCATTTGTTATTTTTGCTGCTGAATTTCGTGATAGAGATATAAACTAAAAGATATGCTTTATGTTATATCTTTATATTTTAATGAGAATTCATTTTGAGCAATGTGTGCCATTTACTATATATGTGCATGTATCTAGTATTTACAAGGAGTATTTGATCTAGTGTGTAGAGTACGACTTACACACAGAAGACTAGATCATCGGTTCTTTGGAATACAAATTTATTGTTCACAGTTTTAGATGGAATTGGACACACCATCAGTAGAACTGTAGCACAAATTTTTAGTAGGTCTGTCTTGACCACGGGGAATGGTTTATTCTAACTATTTGTGCTAGTATACTTTGTGTGTATTGAACAGGACACAGTTGAGTTAATTATTTTATACTGACTTTATAAAATAATTTAAAACTCATGAATATTATGATTACTTATGCTCTTAATCCGAATTCTATTTTAGACATGTGTATGTAGTGATTATTGCTTTGATTACATATAGAGTGAGATTCTATATGAGTCAATAAACTCAGTGGGTTGGGTAATAACATTATATATATGGTGAATATTAATAGTTGAAGGAATCCATGTCCTATTAATTTGGATTGATGATATCCCCTTGAGAAAGCTTATAAGTTTTGATTGTATCAAATCTTGCAAGTGGATTTTGAATCCGATACGTCAAATAAGTTAAGTGGATAAGTCTCAAGGATAATAAAAGCCAATTAAATTATATTATCAGTAATTAAATTTAATTGGTGGATATCTGTAATCTTAACGTGGGGAGATAATAAGTATTTAATATTAAAGGCTCGAAAATATAATTCGAATATGATTAGGAGTACAATTATAATTCTTTAGTGGAATGAATTGTAATTTACGTAATTGAATCCTAACCGGGGTAGGATTGAGAGATTTAATTAAGTGAAAAGTCCTTTTCATATTTGTCTATTGGTCCCTGTTGTAGCCCTATAAATACCCTCTCAGTTGGTTGCTAGGGTTAAGGTTTTTGAGGAAAAAGAAAAACAAGAAACCCTAGGTCGGCCGAGAGATCCCACCATCTTGTGAGAGAAGGAAGGTATTTTTGGGAATACGGCGGAAGGCTAAAAGGTTGAGGTCGAGCAATCGAATCAAAGTGTTCCAAGGTTCAAATCTGAAGGTATGATCTTATACTCATAGATTAGAACCGTAAAAGTTTTTGTATTACTCATATACGCTATAGCCGTGATCTTGGGGGTATTCCGCGCTCCCCAACATTTCATTTTTCAACTCGAAAAAGATGCACGTCAGAATTCGAGTAGCGCTCTTCTGTCTGGGCAGACTTGCATGACAGTCCTCACACAGGAATCATAAGGGGTGATCCCTGCAGAAGACCTTTCAACATCCAAGTCAGTGGATACTCTCAGCAAACAGATGAAGGAAAGAAGATTATTGCAGAAGGATGCTCCAGAGAGGGTTTCTGAAGAGCAATGGCCTATGCTTCATTTTTGGATGCTTAGAATTGCCTTCGAGAGTGTACTTGAGAGGTTTTGGGACTTGGTATTTGTGCGTTACCGAGAAGATAAGCAGTTACCTAATTTTTTTGGCGCATTTTAGGAAGTTGGAAGCGATACAATTGAAATCCCATCGGTTATGAGGATTGACGGTTAAGGAGGTTGATGGATGCCTTATCGAAAATTTGAAATTCCATCGATCGTGAAGGGCATGCTGTATTTGGTTTTTGTTTCAGTTTTGGGAGGCCTACTCCGAAATCCTTGCGATCGGGGTGGTTCATCCTTCGAGATATCCAGCGCAGTTTGAAGCAATAACGATGCTTATGTTGAGGAGATGAGGATTAATCATGCCAAGGTATGGAGATGGCTTGGTCATGTTGAGGTTCGGACATAGCTTGGCTCTGTCAAGGTACAGAGATAATTCGGTTCTACCAAGGTTCGGAGATTATGGATGGCGTCGTTTGCCCTTTTTTGCAAAGGAGAACGGATATATTATCGGAGTTAGTGGATCAGAATTGGAGATGAATTTTATCACCTGCTACGTCTTCAGTAAATGTAGTGACATTTTTACTCAGCATCAATTATGTTCAAACTTAAGCACGGAACCACTCTATTGCCCGCATATGCATGTAATGGTCAACATCAATTTTCTGAACGTTCTGAGCCTAAAGCCTTGGCAAGCTGGGGACAGGGGGTGTTGACGCTGGTCACTAGTAACAATCATCAGAAGGATCTGTGAGGTTATCGATGAAGCAATCTCCGTCACCGAGGACCTGTAAGAAGTTCTAGGGCCGGAAGTTGTTTCAGCGGGAACCCTTTGACGGACAAGTTGACGATTGGAGTCACAACCGTAAGCTTGAGAAAGCTCGGAAAGAAAGGCCCAGAGAATGTGAATGTTCTCTTACTGCTAAGAGTGTGTTCAGAGTGCATTGTTCTTCTTGCCTCACTACAAGAAAATACAGAAATAACGACGCCAATTTAGCGACGCATCTTTGCGTCGCTAAATTGCGACCAAATTGTGACAATTCAGCGAGAAAAACTAATAGCGATGCCATTAGAGATGCAAAAAAATGCGTCGCTAAATAGTGATGCATTAGCGATGCAAAAACCCATAAAATTAAAAAAAAAATCGTTAATATAGCGATGCAATAATTGCGTCGCTATTTAGAGACGCATTAGCGATGCATATACCAAAAAAAATTAAAAAAATATTAATTTTTAATTTAGCGACGCAATAATGCGTCGCTAAATAGCGACGCATTAGCGATGCAAAAACCCAAAAAATTAAAAAAATAATTGCGTCACTATTTAGCGACGCATTAGCGATGCACATACCAAAAAAAATTAAAAAATTTAATTTTAATTTAGTGACGCAATAATGCGTCGCTATATTGTGACGCATATTTGCGTTGCTAAATAGTGACGTATTAGCGATGCAAAACCTAAAAAATTAAAAAAAATCATTAATAGCAACGCAATGATGCGTTGCTATTTAGCGATGCATATGCCAAAAAATAAAAAAAATTTAATTTTTAAATTAGCGACGCATTAACGACGCAAAAATTTAGAAAATTAAAAAAAATCATTATTCGCTATTTAGCGATGCATTAGCGACGCATATGCAAAAAAAAAAAAAAAAAAATTAATTATTAATCTAGCGATGCAATAATGCGTCGATAATTAGCGATGCATATATTCAACCATCGGATCATCTCCGATCGGATTGATCGCAACGGTCCGATCGATCATCATCGATCAGGATCATGGCTTAGATTGATCGCAATCGTCGGATATCGTCGACAATTGGATGGATCACAACTGTCGGATCGATCATCGCCGATCAGGATCATGGCTTGGATCGATCGCAATCATCGGATCATCACCGATCAGATGGATTGCAACGGTCGATCGATCATCGCCGATGGAGATCATGGATTGGATCGATCATAACCGTCGGATATCATCGTCGATCGGATGGATTGCAACGGTCTGATCGATCATCGCCGATCGGGATCATGGATTGGATCGATCATAATCGTCGGATATCATCGTCGATCGGATGGATTGCAACGGTTCGCTTGATCATCGCCGATCAGGATCATGGCTTAGATCGATCGCAACCATCGGATGGTCGCCGATCAGATGGATTGCAATGGTCGATCGATCATCTCCGATCAGGATCATGAATTGGATCGATCGCAACCGTCGGATATCGTCATCGATCAGATGGATTGCAACGGTCCGATCAATCATCTCCGATTGGGATCATGGATTGGATCGATCGCAACCGTCGGATATCGTTGCCGATCGGATGGATTGCAACAGTCTGATCGATCATCGTCGATCGGGATCATGGCTTGGATCGATCGCAACCGTCAGATATCATCGCCGATCGGATGGATCTCAACCATCGGATCGATCATCGTCGATCGGGATCATGGCTTGGATCGATTGCAACCGTCGAATTATCGCCGATCGGATGGATTGCAATGGTCCGATCGATCATCGCCGATCGGGATCATGGCTTGGATCGATCGCAACCGTCGGATATTGTCGTCAATCGGATGGATTGCAACGGTTCGATCGATCATCGCCGATCGGGATCATGGATTGGATCGATCGCAACCTTCGGATATCGTCGTCGATCGGATGGATTGCAATAGTCCGATCGATCATCGCCGATCGGGATCATGGTTTGGATCGATCGCAACCGTCGGATGATCACCGATCGAATGGATTGCAATGGTCTAATCGATCATCGCTGGTTGGGATAATGGCTTGGATCGATCGCAACCATAGGATCGATATCGTCGCCGATCGGATGGATCACAACCGTCGGATTGATCATCGTCAATCGAGATCATGGCTTGGATCGATCGTAACCGTCAGATATCGTCGCTGATCGGATGGATCGCAACCATCGGATCGATCATCGTCAATCGGGATCATGGCTTGGATCGATCGCAACCGTCGGATCATCTCTAATCGGATGGATCGCAACCGTCGGATCTATCATCACCGTTCGGGATCATGGCTTGGATCGATCGCAACCGTCGGATCGTTGCTAATCGGATTGATTGTAATGGTCCAATATCGATAATCGCCGATCAGGATCATGGCTTGGATTGATCGCAACCGTCGGATCATCGTCGATCGGATGGATCGCAATCGTTGGATCTATCATCGCCGATCGGATCATAGCTTGGATCGATCGCAACCGTCGGATCATCGCCGATCAGATTGATCGCAACGATCTGAGATTGATCATCACCGATCGAGATTATGGCTTGGATCGATTGCAACCGTCGGATCATTGCCGATCGGATGGATCGCAACGGTCTGATCAATCATCGTCGATCGGGACCATGGATTGAATCGATCGCAACCATTGGATCGTCGTCGATCGGATGGATCACAACGGTCGGATCGATTATTGCCGATCGAGATCATGGCTTGGATCGATCGCAACCGTCAGATCGAAAATTAAATATATCAATATATAAATTATCATTTATAATATTAAATATAATAAACTATAATAATTACTTAATAAAATTAATATTATTAAATTAATTTTTTAAAATATTTAGCGATGCATTTTATATGCATCGCAATATTGCGACACATATACAATGCATCGTAATATTTGTTTTAAATTAATAAACTAATATTGCGATGCATTCATTATGCGTCGCAATATTGCGACGCATATACAATGCGTCACAATATAGTTTTAAATTAATAAACTAATATTATGATGCATTCGTTATGCATCGCAATATTGCAACGCATATACAATGCATCACAATATTAGTTTTAAATTAATAAACTAATATTGCGATGCATTCATTATGCGTCGCAATATTGCGACGCATAACGAATGCGTTGCAATATTAGTTTATTAATTTAAAACTAATATTGCGACGCATTGTATATGCGTCACAATATTGCGATTCATAATGAATGCATCGCAATATTAGTTTTAAATTAATAAACTAATATTGCGACGCATTAATTTTGCATCGCAATATTGTGACGCATAACAATGCGTTGCAATATTAGTTTTAAATTAATAAACTAATATTGCAGCGCATTCATTATGCGTCGCAATATTGCGACGCAAATCTAATGCATCGCTAATTTCCTGCCAAAATATCTTTTGGCGGCAATTTAGCGATGCAATCATGCGTCGCTGATTAGCGATGGATTAGCGACGCAATTATGCATCGCTAATCCTAATTCATAAAACCCCCCCACTTCTTCTTCCTCCTCACGAGCCCGAACCCCCCCAACCGGCGTCTCCTTTCTCCTCCTTCCTCTTCCCCACCTCCGGCGGCTCTCTGGCACCCGACGACCACGCCGGCGAGGCCTATTTTTAGGTACCCCTCCCTCCCTCCCACCCACCCCCTTCCCGTTCTGGCCACAGCGATGGTCGTGGCCGTCGTCTCCAGCCACGACAGTGGCCAGCAACACGGTGGCCTGGCCAGTGGCCAGCAACACGGTGGCCTGGCCACAGTGGCCAGGCCACCGTTAAAAAAAAAAGGTATCAGAGGGGGTTTTTTTCCCACCCCCCCAATCCCTCCTGTTCCGGCCACGGCGACGGTTGTGGCCGTCGTTGCTGGCCACGATCGTGGCCAGCAACGCGATAGCCTGGTCACGATGGCCAGGCCACCGTTATAAAAAAAAAAATTACCGCTGGTTTTTTTCCCACCGTCCCCCCCTCCCTCTTATTCCGGCCACGGCAACAGCCGTGGCCATCGTCTCCTGCCATGGTCGTGGTCGGCATTGCCAGCCACGGCCGTGGCCGGCAACTCGGTGGCCTAGCCACGGTGGCCAAGCCATCGTTAAAAAAAAATGGCCTGGGGGGTTTTCCCCACCCCCTATCGTTGCGGCCATGGCCACGGCCGTGGCCGTCCTCTCCGGCCACGGCTGTGGCTGTGGCCGTGGCCGGCAACCATGGCCATGGCCTGGCCACGGTGGCTAGGCCACCGGTTTTAAAAAAATTATAAAAAATATTATAATATTACAAAATTTATTATAAAAAAAAAAAATTATAAAATAATATTTAAAACAAAATATATTGTTTATTATAAAATAATAAAATTTATAAAACAAAAATTTTATAATACAAAAAATTGCATAACTAATTTTTTAATTAATACAAAAAAATTATTAAAAAAATATTTTATAATATTACAAAATATATTGCATAACTAATTTTTCAACCAGAAATTAATTAATTAATATTATAAAAATATTCTTAGTAAGTTGTTTTGATATTATAATCTTAATACTTTATTCGATCATATTATTTTATAAAAAAGGAGTTTTTTTCCCAACCCCTCCCATGAAAAAAAATAATAAAAAATATATAAAGGGGTTCCCCCCTTTCTTGCCGACCACGGCAGTGTCCGTCGTCGCCGCGCACGGCCTTGGCCGGGTGGCTGCCGTCCGCGGCTTGGCCACGGTAGCCGATCCACGGGCAAGATAAAAAAAATAATTTCGAACCCTCATATAAGTCCCATTCAGCTATTTTTTAGTTAATACAACAAAATTATTATAAATTAATATTTTATAATATTACAAAATATTTTACATAACTAATTTTACTGATTAAATTAATTAATTAATATTATAAACATATTACTAATAAGTTGTTTTGATATTATATTCTTAATAATTTATTAGATCATATTATTATATCACTTAAATTTAGAGAACCTCTATAGTAATATCATTGTATATAATAATAATATATACAATAAAATTAGAATACACTATAGTATTATATAAATATTATAAAATTTTATATTATGTGATATTAAAATATTATATTATAATGATTTTATATATCATTATATTGAACTATTTTGTGTTTGATGAAATTTTAAAATAATATGAGGGTTCTAATTTTGTTGTAATTATATTGTGATATTATAATAATTTTATAATATTATATTATTGTAATAATATGAGGGTTCTAATTTTAAAATAATGGGCGGGTGGGCATGGTGCTCTCGGCCACGTGGCCACAAGCCGGCCACGTGGCCATCCCGCCCAGCCACGTGGCCAGCCCGCCATATTATGTCTTGATTATTTACATTCTGCGATGCATTAGATTAATATTTAAAAGTTGTATTATTATTTCTTTATAGCTGTTTATGCAATAATATTTGTGCATTTGTAGTTATTTACAATTGTTATGTCTTGATTATTTACATTCTGCTTCAAATTGAATGATGCATTAAATTTGTAATGCTAAATAAAGTTTGTTGTAATATTATTTAATTTCAGCAACAAATTAGTAGTTTCAATGATTTATATTTTAGTCTTCACAAACATTTGTATTTGACACAATAATCTTAAAAAGTTATATGATATATATATGTATAATTGACAAGAAGTTAAGAATAACAAGCATAAGTTCGATTGTCTTCGGACTTCCATAATCACAGCACTATTAACCTTTAGACCCGTTTGAGAATTTGTAAGCCTTAGTCTTGCAAATTCTCAAATTGTCCTGGTGGACAGTTTGAGAATATTTTTTGCGATATGTTAGTCTGCTATTAATCATCGTTGGTTGAGATTGCGGTTTGTATTTGCTCATACGTTCTCCTAGTGTGGCATATATGCCACACATTTAGGAGAACATATGGGGAAATGCTGCTGAAATTTCAACGTAACCGATCGATGATAATTAATAGCAGAATAACATATCACAAAAAATATTCTTGAATGGGATAGGGCCTTACCTTTTAGACATGGAGTGAAGGTAGAATTAATTTAGGACACTTGAATTGCTTGTGAAGTCTCATGATTAAACGGACCGCCTTGCGGCCCGACCCAACTCAAGCCCTAGCATTAGCCATGAACCTGTGCCTCGGTCCTTGCTAGCACGCCAAGGATCGTAGCCGTGGCCGCCTTGCAGGGTAGGGACCTTAGTTGTAAAAAAAATTGGTTTAGTTATAAATGATTTAAATGGTTGTTATTAACCTTAGTTGTGTAAAAGAAATAATTTAGTTATATATTTATAATACTAATATAGTTTTATTTGTGGTTTCCTTTAATGGTTTACCAGACTTGTATAAGTCGGTCAAAAATGAGCGGGGCTCGCTCGTGGATGTATGCAAGGATAAAAGATGGCTTGCTTAATCCAGATTTTCTGAATGGATTGGAAGAATTTATCGCATTTGCATGTAGCCAACCTGAATGGATGGATGGGCCTAGGATTAGGTGCCCATGCAACTTCCACAGGTGTCAGAATAAAGCCTACAGAGATGTTGAAACTGTTAAGGTGCATTTGTGTAAAAAGGGGTTTGTTCCTGATTACTATGTTTGGTACTGTCATGGTGAACCAGAGGAAATTCCAGCAGCTGTTATAAGGCCAACAAGAGTCAATTCCCGTAGATGAACCATTTGTGAATTTAAACACATATGAAGAAATGGTGATGAATGCATCGGGTAATGAATTCAATCAGAATACATTTATGGAAGAACCAAATCCAGATGCACAACAATTTTATGATATGTTGCGTGCTGCAAATCAAGAATTGTATCCTGGTTGTGAGGGTCATTCCCAGTTGTCTACAGCTGCTCGAATGTTGAATATTAAGGCAGAACATCGATTATCAGAAAAGGCGTTCAATTCTGTAGCTGGGTTAATCAAAGAAATTTTGCCAAATGATAATGTTGTAGCAGACAGTTTTTACGCAACAAAGAAGTTGTTGCGTGGGCTTGGGCTCCCAGTTAATAAGATCGATTGTTGCTTGAACAATTGTATGATATTTTGGGGTGAAGACTCAGAGCTGAGATGGTGTAAGATTTGTGGGCAATCGAGGTACAAAAACACGAAGGAGGAGCCGTACAAGTAGGAGGAAAAGTGTGCCTTACAAGAGGATGCATTACTTTCCTCTTACCCCACGCCTGCAGAGATTATACAGATCTGAGGCAACAGCTGCTGATATGAGATGGCATGCCGAACATGAATCTAAAGAGGATGAAATGCGGCATCCATCAGATTCAAAGGCTTGGAAGCATTTCAATGAAAATCATCCTGATTTCGCTGAAGATATAAGGAATGTGAGATTAGGTCTTTGTACCGATGGCTTCCAACCATTTGGTCAAGCGGGGCAACAGTATTCATGTTGGCCTGTGATACTGACTGTATATAACCTTCCTCCATGGAAGTGCATGAAAGATACTGCAATGTTTTTAAGTTTTGGTTCCAGGACCATCAAATCCAAAGGAAAAGATTGATGTCTTTCTGCAACCGTTGGTGGCCGAATTGAAAATGTTGTGGGAAACAGGAGTCGTAGCCTACGACATTTCTATGAAACAGAATTTCATCATGAGAGCTGCTTTGATGTGGACAATAAGTGATTTTCCGGCATATGCAATGTTGTCTGGTTGGAGCACTGCTGGACGTCTGGCATGCCCTCATTGCATGTATGATTCGGATGCATTTACATTGCAGAAGAGTGGTAAGCAGTCATGGTTTGATAACCATAGGAAGTTCTTGCCCCCAAATCATCCTTACAGGCGTAACTTGATCGCCTTCCGGAAGAACAAAGCAGTCACAAAATTTGCCGAACCGGTTAGGTCCGGCACGGATATATTTGATACTATAGAGCATTTGGGGTTGATGTATGCATGGGAACCGATGCAGATAGAATAAATGGCCGTATATGTAAAGAACATAACTGGAAGAAGCGAAGTATATTTTGGGATTTGCCTTATTGGAGCACAAATCTCATCCGGCACAACTTGGATGTTATGCATATCGAGAAAAATTTCTTTGATAACATATTTAACACGGTGCTAAACATCCCGGGAAAAACAAAAGATACTGCAAAGTCAAGAGAAGAACTTAATCAGTACTGCAGAAGAGGTGATTTGAGAAGGAGTGCCGATGGGACCTATCCTAAAGCCTGTTACACTCTTGACAGAAATTCACGAG